>CP053163.1:8099917-8699917 GCA_014607495.2 Carposina sasakii | reverse complement strand
ATAAACACTTCAATTTCAGGACCTTTGTAAATTCTTAGTTACCTGCTCAAAATTTGACAATGACCCGCATACAGTAATACAAGCACGCTACGCGGACAGTCTGGTATCTATGACCGACAGTGAATCACAAATGTGGGTACTCACAGAGTAATTTATTATCTATGGTGATGTAGTATAAGAAGTAACTTATTATAGGTAAATGAAATTGTATTAGGTGTTACAATTCGGAAGTTCACACATTCACTATAGGTGCGCCCACCACCGTATAACACCCATAGGTATTTTACGCTTTAATTCAGTATTTAAAGTTTTTTCTTTTTCAGCAAAACTATTTCTTAGTATAGTTTATTATATTAGTTATGTGTTATTAAAGATTATAATAATAATATTATTAACAGACCTGATAAGTTATTTCACCAGCGTTGCACAGATATAAAGCCAGCAAGAAGAATAGGGCTATGACAAAGAAAATGATTTTCATACTCGCGGAGAAAGTTAAATCATTTGACAGCTGAAACGGTGAACATATTTTGAAATCATCATCAAATATAATAAAAACTAGCGACCGCCCGCGACTTTACCTCCATAAACTTTAAAATCCCCATTCCCGTGGGATTTTTTTTGGAATAAAAGTATACAAAGTTACACCTAATTATATCAGCTATCTGCCAGTGAAAGTCCTATCAAAATCGGTGCCGTCGTTAATGTAATTTACTATGAACATAACCTGTATTTTTTCCGAATTATGATTATGTTGAGGCAATATGTGTGCATTTGTGCAGTAACAATCATTTTCCCAAAATAATACACATGGACGAATAACTTAAGAAGAACTTACTGCGATTTGAAGAAGTAGCGATACTGCCGCTCCTACACTTTGACATACTTGGCATGTTATTACCGTTTCAAACACATTCAGAATCTCTTTAGACAATCTGTAAATAAACACTAAAATAACAAAATAATAATTACACTCACATAGATGTTATGTTATGGTCACAATAGCAATTATACTGATCTACAGAAAAAAGATACACAGAAAAAAGAATATAAACAATCTCCACAAAGCAGCTCAAGAAAATAATTACCTCAACAACTCTCTGTGCATCTTGACACCTTCAATCAAACCGTTAGCAAGGTCATCTGCTGCCAACCTTGGATCAGCTTTGTTAATTACTTCGAACTTTTCCCTCAAATTATAGAAATAATCTCTCAACGTAATAAGTTTATACTTTAGTATGATCAGGTTGATCATTGTGAAGGAATCGACCGTAAGCAGCATTGTCAGCATCATCATGCACAGAACGATCGTGGTTGCTACGCGAAAACAATTCGCTAGGGCCGAATAGTCTTCGGATACAGGATAGTAAGTTACTACGGTGACAAAATTTCTCCCTAAAATAAGAATCACACAGTAGTTATGGAGGCAAGATATTCGTTTACGTGGGTATGTACTTGGTTTATATTTAGATTTACACTACTTACCTCAGAAATTCTCCGACTATATGAGCAAAGCACCAGCAACTAGTAAAAAATTCAATTCTGTACTATCTTCTGAAATCAGGGCCTTCATCGTCTATTTCCAGGTTCACGGTTCGTAACATATATCGTCATATTAACTCTTATAGATTTTGCTAGGGAGACGATAGCGTTACGGATTATCAAGAAGTTTTTACTTACCCAACTGCTTCCGTCGTTTCACAATCGTCAGCCTCACCAGAAGTTGCAATGTGAGTACATAAGGTGCACATGGGACCGTCGCGAAAGATGAATCGTAGGTACGGAGCGAGCGGAAGACAATTTGCGAGTGTGGCGGCCGTTATCACTTTTGCAAATGCAGCCCAATCACAAGATGTGGGAACTATTGAAATGAAAACGGCAACTTGTTTGTTGTGCCCACATATTTATCCGAGAATGAAACCAGAATGAGTGTGCAATAAATTGAAATGATGAACAAATTAATATATCAGCGCAGTTGCGTATGGCGACACGAAGGCGGTCAATTTGAGAGCGAAAGCAGCGGAATCCGAAAGTGCAGGTAGTATCGAAATTACTACTACAAAGTCAGTTTGCTTGTACCCACCTGCGTATAATTTTCGTATACCTTCGAACACATAAAAAAGAACCGACCCGTACACGGAAATCATATAAGCAATAACATTTATCTTGACAATTCTGTACTTTTCGGACATTTTAGATGGGTCTTCATAGGGTTCGCATACGCGGATCATATCGCGGCACAAATTCTTTAATACCTGCTTGTTTCGTATCACCGAAAATATTTTGATCATAACGATCGTGTGACTGACAGCAAACGTGACAGAATCACTTTGTTCATCGGCCGGGAAGTCCCCAAAGATTGCTGCCATGAACTCTAGAATGGTCACAATACTGTATACGGAGAACAGAACGGTGCTAAACGCTTTGTAGCCCTTGGTATTGTCTTCTCTGACTTCCCCTGGTTTATACCAGAAGTTTCCAGGCCCAACATAATATATACATTTACAGATATTTTTGATGATAAAGTAATCTTTCATGTTTCTTTTTATTTTAATATAAATTTCTTGATAATCAGCTACTTGAAACCACTTCATGGAAGTTTGTGTGAAGTAGTTACTAAACAGACATTAGAACCTTTACAACTCAATTATGTCTAATCATTTGGTAACAGTTAACAAGTTATTTATTTACATAGCCACTTTCATCGCACTTTGCTGGAAAAACTAATGTGTGGGCTGTGGCCAAACGAACTCTATAGTAATAGTAAAAAATATAGGCTAACTTAAATTTTATAATAAAATATTTTTTTTATTTTCAACCAGAAATATTTTTATTGGATTTTAAAATTACATTGAGTTAGCTGACGGTTGAGCAGATTTGCGGTTTGATGCATTACTAAAAACTTCAACTTAAATTATATCTTACATGAAGGGACTCACATACACACATATACATTAATGATAAAAACACATTACTTAGTAAGTACTTACAAGTTTTCTTCTTTTCTTACTAAACAGACATGTCAACTGATTCGAACTTAACGTTAGAATTATGTTACAAAATAGAATACTGAGAAAATATTTAGAAATATGTCGAACAATATTACCTAAAAACTTAATTCTAAAATGTGTAACATCCCTACATGTAGTCCACAAGAAGTTTTGTAATTTTCGTAATAAAACGTTTAATCATGGCCAACTTCGTGCCAAGAGCCAAATTAGATATCATAGAACTCCCATTAAGTGAAATAATTAGCTTACATAATTGAATATCGTTCTTTGAAAAGAATATTCAAATAGCATGGGTTCCATAGTGGAAGGAACTACTTAAACTGAAATAGAAATATTTTCAAAAGGTTGTCATCAGAAAAAAATGTTAATTACAATGTGTGATAACTATTTGAATGGTTTCCTCGCATTTCTATTGTAAGAACTTGTTTAGCAAATAGCTTGTAACAATCTGGTAGAATTTATAATAAATGAACTACAGTGTATGCTATGCTAACTGCCCTATAAATAGCTTATGGCCGAAAACTAAGGTACTTATTTGAAAAAACAACAATCACTTTTATCTAGAGTTTATACTTAACTTACGAGATCAAACAAGTTACTCTACAGCTGACTCGAGGCTTGTAGCAATCTGTCATTTCCATTTGCACTTGACTTTATGCCGGGAGGTTTTTGTTTTGGTAATCTAAAACAAAGATATTTAGCAAATTTTATAGCTATAATAGAAATTTTTGTAGGATGCGGCGGAACCGCACAGAACTAAAATAGTTAAACAGAGTGGCTTAGCTTTCTACGATACGGTCAAATACCGTGCCTTAAGATTAATGCCGAACTTAAGGAGTCCGAAAACCAACATCTGTCTAAAATTAAATGACAATGTTTGGGATAGACGGATTAAAGATACAGAAATAGAATATAGTCAAGAACTGCACCTTGGTTACATTATATCCTGTAAAAAAATATAACTCGGCAGAAAATGACTTTTTTGTGTATAGTTCATGCATGCGAAAGTATACATGATTCTCACCTGGTGTGCACGACCTTCCTGGGCGAGGATGGATGTATGAGGTCGCGGCGTCGCTCCCACTCCGACCACTTGTGGTGCTGCCGCTGCCGGCGACGGTCCACGTAGCTTATCTATAGTGTTATATGTTATGTTATATAGGTTAGTGTTATTTTATACAGGGTGTTTGTGACAGCTAGGCGAATATTGATACCTTGACTTTAGACCATGATTTTGAGGCGGAAAACATTGAAAATTTTCGCAGGAAAATCTCAAAATATTCCGACATTTTTTTCATATTTTATAGAAAAATATAGTTTGGTTATTTTTATTAGGGCTTAGATCAGGGATGGGCAAACTACGGCCCGCGGGCCGGATCCGGCCCGTATGAGGTTTTAATCCGGCCCGCCGAACGTTTTTCAGAAAAATTTTAACATCAAAAATTCAAATTGTATTATATTTTTAGACCTTAAAATATTTTATCTACACTTAAAACATTTAAATCTCGTATTTTTTATCACAATACTGCTAAGGTGACAATTTTTTTATGTGAAAAAGTATAAAAAAAAAATCATTTAAGTTTCTAAAAAACAATGTTTTTAAACTTTACGCTTAGTAGCCTTGCCCCAAGTGTTTTTAACTAACCGGCCCGCGGCAATATTTTTTTAATTTTCTGGCCCGCGACAATTTTTTTTTTATTTACCGGCCCGCGATGAAAAAAGTTTGCCCACCCCTGGCTTAGATTATGATTTAAAAATAAATTTTTAACCAAAAGCTGATTTAAAAAAAGTTACCCCCAAAAAAGGTCAAATAACTGATCAACCCTAATGAAAAGTCACAAGTGATCCAGCAATATGTCACACAATAACCAATAAGCCCATTAAATTAGTCAAAGGATCGCCCGATACAATTAGCGCGGAGAATAAAGATTACTGATAATCGAATCAAAAATATATTTCCTGCGAGTAATAACACTGTCATATAACTCAACACAATGGTATTTGTTCAGTATTTGTCTGGCTGTCACCCACACCATGTATAGATTAGTGGAATAGTATATTATATAGGATAGTAGAATGAATTATTCGACGTTGTCGTCGATCGATAGTTTCAGTTATTACCAGATCAATCGATTGGCAGGATGGATTAGTCGGCGTCGATCAGAGCAGTTGCTTAACGTTGACCAATGCCATCGACCGGGGCATACAACCGATTAGTTAGGCGAACGGTATCCAAAAGATACCAGCCTATTCGATTGGCAAATGACGTCGATCAATGATTGATTGGTAACCTGGTGTATAGTCAACTAAGAAATACAGGGGCATTTTCTCAGACGATGAGCAAGTAACTGGTCTGTCACTGTTCTCTTACATCTGCGCCAGCTATGTCAAACGTAGCTGTAGGATCGATATGGTGGTCTGCAGTTCTGGCTACTCCATTAGGGAACACAACCCGTATGTATGTATGTTAGTAAAGTAATTTCCCTTACCACACAGCTGGCTGGGATCCAAATGAAGGCGGTGACGAGGACGACCACGCCCACTATGTTGTCTCGAAGGAAGCCGAGCACGTTGTTTATGTTTATGTCCTCTATTATGTCCCAGAAACGCTCCACTACGTCTTGAATTGTTTTTTCGCATACCCCCTAAGGAAAATGTTTTTTATATGATTTTATTAACATAAGATTTAACACATTTTCTAGCTCTATTGAGGGAGCTGACCCTCGGATCTGCCGACTCATGATCACGAACACAAGACAACAACGAGAAGCCAGATCCAAGCACCTAGCATGCAACCATAAATACATAGCTGCTAATCCGAAAACCAATTAAAATTTTTAATCGACATATGTTTCGCCAACACCCGTGGCATCATCAGGATTAGTTTTCCATGTTAGTTCTATCTACCGGGTTCGGTAGTTTCGATTTTAGAGACCCCACACTGGCGTCTTATGAGCGTCGACGTCGGACGGGCGCCCGCGCGGTGTTGACGCAGAGTCGACGGGACACCACCGCCGGCGCTGAGTGACTGCCGGACGATGTTATCACGCGCTCACTTCGCTCCTCCCGCAATCCCCGTCAGAGAACTTAGTTATAATAAAAGTAAATGTAGGTACGTAGGTACCTTATTACAAAATCCTTGTATACAGGGAGTTCCATCAGGCAGGATGTCGTTGTGCGCGACCGGGAAACATGTCTTGTTCAGGCTCTTGCGGCAGCAGCGCTTGCACGCGTCCGCCACTGGGTAAGCATTATATTTTTAAATAAAATATCATATGCACTGAATGTTATTGTTCTGAATCCAAAAACATTATATTCTATCTCAACTTTAATATGAATGTGTACTAAGAGTTTGTTTTATAGATTAAATCGGAACTCCCATGTCTGATGGCGGAACTAACATTTTTGTATGTAGTAACAGATATAATTTAGTCGTACACATAGTAAGACTACATTATCTTAGTAGTTTCTTTAGCCTTTCCTTCGGGATAAACTACAAAAATATTTATCTCTAATAATAGCCTAAGGGCCAGGTCACACGCTGCGTGTAGATTTTCATAATAGAGCGATTTAAAACATACTTCATTTACTACTCGAAAAGTACACATTTCTTTGCGAAAATTCCAGAATTTTGCTCTACGCAGCGCTGCGCCTCGACACGCCGCGTAGATCCGGTACACGCGGTGGTAAAATCATTCGTGCTGCCAATGACTTTACGATACACGTTTCGTTTCGGTGTGATCTAACAGTAAAACAGTATGTAAGTATGGTATACATACCGATATCGCACATGCAGCTGTGCAGGCCCTGCGTCTCGCAGTAGGGCACGCACGTGCCGTTCCGACAGCGCCCGCGCTCTGCACACTCGTGCTCGTCTGCGATGGCCGGCGCCTGCGCACAGATAATGTCTATATCGATGTTTGTTGTCGAGTCGGGGATGTTTCTATTATTATTTATTACTAGTGGACGCCCGCGACTCCGTCCGCGTGGACTACAGAAAAAACAAAATGTCTAAATTATCCGGGATAAAAACATTTTCCAGGGATAAAAAGTAGCCTATATGTTGAGTGGGACCTGTCACAATATATTCGTGAAAACTGCATCGAAATCGGTTCAGCCGTTTCTGATATTAGAGTGCACAAACGCACAGACAAACAGTCAAAAAATTAAAAAATCATTATTTTGGGTACTATTGCGTTGATAAAGGTCTCCTATAATATTTTTTCTCATATATCTTCCATGTACAGACAGCGATCCGTTACATTTTTATTATATGTATAGATCTTTGTATTTATATACCGTTGCTTCGTATATGTTATACGAGACCTTCGGTATGTTAATGTGGGACTAGGTTAAATGTGTTGGTAAATTACAGTCATAATAAGTTTCATAGCATAACTCTTAAGCCTGATTGCGGACACACCACGCCCCCGGGCTGTCAGACTCTCGCTCGGGCACGCTCGGGTACCTTCGGGCAGTCGGCGGTGGCGGCCGAGCACACGGCCTGCGCCTCGCGACACACCACGCCCCCGGGCTGTCAGACTCTCGCTCGGGCACACTCGGGTACCTTCGGGCAGTCGGCGGTGGCGCCCGAGCACACGGCCTGCGCCTCGCACGCCGAGTGCGCCGCCTCGCGACACACCACGCCCCCGGGCTGTCAGACTCTCGCTCGGGCACACTCGGGTACCTTCGGGCAGTCGGCGGTGGCGCCCGAGCACACGGCCTGCGCCTCGCACGCCGAGTGCGCCGCCTCGCGACACACCACGCCCCCGGGCTGTCAGACTCTCGCTCGGGCACACTCGGGTACCTTCGGGCAGTCGGCGGTGGCGCCCGAGCACACGGCCTGCGCCTCGCACGCCGAGTGCGCCGCCTCGCGACACACCACGCCCCCGGGCTGTCAGACTCTCGCTCGGGCACGCTCGGGTACCTTCGGGCAGTCGGCGGTGGCGCCCGAGCACACGGCCTGCGCCTCGCACGCCGAGTGCGCCGCCTCGCGACACACCACGCCCCCGGGCTGTCAGATTCTCGCTCGGGCACGCTCGGGTACCTTCGGGCAGTCGGCGGTGGCGCCCAAGCACACGGCCTGCGCCTCGCACGCCGAGTGCGCCGCCTCGCGACACACCACGCCCCCGGGCTGTCAGACTCTCGCTCGGGCACACTCGGGTACCTTCGGGCAGTCGGCGGTGGCGCCCGAGCACACGGCCTGCGCCTCGCACGCCGAGTGCGCCGCCTCGCGACACACCACGCCCCCAGGCTGTCAGACTCTCGCTCGGGCACACTCGGGTACCTTCGGGCAGTCGGCGGTGGCGCCCGAGCACACGGCCTGCGCCTCGCACGCCGAGTGCGCCGCCTCGCGACACACCACGCCCCCGGGCTGTCAGACTCTCGCTCGGGCACGCTCGGGTACCTTCGGGCAGTCGGCGGTGGCGCCCGAGCACACGGCCTGCGCCTCGCACGCCGAGTGCGCCGCCTCGCGACACACCACGCCCCCGGGCTGTCAGACTCTCGCTCGGGCACGCTCGTATACCTTCGGGCAGTCGGCGGTGGCGCCCGAGCACACGGCCTGCGCCTCGCACGCCGAGTGCGCCGCCTCGCGACACACCACGCCCCCGGGCTGTCAGACTCTCGCTCGGGCACGCTCGTATACCTTCGGGCAGTCGGCGGTGGCGCCCGAGCACACGGCCTGCGCCTCGCACGCCGAGTGCGCCGCCTCGCGACACACCACGCCCCCGGGCTGTCAGACTCTCGCTCGGGCACGCTCGGGTACCTTCGGGCAGTCGGCGGTGGCGCCCGAGCACACGGCCTGCGCCTCGCACGCCGAGTGCGCCGCCTCGCGACACACCACGCCCCCGGGCTGTCAGACTCTCGCTCGGGCACGCTCGTACCTTCGGGCAGTCGGCGGTGGCGCCCGAGCACACGGCCTGCGCCTCGCACGCCGAGTGCGCCGCCTCGCGACACACCACGCCCCCGGGCTGTCAGACTCTCGCTCGGGCACGCTCGGGTACCTTCGGGCAGTCGGCGGTGGCGCCCGAGCACACGGCCTGCGCCTCGCACGCCGAGTGCGCCGCCTCGCGACACACCACGCCCCCGGGCGCGAACACGCATCCCGCACAGCATGGAGAATTTTTGTCACTAAAAAACAAGACGATTTAAGATCATTGGATTAGCATATACCTACAATCCAAAAACTACTTTATACAATTCTAAAGTGGCAACAAATTGAAACAGCGTAATATAATTTAACTCTTCCAAAATCGCGGATTTGATAATCTGTACAATCATTACGCAAAATGATTCTAACCTGCACACCGCTCCTTGATTCTTTCTCAACTTGCAATTTTTGTCACAGCACATGTCGTTATCCTCGGTACCTAGGAAAAACATAAAGTCCGATAAGCACATCATATTATATTTTTGCCAACATATTATATTATTAATTAATGTCGTTTGCATACATCAGCTACATCTTCTTCTGTGCACATCTTAAAGTCGACTAAGGAAATCGGAGGCCTTCTCTCACACGATGAGCTAGCAACTTGTCACTTTTACTTCAAGCTCCTCTTTGCTAAATGTAGTTGTAGGGACTCCTTCAAGATCCTGCGGTTCTGGCCAGCCCATTTTGGAAACAATAGCCAAATGTAGGTACATATTACTGTGCCCAACAGTTATATGTTATCTGTAATTAAGATCTTTTACTACATATGAATGTACTAAATGATTGAGTAGTAGTAGATATACATATAGTACCTATATTATGATTTGTTAGAATTTATGACTCATACTAGCGACCCGCCCCGGCTTCGCACGGGTACAGTGCTGATACTATACATATAAACCTTCCTCTTGAAGCGGTAAGCGACTTTGTTTTATAATATGTAGTGATTATGTACCTATGTAATGAAACAAAGAAACATAGAAAGTACGACGAATAAGTTTGTATATGCTTTAATGTCGAATAAATGATTCAATTTCATTTGATTTCTAAGCTAGTACATACCCAACAAGCCGGCATCGCATTCCTCGCCGCCCTCGACCCGCAGGTTTCCGCAGAAAGACTCCTCGGGCTCCGAGAAACATCGCCCCGACTTTGCTTGCAGCACCTTACGGATCGAGCGCAGGCTGCATGGAGAGAACCGCTAAGGGACAATCGTAATGTACCAAATAATAGAAAATATAACGAACTAGTGGACGCCCGCGACTTCGTCCGCGTGGATTGCAGAAAAAAACAAAAAATCGAAATTACCCGGAAATTTTCCCAGCATAAAAAGTAGCCTATGTGTTATTCCAGGATGTCACGTGGGTACTAAGCAACGGTATATAAATACATGGATAAGTATAGAAACATCCATGACTCGGAAACAAACATCAATATTCATCATGTCAATGTTTGCATCTACCGGGATTCGAACCCAAGACCTATGGCGTCGCAGACAGGGTCACTACCTACTAGACCAAGCGCCGTATAATGAGAAGACCCTAATTCTAACTCACTGGGTGTTCCGAGAACTTTAATTCTAACCCACTGAATGTTCAAGAACCCCAATTCTAACCCTTTGGATGTTCAATAACCCTAATCCATCCCATTGGATGTTTAAGAACCCTAATTCGAATCTACTGGGTGTTCGGGAACCCTTATACTATACCCACTGGATGTTCGAGAACCCTAATTCTAACCCGCTGGGTATGCAAAGCCACGTGCTCCGAGCTCCAGTTGTGTGACAGTATAGTGTGGTGACACTCTCCCACTCTTAGCTATATATTTAGTATATAAGGTAGGTTAATTATGAGACAATATACACTCAGCCTCCGAACCAACAACACTCTTTTATTGCCTCCTTTACATGGCGACCCTGCCAGGATAAATAAACAGTGAAACAGTACAATGCAAGCCGCGTCCTCACCTTGTTGTTAACATCGTACCCGCTGACGCTGTACGTGTACATGAGGTACGAGCCGCCCTGACTGGCAGCCGGCGAGCACTCCACGACGTCCGGGTCGTGCTCCGAGCCCCAGTTGTGCCCGAACTCGTGCGCCGTCACCAAGTCCGCCTCGCGCGTTATCACTCGCTGTCCGTAGTGGTTCCGCGACGAGGACAGACCAGAGTTCAGGTATAGTGTGTACCCGTTTTTGAAGTATTCTGCAAGTGCACCTTTATTTTAAGCTCATTATAAATTACTAGCGGCCCCGGCCACGATTTCGTCCTCTTCAATCCTTATCCATTTAAAAAAACCGCCCCCTGATTACGTAAAAGCAACAGCAAAGCCGAAGAAAAGCAATAGCGAAAATTGTACAATATTCGCCTTGACATGTCAAAGTTCCTTTGAAATTCATTTTACGTAATACGAATTTGACAAGCAATCAGCGATTTTTGTACAATTTTCGCTATCGCTTTGCTTTTGCTAGTTAGGTAATAAGGGGGCCGTATCATAATCCGTTGCGTAATTTTAAAGATGTAAGCTAAGCATACATAGGGACAGACAAACGGCTGGAAGTTAGATGTTTGATAATACATATTATGAAGTAAGCTTGTTTGTGATTATTCCATTGACTCGGCCTAGTGCTCTACAATTAGACAAACACAAACTACATGTACCAATTTTATAGTTTCCTTAGTTACCAAACCACCCACTTCCCTATTTCTATAATGCTGATGATTTCGATAAGCAGATACATATAGGTAAAAATAAAATAAATAATGTATATGTCTTCTACTTGGCCGTAAGTTGTGTTCTTATTTCGCTATGGATTTTATACATACCATACGATTGAAAGTGGAAGCCAGCGATATCTTTATTTTTTTTATTAAACACACAATATTCCTTATATGGAATAAGAAACAATAAAATTAAGTAAGAAATGAATAAGCATGTAAGAATATAACTTTGTAAAGAAAAGAAATAAAACAAACAAAATAAACACTCACACTGGACAAAATGCCCCAACATAGCTGAAAACAAAATAAACAATATTGATAGGCACATAAAATAAAAAATGGGAAAAGGCACGTCTAACGGAAGAATTTTCTCTCGTAAATATAACTGTTCTAAACAAAATATAATGTGGTCGATTGTGACCAGCACATTTAAAGAAAAACTTAAAATCAGTTATCTCTGTCCCTCACCATTCTAAATGTAAATATGGCTGAAATAGAAAGAGACAGAACTTTTAAGCCGCGCTCGTATAATGGTGTTATTTGTTGACGGAATATAGACTAGGCTTGAAAGTATAATGTTATAGTCCGTACCCGGCGTGCAGATGCCTCCCACAGAGTTCCGTCGCGGCGACCCCACGTAGGCCAGCCCGAGGATCCCTCCCTCGAACTTCAGGTCCGTGAAGAGATGCGCGAGGCAGAAGTCTTTGTGAGAGTACTCGCGGCTAAACACCTGACGGATACAAGTTTCGTACAGTCGTTAGATTAGAAGATATTTCGATGGTATTTAGAAGCAATAAGTCAGTGTGCTTCTGCATTTCTGGCTACGCCATTTCGGGAATACAGCCGTTTGTATATGTATACACACGGCCGCCTATAACTTCGTCCACGTAAAGGGGAATTTCATTATGAGCAGTAACCCTTGCGATGCCGGGGGAAACGCTAGTTATACAAATAAACCTCTTGAATCTTGAATGTTGCGAAATTTTAATGACCGCAACATACATAGGGAAGCGACTTTGTTTTTCAATATGTAGTGATAGCATATAACTCGTTAATAGCATTAATATAACTAGTTTTGTGCTTTTAATATATTTGTGGAGCTTAAACCTATATTCCACAGCTATAATATAGCACAGAGCTAACCTCGAGCAGGTTCCTGACATCCCACTTTTCCCGCACCATGTTATAATGCGCCTCGCCCCCACGCACGCGTGTCGCCTCCGAGTGGACGAGAATCTTCTTTATCACAAACCCCATGCCTTTGAACCCGTCCATGTCCTGAGGTTACAAGTAGATATAGTAAATACCTCCCCGTAGTGACGGCGGAGTGGAATATCACCACCTATCGTAAGAGATGATTAAGGGAGAAAGGTAGCAACGCCTCCCGTGTTGACAACGTAGTCCAAAAATCAATCAAAAATTGCGGGGACACCCAGAGTCTTTTGGAGTGCCCTAGGAGAGGCCTACGTTGGCTACGTTCAATAGTGGACTGCAATATGTTGATGTGTGTTAGTAAGTAACATGTACTATGTTTTGAGCAGATAAATGATTTTATTACTGAAATATGAAATACTTCTGTTAATAATATAGTACTTTCATTCCAGTTTATTAAAATATACTTACATGCCGGTCTTGCCATACTGTATCATTGTAGATCTTGTGTACACGGTCTATGAGACTAATCTGAAACAAAAGGATAGGTCATTAAATAAACATTACAGAAAACCATAGTAGTATACAAACAATATTAGTTGTTTTCTCTAGTTTACGCGACTGGCAAATCTTACCAAATAGCTAATAGTTGTCTTGGTGTTACTGGCCCCCATTTCCTGGAAGAACCGGTAATCTGCCACCAGCAGCAAAGGACACCTGGTCTTAGTAGGAGTGTATTCATAGTCACTCTGCCTCTTTACTCTCTTCTTATTATTGCTTGCCTTGTCATTATGATTATCATTGTTCTGATCCAAATACTTATCCTTTTCAAACTTTTCTTGTATTAATTCTAAATCTTCCTCTTCATCATCATCTTCTTCCAATTCTACAAATATAGTGAAACAGTTTAAACTAGTTGTTTATTAAAAAGTTCTGATGATTGCCCACTATTAAAATCACATAACTAACTCAAGGAGAATGGGTGACAACAGATGCATATTCCTAGGCATATGAGTTTCATTCAATAGAAAACAAACTCAAATGGATGATAGTGATCAACACAAAATGTTTAATAAAGGTTAAATGAAATGTCCATGACATTTATGTACCAATAAGTACACTCTGAACAAATAAAATCTGTATTCTTCCTGATTTAATCAGGGCTGTCATGTTGAGATTTAACAGAATATTACAGATTTCAGTTGGCATATCTAGGGGCAATCAGTGCTATGCAAGTTGCTATTGCTATTACTAGGTTTGTAATAAAATTATTTCAAATTCCTATTCACTGTTCAGGTGGTGCTGATGTGTGCACAACTGGGAAGATTACAAACTTTCTTGATTGATGTATAATTAATGTTTACCTTTGCCTTCTTTAACATAACCACAAACCCTAGGTTTGTTAACAGTATTTTCAGGATCAGACCAACTAAATTTTATATCAGAAGCGCGGTATGTGATCATAGTCTTATCATCTAGGTGTGGTAGATGTCTCCATGAAGGCTGAAATAAGAAGAATCTTCTCTATATTTCGTCTCTAAACTTACCTAAGAAAAATATTATTTAGTATGGGCTTAGGTATGTAAAAATTTATTTTATAAATAAATAAATGAAATTTTATTTTATAAATAAATAAATGAGAGAACATGCAACATATTCACACACACCTTTTTTTCATAATATTAGAAGTGTCATTATGGCAGTGATTAGTCATAAAAATGTACATGAACTATGTATGCACTCATAGTACTCATCTGCTATGTTCATTACCTCAATATGATAAGTTTCATCTGGTGTATGGATAATACCAGTAATAACTCCATCCTCCATATGCAGTTTCACATCTGATGATGACTCCCCAAAAATTCTTCCTGTATAAAAGTTGTCTCTATCTAAAATTAAAGTATTCCTTAATGTACTCATTTCTTCTTATATTACAATAATACAATAACAGATCAATAATATTATTAATTATACAAAAATTATCAAAGATGAGTTTATCTCTAAGGTTGTTACAAGACCAACATAATTCTTCATAAGAGTTCTTGCCCCAGAAGAAAACATTCATACTAATGTATGCATAAGTAGATATTTTAAATACAAAATCTTATGATAATAATTAAATTAACCACTTCAACCTAGTATTAAATAATAATACTGGATTTAACACAGTACATAAAAAATAAGGTATTTAACTCAAATATTAAAAGTATAGAAAAGAGCTAGACTCACCAACATGCACAGTTGTTTGATTACCATCACCATCAACCATATAAGCTTTGAAATTAGAATGTAGCACAGAGCTGTGAGGATGCAGTATAATCCTGAAGTCTCTTCCAAGTGTTTTAAAATGAAGCTCCTTTATGGTGTTATATGGGTGACTAGAAACTTTGGCACCTCTTTTAACTATTTGATGTGTGAAACTTGAAGCATGTATTGTCTCATAATATTTCAAGTTGTGACTAATGGAACCTAAAATATAATATGAATACAGGTAAGTACCTACCTATGAGGTACACAATATAACATGAGCATTTACAGATTTACAAATATGCAAACAACTTCTATTCTATTCCTTATTGTACACAAACATTATACACAGAAAGATAATTTACATTGACAATGTACAAAGGTGTGCAACTTTTGCCTTTTGACCAAATCTTTTTCAGTAACTACTGCATCATAGGGAAAAAACTGCATACCCCTCCTTGAAACTAATTAACGATATTAATAACATACAAATAATTATAATATCCTGAATCAACACACAACACAGCCTATACCGCTAATATTAGAGACCTGAAACTAGGACATAATTATATTATTCCTCTACAGCAGTCTTTCCCAAGTAACCCCCTCGTGGGCGTTGGAGGCCTAAAGAGGGGCAGTTAAGGCCCCAGAAAAAATAGCGTAACTAATATGCTATTGACATTTTTAAGGTGAAATAAAAATGGGGGGCGTTACTGATTTTCAAATCGATCAAATCGAAGGATGTTAGACAAAAATAAGTTTGCAAACCCCTGCTCTACAGGTACGCGGACTAAGTCGTGGACGTGCGCTAGTTTTCAAAGGAAGTATATAACTACAGGAAATAAAATTACTTACATGATCCAATGATAAATAAACAATAAAGGTGCAACAATAATAAATTGCACCAACTTATGATCTTCATTATCAACTAGTTATTCTCCTCTACGCAAACACCTAAACAGCTGAAAATTATATCCTCTTTTAAGTTTTTGAGATTTGTCCTCAGATCAAGAAATTTCTTGATCCGAGGAATTGTCCATTAATTTTATTTGTCCCAATTTTCGATCCTATTTAAGTATTAGACTTATTTTATGACTTTTATTGATGATTCAGTTGAACTAATTAACTAATTTAAATATGTACGTATGTAACCGTAGGTAATATTTTATATACGGGATCGTAAACCCAAAAATCTTTGTGAAGATCTGAAAAATCTTCGAAAATTCAAAATTCAGATTTTTTTTTGTTTAGTTTATCCCGAAGGAAAGGCAAGGGGAACTAAGCCCATACAGCCATTGTCTTCAGTAAATGATTTCTGAATTTATGATGGATGATAATGATGATGATGAATGGAAACGTCGGGAAAATCCTCAAGAATGGATGTAAAATTAGTCGAAATCAAAATTTATTGCAGAAACAACTAACATGAGCCCATGAATCAAAATTCAGAGAAAAATGACTTTTTTTTGTTGTTTAGTTTATCCCGAAGGAAAGGCTAGGGGAACTAAGCCCATACAGCTTTAGAGACTGACGTTTGTAGAGTATTAAAAGTCTTGACTGCTGATTTCGGAATGAATTTATTTGTAATTATGCTTATATTTAAATGTAGGCTAGGTACTTATGAACTAAGGTGGTGTAAGAAGTAACGATAGGTACGAAGGAGATGGTTAATATTATTATCTTGCTCGCACGTATATGTAGCTGCCGACGCACAGTTCTAACATGCGCGGAGTAGCTACACAGCCATTGTCTTTAGTAGATGATTTCTGAATTTATGATGGATGATATTGATGATGATGAATGAAAACGTCGGGAAAATCCTCAAAAATGGGTGTAAAATTAGTAAAGATCATAAAGAATTGCAGAAACAACTTACATGAGCCCATGAAGAGATTGCATTCCGACTAAAGTTTTACTTAGCTTACCTGCATATAAAACCATGCACACGCACTAGATTCACATCACAAGTAAACAAAATATAACTTATCTACCAGAAAACATCACTTTACGGACACATGCAAGCCATTTACAAATAAATTTTGATTTTCACAAGAAAATTACACCCGCTCCCTTCCAGCTTTTCCCACCGAAAAAATGATTATTGACTGACAAGACATTTTTTTTTTTTACTTACATTCATTTATCTATAATTATTTACAATTTTCTTTGACATGCACCCACCAATCTGCTTAAATTGTTAATTTTATCCCTAAGAAAAAATTAAATCTAAATTTAACGTGTGGTAATGAGATGGGAGGCGAAGCGAGTACTGTCCTAAGATAACTATGGCAGGAACTGCAACTATTGGGCTAGAACAATACAGCCAAATGCTATATGTTCAAACCCAGTTGTATATTATTTCGGATTTGTAAATTTCTGACAGAAGCTTGTATTAGGTTCGCCCATTCATCGCTGCCGTCTTTTGTAGATAATAATGATGAATTACAACGTCGCGTATACACTCCGCTGCTGTCAGCTTTGGAAATTTCGGACACAACAATAAGAAAGATCCTCAAAAAAGGTTTACGAGTGTCATAACTATGGTATTTTTATTGCAAAATTCGTCAGAAAAACGCAAAACGCAAAAGTTAATAATTTTTTTTTTCAAAGAATTGTAAAACAACTTACATTAGAGGAAAAAAGTAATAAGTTTATATTTATTAAAAAATATATATTTTGTAATGTAACCCATGATGAAATCGTTTTACGACTCAAGTTTTACTTAAATTGCTGTTTCTTTTGATTGCGTTGACTGCTTACCAGTAAATAATTAGGTTTATGAGGAAATGGGTAGTAAGTTTAAAATTATTTAAAAATATATATTATGTGATGTAAGTAAAAATTTATGGTTTTCGTAATTTTTCAAGAATAGGTTTTCACAATATTTCTGTGTTAAAGTGATTTTTTCACAGTACATTTAGAAACAAAGGCAAAGGGTCTTGACAGCTTCTCATCCATACAATGTGGACTTGTTTTTTCAAAGTATGAATATGTTAAAGCTGATTTATGATGAATGACAAACGTCGGGAATCTTGTACGAGTGCAACCGCCTCAGCAAAGAGATTAATAAAGTAGTAATCAATGACTTACTATTCCTTAACCTGCACCCTTCCAAAAGCTTTTCTATAATAGCGTTCAAACATAGTATCCAAAATTCTACACCTGGGCTGAAGCAAAAATTGAATTGGCCTGCCCAAACGGTGTGGAGCCTATATACGAGTACTAGTGGACGCCCGCGACTCCGTCCGCGTGGACTACAGAAAAAATAAAAAGTAGCGCTATATGTTAAATGTGTAAAAAGTAGCCTATATGTTATCGCGGTTGGCACAACAATCGTGGCTCTGCGGCCAAAAAATTAATTCACGTTTGTCCCCTTCCCGTGGGAATTTCGGGAAATCCGTTCCCAGTGCTTCCTCGGGGGAGGACTCCCAAATAAACATATTTTTATGCTAAGGAAAGATATGGATAACAACTTCAGATTCACATGTTTAACCGTTTTCGTAAAAAATAAAACCGACTTCAAATTCCCGTTGGTCTCCTTCCTATTGGGAGTCGGTGCCAGTAATAAATGAATATTAAACCTAATGAAATAAGAAAAAAGTACCCAATGAAACAAAAAATATTAAGAAATAAGTTGTATGTTAAGCCTGGTACAACAAAAGCTATACCAACTAAGAATAACAAATACAATAGAATACAACAAACAAACAAAAAAGAAAGCAATAATTTGAAAATTTGCGAATGGGACCACCCTTGAGGTATTACCTAAACGCCGAAAAAAGATTTGTTCAAATCGGTTCATAATTGGCGGAGTTATCGCGTAACAAACATAGAAAAACATACGGGTCGAATTGAGAACCTCCTTTTTTTGAAGTCGGTTGAAAAGAATTGTAAAACAACTCACATTACCCCATAATGAAATCGTTTTCCGACTCAAGTTTTACTCTGCTTACCAAAATAATTAGGCCAAGAATAGGTTTTCACAATATTTCTGTGTTAAAGTGGTACATTTAGAAACAAAGGCAAAGACAGCTTCTCACCCATACAATGTGGACTTGTTTTTTCAAAGTATGAATATGTTAAAGCATCAAACAATTTGTACGAGTGCAACCGCCTCAGCAAAGAGATTAATAAAGTAGAATGACTTACTATTCCTTAACTTAAAAATAAAAACACTACACCTGGGTCAATTGATTACCTTTATAAAGTATGTCCGGATTTTGACTAGCGCATAGAATTATAACCTATTTCTATTGACTAGCGATAATTTAATTATTTAGCACTGTGGATTTGTCGCATAAATGTGACATCTTGCTCGCACCAAAGTCATGCTACGGGCACTGGTATCTTAGCAAATCGATATACGTCACCTTTTAATCCACAGAACTATAAATGAATCTAAACAAAGCAAGAATTTGTACTTTTCATTTAAAATGCTTGTGCAAAATCCATTCCGACCTGTTTATGAAACATAAAGGCAAGGATATAAATAATTTACAAATACAGAAATAAAACTTTGGAAATCTTGGCTCAATTTAGATGAAATCAACACTAATAATTATTGAAGTACACAACTTTTATACAGTATTGCTTTGATAATATTTTGGTGTGACATTAAAAGATTATACAAGCAAATACATTTATTTATTCATTAGATAAATTTTATCTTTAATATCAACTTGACTGAAGTTAAAATGAGTAGTTTGATCATCAATAATAATCTCTATCATAGCCCGAGTATGGCTATCTAATTAAAGAAAATATAATCTTTGCCTTCTATGAGATTCAATAAACTGAGATTTCTTTCAAAGCTTCCATTTGTAAGACCTAATTTTACACAGATCACAATAGGTGGGTCTGCTTTTGTAAAATGTGTAACTGGTAATCTTATATGTACAGTTCTTTTTACTGGACAATACAATTCTATGACATGGCCTATTTTATTTATATCAACATCACAAAACCCAACAACTTTCTGAAGATTATGTCTCTGTAGTGCCCGTACAAGTTTTCTGCCTGCTTTTCCAGCATTCCAGACAGTAAATTTGGTCCAAAATTTAAGAACTTGATTTTCTAATTTCTGTAACTGAATTCTCCAGATTTTTTCTCTGCTTATAGAAAATGTTGTAGCACCCTCATGAAAAGTGTACACCACTAACTCCTTATCAACTCTAAATAAATCTCCTCCTGCCTCTAAATGAGAATGAAAAAATAACAAATCTTCTGGAGTGCCATGACCAGATTCATCAAAACCACCCACTTTATCATAAACAGATCTATGACAAAACCAAGTTGGCATTAGCAATGTTGGTCCATTTGATGTATATATCCGCTGCACTAGCTGGGTTGTGCTTAAGTTATTTGCCCAGCTAACAAAACGAGGTGTGGAGTTTTCTGGGACCCTTGTTATTTTACTACCAATAAGAGTATTATGACACTTCGATTTTGCCGCTAGCCATTGTAATAGCAACCTGTCCTTTCCCATAATATCGTCAATATCTTGAAAACACAAGTATTCACCTGTACTTTTTTTAACTGCACCATTCTTAGCTGCACCAACACCCAATGTAGTAGGTGAATGTATTACAGTACATTTTATACCACGTTTATTAAAATAGCTATCCCATCGTGTCAGTAACGACTCCGTCTCATCGTGGCTGCCATCATTAAAAATAATCAATTCTATTTTCAATCCAAATGTTAAAACTGACTGTAAAACTATAGAATTCATACAATTATTAATCCATTTTTCTCCATTATATACAGGAAGTATAATGGATATCTCGACCATTGTACATCATAGAAAATCCGTAAATAAAAGGACTATGTATGTATAATGAAACTACATAGGCCAGTCACAATCAAAGCCTAGATCGCTAAGGAAAATATTAGAAATTACTGAGAAATGACCAAACACCTAACATTTTGAAACTTTGAAATCAAACAAAATTAATAATTAGTGATGTCAACTCGAGTAACTAACTCGAGTTAACTCGGGTTGTTCTTAACTCGAACCAACTCGAGTTGAATTCCGTCCTTTGATTCCGTCCGTCTCGAGTTCGAAAACGAACTGAAATGGAGCGAAGTTTGCCGATCGTTTCATTCATTTATTCTTGACAAACTTATGTTAAAACTTGTAAGAAGTTTGTTTTAGTAACTTACATAAGCTTTTTATATTTTTTGTTAATTACTAATTCATAGTTAATCGTCAGGAAAACATTATTAAATCTTATAAAATACTAGCTGACCCGGCAAACGTTGTTTTGCCATGTAAAAGGGGTTGATCCTAGAGGGGTGAAAATTCATGGTTGTATGTATTTTTGTATGCTGTATCATAAAAAAATAAAAACACAAAATTTTGTCAAAAAATAAAATAAAATAAATTAGGGGTGGACCACCCTTAACATTTAGGGGGATGAAAAATAGATGTTGTCCGATTCTCCACCCTAACCGATATGCATGCTAAGATTTACGAAAATCGGTCGAGCCGTTTCGGAGGAGTTTAACTTCTAACACCGTGACACGAGAATTTTATATATTAGATTAATAAGAAAATGAATTTTTTTTCACCCGAGTGAGATATGAACTCATGACCTGTCGCATACCGTGCAATTGCTCTACCGACTGAGCTATCGGGTCACTCAACTCGGATGACAAATTCTACCATCTATCTATTATTTATATATTATAAATAAATTATAAATGTTAATAAGAAAATGAAAAAAATTTCACCCGAGTGAGTTTTGAACTCACGACCTCTCGCATTCCATGCATCGCTCTACCAACTGAGCTATCGGGTCACTTAACTCGGATGACGAATTTCTACCATCTCTTTTAAATTACGTTTTTGGCAACGTTATTTTTTCATCCCGATAGCTATACACTAGCCAAATCTCGATAAACAAAGCTGAATCCCTCAGCACAATGTTTTTTTAATGATGAAACGATGAACCATATCCTAGCGGATTATATTATGGAGAAGTATCGTATAAATTTATCTTTATTAAGATATTATTAAACCTGTTTTTAGTATCACTTTCCTTTATTTCAGTTAAGTACAATATAATGAAGGCCAAGACATGAACATACAATTTAACTGTGTACCTTAGGGTTGCCAGATAGAAACTTATCAAATCCAGAACAATTCTAAGACAACGGTATCGGGTTGTGGCCATAGTAAAAAGTATGTAGGTTCAAAGATATTTATTTCTCATACAAACATAAAAGGTACAAAATGTTCATTTAAAATGAGATATAAAAACTTAATTAATTTATACTAATATAATGCCCCTGGCGCGTTGGCAACAAACAGTTTAGTTTTTTTATTTAAAAAAAGTGAAAATTATCTTGAGTGAAACTCTTAGGTGCGTGAGCGCTAAATTTATACTGTGTTTCGTGCGTAAATTAACTTTCGTTTCTTGAAAAATGTCAGAGTAGTATATCGATATTCTGTGCCACAAAGTATCATATTCGTAATCCAGAACAGAGTTTTAATGTTGCAAAATATACTACATTTTATGTTTTTACAACAATAGTAGTACAGAGTCCCGAAATATAGTACAATACTAAGTATAATTATATTATAGTAGGGTTAGCAACCCTACTCACAGACAGGCCAGCCGTGTCATTCGTTGTTAGATTATTTTGTTACAAAACTAGTAGGCTTTCAGAATCCGGGACCATAAGGTCTAATTACTGGACACGGGACAAGACTCAAAATTCCGGGACAATTCCGAATTTTCCGGCCATCTGGCAACTCTAGTACCTACTGTAAAAATATGCTTCGTGATATTTATTTTTTTATTATTTTATTAATTATACGCATTTTTTGCGCATTCCTTATTGCCTGTAATTTATGATTGTTGAGTAATAAATAAATAAGTTTGCATTTTTTTTCAAATTTATGATTGTGATAAAATAAAAAGACTGCTGTATAATTATTACATAATTTATTTTATTGATATTTAATATAAATATTTTTTTATTCAAATTCTATTTAAAAATATATAAATGAATAATTCTATTTCAAAGAATTATTTCCTTTTTTACTTTAGTTAGTATAAATCTCCCAATAAGTAAGCTACTTTAAAAATAAATAATATAAAAAAAAACGAAACAGATAAAAATATTATTTCTCTGTTCTAAATTTTAAACTATAAATGCGAGGCTAGAGAAATAAATTGGAGAAAATTAAAAAAAATCACTCTTCCATTCAGTTAACTCGAGTTCAACCCTAGTTACGTGAATTTAATGTGAAGGAAAGGCAAGGGGAACTAAGCCCATACAGCCATTGTCTTTGGTAAATGATTTCTGAATTTATGATGGATGATATTGATGATAAATGGAAACGTCGGTAAAATCCTTAAGTATGGGTGTACAACTTACATGAGCGAATTCCGACTAAAGTTTTACTCAGCTTACCTACATATAAAACCATGCACACGCACTAGATTCACATCACAAGTAAACAAAATATAACTTATCTACCAGAAAACATCACTTTACGGACACATGCAAGCCATTTACAAATAAATTTTGTAAAATTATTAATAAAGAAATGGAAAAAATTCTTCACCCGAGTGGGAATCGAACCCACGACCTCTGTATCCGTGCTAGTGCTCTTACCACTGAGCTACCGGGTCAATTGCTCAGATGGCGAAATTTACCATTTCTTTTCTAAATTACATATTGGCAACGTTATTTTTATCCCGTAAGCTATACACTAGCCAAATCTCGGCAAATAAAGCTGAATCCTCAGCACAATGTTTAAAGATGAAACGATCAACCATATCCTAACGGATTATATTAATGGAGAAGTGTTTTTATAAATTTATTTTAGTCAAGATATTAAATATTATAAAATTATTAATAAAGAAATGGAAAAAATTCTTTACACGAGTGGGAATAATAATAAATTTTGATTTTTACAATAAAATTACACCCGCTCCCTTCCAGCTTTATAATCAGCTTTAGAATCACAATCAGAATTAATTTGAAAAGATAACAAAAACGATATTTTTTTATTTTAAGTTTATCCCGCGCAGATCCATCTATGTCTATGCGCAGATCCCACAGGACAGACTAGCGAAATTCTATGTCAATACCGGAGAGAAAGGAATAGAGGAGCTAGATACAGTGTGAGAGAGAAAATGTGATATACATACATTATTA
The DNA here is from genome assembly GCA_014607495.2 of Carposina sasakii. Taxonomy (NCBI): domain Eukaryota; kingdom Metazoa; phylum Arthropoda; class Insecta; order Lepidoptera; family Carposinidae; genus Carposina; species Carposina sasakii. Next base: position 8,675,680 of record CP053163.1, on the reverse strand, counting down.
AGTTAATTAACCGTTTGTTAAAACGCTTCCTGTGTTACTTGGGTTGTTCATGGTAGAAATGTCATTGAATGAAAAAATGTCTATTAAAATTAAATTGTGAGTACACTCTACCTTTTTTCCCCGTCTAGTTTTTCAAGGTCAAATTGGTCAAATTTTCGAGAGAAAGCGCTGTTTCCAGCTTGTATACATTTCTATGTAATAAATAACTTTGACTACCTGCAATCTGCCTACTGTAGGATGGTTCGTAAATTAGAACTATGATTAAATTTTGACACTATTTATTGTCCTATTAACTATTACAGAGTGCATTCGCCGCTGCGTACTAGGAGGTACTGTCCGCCTGGGGCGCGTGACCGCTGTGCGCTGGCGCTCGGCTGGTAGGTTGCGTAACTCGTCGGACTATTGCACTATTGTACTATTGCATGCGCGCGGCTTTCCTTGCGCAGGTTTGTCTGTCTGTAATAATTTGTGGTTCCTAATTATTAAAGACACACTACTAAAGACAATGGCATTATGGACATAGTTTTTCTTGCCTTTCTTATGAAAAAAAAGACAAAAAAAAAAAGAAAAAAAAAACTAGGGATGCGCGATGCTTCATGTCAAACTTTCTTGATTGAACTTGTAACATTGATAATTTTGCTACTTCTCAAATAAAACTGGTACATACCTAACGTGACCAGATGTCCCGTTTTGACCGGGACAGTCCCGTTTTACAGTTACCTGTCCCGGTGTCCCCAAGATTGACTGCGGGACGCAAAATTGCCCCGTTTTCAGAGACCGCCCGAAAATTTGAGTAGTTAGTAGACGGCCGGCCACTCCGCCCTTCCCGCCGCCGCCACGATGTGAGGCCCGCAGAAGACTGCCTTGTGTGCCAAAAAACCGTAATAATTTCGCGCTCGCTTCGCTCGCGCTTTTAATTTTCTTAACACTTGTATCAACACATTCAGTACCGGTGACTAGTTATCACTATCACTACATGTTATTATAAAACAAAGTCGCTTACCGCTGTCTGTCCGTCCCTATGTATGCTTAGATCTTTCAAACTAGGGAACGGATTTTGATGCGGTTTTAATAAATAGATAGAGTGATTCACGAGGAAGGTATAATGTATAACTAGGGATCCGCCCCGACTTCGCACGGGAGTAATGTACTCTCACGCGGGCGAAGCCGTGGGCGGCCGCTAGTTAAATATAAATAACTTTTTATAAGTGTTGTTTTAAGGGTTCCGTACCTCGAAAGGTAAAAGCGGAACCTTTATATGATAACTTGGTTGTCCGTCCGTCCGTCCGTCCGTCTGTTTGTCTGTCAAGACTCTTTTTCTCAGGTAGGTACGCCTGAAGGTATCAAGCTGAAATTTATATCAAATATTCAAGTTTAAGGTCCCTTGGAGCTGTGAAAAAAAATTAAAGTTCTAAGCCAACGATATCAAAAGATACAGCCGCTAATGCCGCAAATTTTCGACACTCGTAAGTGAATCAAAACCTAATGAGTACTTACCGTGAACTCAGAACCTTTAAATTTGGTACGAAGTAACGTCATATAGCACAGATAAAGGAAAAATTGTGAAAACCATAAATTTTTAGTTAAATCATATAATAAAACAGGTTTGTACGGAACCCTCGGTGCGCAAGTCCGACTCGCACTTAGCCGGTTTTTTTTATTTTTCATTGACTACCTATGATTTGACCTAAATAAACCAATGTCCCGTTTTGAGTCAAAAAATAAATGGTCACGTTATACATACCTGCAAATCGATCGATTTTGTGTTACAATAGTTGAAACTATAATTTAATCTGATGATTTTTTTAAGTACACGCGTACCTACAAGCAATGAGGGATTTTCTGACAACTGTTAAAAGTAAAAATAATTGTATTGGCGAAGAGATACCAAATCCTTGGGCGAAGGTGAATGTGCCACAAAGAATATACTTACTCTCTAAAGAGAGATGTGCCACCTACGGAAATCCTGTTTGACCAGAGACATTAATAGTTCTTAGGAACTAGATATATGGAGGGTAGTTTAGTTGCGCCAGTATATTTGATTTAGTTGCCAGTATTTTAGTATAGTTGATTTAAAAGCCCGGTAGGCTGATAAGTATTTGCAGAAGCAGACCAATATTTTGAAACTAAATCTAATAGCACCTTATATATAATAATATATATAACCAAAGACAGAGATATTCTCACTTCTCGAAATAATTAATTCAAATGTGAGTTGTAGTCTAAATATTGTGAACTCTGTTAATTTTAGTTTTATAATAATAATAAATAAGTTAAGTATTTATTTTCATTATATAGGATTTTGAATAATACCAAAGACAGGTATAATATATACAAATCAGAGAAAGTTTATTATTTTTTAATAACCACAAAATACATACTGTACAAGCAAGTAGAGGGACAAGAGGGTCTTGGTGTTTTGTAGGCGATAGGCTGACCACCTGTCACTACTAACCCAATTTGTACATCTCAACTATACCCTAAAAATTGGTCAGAAGTGGCAGCATGTGGTTCTATCGGCCCTTAGTGCTTTGCCTACCCCGTAAGGGATAAAGGTGTGATTATAATGTATGTATGCATGCACAAAATACATGCAAGGCAAAGGTATTAAATTATTAATCCAACAAATACGACTATCTCTGCGTGCAGCGCTACTTTCAGCCAATATCCGAAAAGCTATAAAGTTGAAATCAAACTGTATGTAGTTCGGTTTTGTTCCGATACCTACATATTATTTTATATTATAATAATATAAGCGGTGATAGCCGAGTGGTTAAGATGTGCGCTTTCCACGCAGGAGGCGTAAGTTCGATCCCAGTCACGGGCCTGTACCCAATGAATTTATTTCATGTACAGATTTTAATGTTACAAAATTGTCACTAAGCTCGTGCCTCGGAAAGCACGTAAAACCGTTGGTCCTGCGCCTGATCTCTCTGCGGTCGTGTCGGCTTTCCGTCCCATCGGACTATGAGAGTAAAGGAATAGAGAGTACATCTGTGTTTGCGCACACACTTGTGCACTATAATATCTCCTGCGTACCTGGCCAATCTCCATAGAGATTGGTCGCTTTGACTGAAATAACGGTCGGAGATCGTCATCATTATTTTATATTGATGTTTAATGGGTTGGTCTCGTGGTCGATTCTGACCGCCACACATAAACCTAAACTTACTTCTAGATGTCCCTTTTGTCTCAGCCATTTTTATATTTAGAAAGGAGAGGGACAGATTTCAAAAATTTTCAGTTTACGTTTAAGTTTGGTGGTCAGACTGAATCGACAATATTGTTGTTGATCTTGAAACATCGATTTTATTAAACTTCGAAGTCATTCGATATATGTACATGGACATCCTTAAATGTGTCATACCTATTTTTATCAGTATTTTTATATACGGCGTGTAGGTACATAAAATTTCATATGATATTTATTCCGTATTTTTCTTACATACATACTTATATACTTAATTTTAATTTAATGTCTATAAGTACTTTATGATTTACGTATACTTACCCTTACCTACTGTGTGTGTAAATAAGTGAAAGAAGACTCCTAAAAGTAGATTACTGGCATCTTTACAATGGGATTAAAAGAAGCGAACATTTACTTAGATAATCAATTTAATACGTATTACTCAGGTCAAACAGTAAATGGTAGAATAGAATATACATTTGATAGTCCTAAGAAAGTTAGAGGTAAGTGAAAAGCCACATAATGTTTTACTTACCATAGCCATCTCAAACCTTTGAAAACCAGAATTTGAAGAAGAAATACCAGGACATTTCGATTAAGCCAGGACTATAATGTGCGAGCCCAGTGACAATAAGGGCGAAGCAAAATCTCCACCACCAACCGACCGGCGGATCTACTCGGCCACGTCCACCTACTGTCCCATTGAGAAAAAATTGTGTCGATTAGTCTTAGTGGTGCATGGGTATTCCCCCATACACCTAACTCTCAGTCTCGGCGTCCAAGTCGAGGCCGCGTGGCCATAGCTAGAATATATATATCCGCATTGCCCGGGCACAGGGGTTGCCCTCAGGCCCGAAGCCCGGAGCGCGCTTCGCGCGCTCTCGATGACCCCCTGATGAGTGACAGTACGATTGGAGAGTTAATGGCGTGCGAATTTCAAAAATACGTCTTTAACACATTCAGTCCTGGCGACTACGTATTTGCTTCTTTTAGGCTTTCTAGAGGTTGTCTTCGCACTAGTCGTTGACCTGATGTCGGCACCCTTGGAAAATCTGCCGATAGTGAATGTGTCAGGACTCTAAAACTCAGGACGATCCTTAAAAACTATCCAGGCCAGCCCAAGACACCAAAAAGCAAGATATGTCCTAAGAAAACAGGATGGTTGGCAACCCTTACTTACCATTCATACCATACCATTGGATTTCTATAAGAAACTAGGGATCCTGGGGATGGGTGATGCCCTTTCATATGGACAAAGTTGTGGGTGTCTGCTATAGAAAAGTGTGATATTTAGGCTTCTTTAGGCAATTCTTTAATATCAGAATTTTTATTATTGCTTTTAAAATTTTTCTCTCTGTAAGTACCATCCTTGTACTTCAAGGAATATGCTAAAAAAATATTAGTGAAATCAGTTTAGCCAACACGATTAGTGATTAATTTTTATATTATAGGTAATACAACTAAACTCAAACTCAATTTATGCAGGTATCCATGTCAAATTCAAGGGTGAAGCTCACACAGAATGGTCTGAGAATAAAGAGGAACAAGATTCTGATGGCAAAACCCAGTCAACCGACACTATGCACACGGGTCATGAGGAGTATTTTCAAATATCTTATTATTTGCTGGGCAGCAACTCTGGTATGTTTATGATATCTTTGATATCTTTATTAAATTTTTATTACTTCTGTTAATAAATAAATGTGTTCAGCTTTGTTTGCCGAGATTTGGCTTATGTATAGCTATCGAGATGAATAATAATGTTTCCAATAATGTAATTTCAAAAAGAGATGGTAAAATTCGTCATCCGAGTAATTGACCCGGTGGCTCAGTGGTAAGAGTGCTGGCACGGAATGCAGAGGTCGTGGGTTCTATTCCCACCCAGGTGTGGAATTTTTTCCATTTCTTTATTAATAATTTTTTAATAAATGTGTTATCACATACATATACCTATACATAAGTCACGCCCCTTTCCCACTGACTTTAAAAAGTCTTATAATTTATTGGAAGTGGATTTCTACATAGAAGAGTCATACATAATTTATGTACCTTACCTATATGATGTCATCATATACATAAAATGTTTACAGGCAATGAAATAGAAATTCCAGCAGGTAAACAAGTGTACAATTTCACTTGTGCCTTGCCACCTGTTCTACCCTCATCATTTGAGGGTCAGTATGGGTATGTCCGATACACCATTAAAGTTACCCTAGACAGGCCATGGAAATTCGATCAGGATACAAAAATGGCTTTCACAGTTATTAATCCACTGGATCTGAATCTCAATCCTTCTTACCGGGTAAGTTTCTTTTGATGGTACATAATTGTGATGTTCTGTATGTTGTGTATTAAATTAATACAAGGAAATCATTACATAACTTAGATCATGATGAAAAAAACAAGAATCATTCTTATAGAGATGCTTTGAGAAAATAAATAATCAGTTTTTAGTAACATTAGTGGCCTAGTCAGGGCATGGATAACAATTTTTGTAATGTTTTAGTGGGTGACTTTAGTAGGTGATCATACAGTATGAAATGTATATAATATTGCAATCAATCACATTGTAGGCTCCCATCAGGATGCAAATAGAAAAGACCTTCTGCTGCTTCTGCTGTGCATCACCACCTCTATCTGTGGATGTCCAGGCTCCCGTCTCAGGATACTGCCCTGGTCAAGTCATACCTGTCACTATTGATATAGAGAATAAGAGTAATGTCCAACTCCATCTTGTAAAGGTTATGTTAAGAAAGGTAAGCCAGCATAAAGGTCAATTTGATTAGTAAAGTTAGTAAGATTAATAAGTAGGCTAGCTAGATAGATCACCTAACCCTAGTTTCTCGCAGATATGTTAGTGCTAACTCTAATACCTGTCAAATCCATAAAAATGAGAGTTAAAATTTAGTGTCAGGTCAGAGTTTGAGAAAAGGGTGTTAGGGTGTTTGTTTAGCTTGGACTAGGTTAATATTGTTTTGTTTATATTAATACTCACCCATCTGGCTTAGTCACCTTAGTGTAATTGCTCATTACTTGTCAATAGGTCTGTGCAGCCTTTCCCTATAAACTTTTTAAAGACTGCTGAGTTTCAAGAAATTATGGGTAGTTTACTTAAGGGCCGATTTTTTCAATGGTCAGACACTATCTGAGGGATAAAGTTGATGCTGTCCCTATCATGATCAAGTTTTAGACAAAAACAGCATTCTTATCCTTCAGATAGGCTGACTATTGCAAAAATCGGCCCTAAAACTGGTTAATCTAACAGGTAGTGACGTATCGCGTTACATCTCCCGGCACCGCGACGAAGAAAACTAAAGACATAGTGCTGACCATCCAAGAAGGTCCGGCACCAGCTGGCTCCACTAAGCATTGGAACATGTCGCTTGAGGTTCCGCCCATTCCGCCGTCGAACCTCGTCAATTGCAGCATCATTGATTTGGACTACGATTTAAAGGTATTTTCATCATAAGTTCATATAGTGACTCTGTACTTTACATATTGATGCAGGTCGTCATTAGAATACGTCATCAGCATCTCCTTCCGTGCATGTCGTAAGAGTCGACTAAGTATTTTGGGCTTTTAATACACGACACTTAGCCCAATATAGCATACAATGGTTTTGTAGTGAGAGAAAACACTAAAGTACTTGCAGTTTTAAATATTAATGTTTCTATCGATGCTAACAGATTATGTTACCAATATAACGTAAGTACCTAATGCGCAGCCTGGCAAATATTAGAATTCAGAATCTGCTTTGAAATACAAGATTTTGTATGGATAGAACTCAGATTAAGATTTTTTTTTAATAAAATCTGAGGGATAGAACTATGTATCAATACTACCTACTGTGTTGCAGAATACAAATTTAACAATATATACAAACAAAAGTAAAGTTGAGTAATGGGCAATAGTGTAGATACGTACGTATGTACATGGTAAATGTACATATCAGTGACGTGTTGTTTGACGGAAGGAAACACTGCCAATTTAGTTAAGCCTAAGCATGTCTTGTAACAGTCATGCATGATGCGAATATAGATGATATCATTCATGCTATTTACTTATACTCATTGTTAGCGTAGGATGTTTCTAGATTGTTATACACTTTAGTACTAAGTCACTTGCGCATTATTATTATACGACCTGACTACTGGATGGTGACTATTCGATTTCTTCATCAGGTTGAATGCGTGGTGTCAGGCATGCATATGAACATGAAAGACAAGAAGTACGTGACAATCGGCACAGTGCCTTTAGTGGGGCTCCCGGGGCAGACGCCCTCGGCGCCGCCCGACTCGCCCAGCCAGCCCGCTGTGTTGCCAGTTGCTCCTACTAATGTGAGTTCAACCATTCCGCTATTGCATTTAATATTAGGCCTTTAGTAAATTTTAAAGTTTTCATTCGTTTTCATACTATTTTTCTGATCTGGCAACACTGGTAGTAATTAAACTGTACCTTATATTTTGGCATAAATGCGGCTTGGCCGATAAATGTCATATTCTTAAAATGCCCAACGTCCTATTATACCCATATTCGGAAGTTCCCAACTACCGTCAATAGTGCCAGAACACTAGTTGATATGACTGCGGATTTGAGTGAAATAACGTTATATCTAGCAGATGTCGGGTGGCGACGTCCCCGGCGGATGGGTGGTGCCGGGATCGGTCCCCGCTCAACCGCCTCACCAGTCGCTCTATCCCACTCTCAGTAAGTATTAAACAAAATACAACATAGGGTTTTTTTTATACAAAAATGGTAAAAAAGTGATACTTTTTGCTTCAAGTACTACTTAGAGTTTTTCATACATCAGTTTTTGAATATATATATATATGAAAAATTGATATATATATATATATAATCATCTCCATTATCAGCTATGAGTAGTCCACTGTTGAACATAGGCCTCCCCCATTTATACAGGGTGTAACAAAAGGGGTATGTTAAGCGAAAAGCTATCTAAACAGCTCACTTAAAGGAACCTACGAAAATTCAGACTCGAAATCACATATTTATTTTTTTAGATAGTATGGAGAATTCCTAAATAACTCATGAACGTTTATATGTAGAATCTTGAAAAATATGTGATCGAAATGTAAATTTCGAGTCTCAAATTTTGAAAGTGGGTTCTCAATAGTGAGCTATTTACATAGCTTTTCGCTTAACATACGCTTTCTGTTACACTCTGTATATTACTTAATCATATTTAGGTAATTTGATTGTATCTTCTAGCTGAGCCGGTGTATCGGGAGTCGACAACCACCGCCCGCACTATTCAGGACCGATCTGACTCTAATTACACGGCGGTGACAGGACCAACTAACTTCGCGCCATTCTACCCCACTTATGCAGCGGTCCAACCACCACCCCTACCTCAGTAGTCATTATAAAAGCATAAATTATAAATATTTACACATTCTGAGCCAGTATACTAAAAAACCTTTATAAACGTTTACAATACTATATTTACCTGTAGCTTTTGTATTTGAGCTCTAGTTAAAAGTTGCTGCGAGCTAAGTGTTGAGGAAGGGTTTTATTTTATTCAGAAGTTATGTTTTTTATTCGGAGGATGAAGCACATGGAACTTGAAGATGAAGCCAGAAATAAGTCTTGTACGTAATATGGCTGGCGGTGGGGGAAAAAGTAGATTTTAAATAACTAATTTATAAAAGCCGTAAATTTAGTATTTTTAAAATGGTAATACTATATTGTACCCGGCTCTTGGTTTATTATTAATAATGATTGAGATCATCTAGAAAAATCGTTTGGTTGTATGTAAATTAAACTGCAATTTACTTGTTCCAAATGGTCCATCTTCCTTATTAATCTATATCTATACATATAATAAAAATGTAACAGATCGCTGTCTGTACATGGAAGATATATGAGAAAAAATATTATAGGAGACCTTTATCAACGCAATAGTACCCAAAAGAATGATTTTTGGAATTTTTGTTTGTGCGCTTGTGCATGCTAATCTCAGAAAGGGCTGTTTTTTCTGTAGTCCACACAGACGGAGTCGCGGGCTTCCACTAGTTATTAATAAAATATGTGGATTGTTTAAAGCACAACTTAACTTTATTATTGTGACTAACTATAAGCTATATTATTTAAGAATGTTATTCCTTAGTTAGAGCTTCCAATATAGGTACAATGCATTTAAAATATATCCTACTAACAATCTCGAAAGACGATTCTGATATAATTAACCGTCCATATATTTTTTACATTATTATTTTAAAAGAATTTTATTAATATTAGACTCGCATTATTATTTTTATTTCAATAAAAACAAATATAAATTATAAATATAAGATTTTTATTTCACTGTAGTTCTCTAGACTTAAGCGCAGGCCACACCGCCAGCGAGCGAGCTAGGCGGGCGGGCGAAACGAGAGAAGGAATCTATACAAACTGGCGTTGACGTAGCTTTTTTTTTTACAATTAGCTAGGCAAACATTTGACCGCCATCGTGCCTGATGTTAAGCAAGATGCGGCCTAGGGTGGTACATGTTTGCTTAGAAAGTGCCTATTCACTCTAGCTTTGAAGAGACCAATGTTGTAGTGCTCGGGAAATACATCGGCAGATAATGGTGCGGATGGGTGGGATATCAACAACAGATGGGTGAAACGCTAGTTTGCGTCTAGTATCCCGATGGTGAAAAGGGGCTGGTGGAACTATATTGTGAAGTTCCCACGCACACTCTCCAAAGTGTATCCTGTAAAACACTGACAAGGCAGCAATTTTACGGCGGTGGGTCAGGTCCTGAGTTTCGAATTTGCTACGGTTTCATCTCCAATAAATTTTATTGCCCGTTTTTCCACCGAGTCCAGTGCGGCTAGCTGATCCATCCCAAAGGTGGCAGCAGTACTCCATACAAGGGCGAACTTGCGCTTTATATAGCGCCAATAGTTGCTGTGGAGTAAAATACCGCCTAACCTTGGATAGGACGCCTAGTTTTTTAGCTGAGATTTTTGCTATGGACTCGATGTACTTGCCAAAATTCGACGTTACTGATATGTCCATGCCTAAGAGTTGAAGATGGTCAGTCGTTGCCAAGGACACACCCTGTAAAGTCGGAGTCAGGTCGAACTTACTCCGTTTTGCGGTAAATATACACGCCTGCGTTTTAGAGGTATTAAATAGGACTAAATTGGCTTCGCCCCAGTCGGAGACTGCTTGTAGTGCCAAATCAACTCTCTCAATCATTGACTCTCGACAAGACTGGACTTGATCTCTGGTAGCCCTCGCATCCGAAAAGTATCTATCTGCAACAGTGGTGTCATCTGCATACCCAAAGGAACCAGGCACAAGCAGGTCGTTTATATGTAATAGGAAAAGGGTTGCAGATAGTACTGACCCTTGCGGAACTCCAGCGTCAATAGTGATTTGATCAGACAAATGACCGTCAAGAACCACACGTATTGAGCGCTTCTTCAAAAAGTTAGCAATCCAGATGCAAAGATTATCAGAGATACCATACGATGGGAGCTTGCTTAAAAGGCCGTCGTGCCATACCCTATCAAACGTCTTGAAGATATCGAGTGAGACAGCAATGGCTTCCCCGTGCTTCTCAATTGCTTCGCTCCAAATATGGTTGGCATATGCAAGAAGAGCAAGCTTAACTCGGTAGTTCGCGGTGTGAACCGATGTATGTAAAGAGGTGAAACGATGCTCGCCTGCCTAGCTCGCTCCGCCCGCCCGCTGGCGGTGTGGCCTGCGCTTTAGAATAGAGAGTAAACGAAAATGGTAATACTTGTGGGGAATATGGCGATTTATATAGAATGCATTTGCACTTTTTAGAATAATAATGAAAGAAATAATTTTTTTACGTAATCTTTATTGATTTTCCTTCGCAAATGAAATACATAGTTAACTAATGAAATAGAAATAAATAAAAATCGATTTAAAACATTAGTGGGTCTTAGCTTCACAACAGGGACTACAGCAGTGTAGTAAATAATGAATTTAAATACAAACCATCATGGGCAGAAAGATAGTGTTAACAAAATGTTAAGTTAATTTCCTTTTAAATAGATAGACCAAAGGTACATTTGCTTGTACCCAATCACAATAGCTCATGTTATGAGAAAATCGCCGATAGTTGAAGTTTTAGTTTGTAATGTTGGTTCAGTTCAACAAAATGGAAATTTATTGGATAGTGCTGATAGCATGAATTAATAAGGAAGTTTTTCGGCAGTATGTTGCATCGAGTCTGCTGTAAAACGTGATTATGTAAAAGGATGAAAATTCTGTTAACACTAGGCAGACCAATCGTAACCCACGAGTTACGACCACACAGTTACTAGAGTCCCTCGTTTTACATAGATAATAACTATTACTACTACATAAAAAATTATAGTATGTACTTATTTTAAAAAACATTGGGTAAGTTGAAATGTATCAGAGTAAAATTATAACAGTGAGCGCATATTTGAGGGTGAATGAATAGGTTCCACTCACGATAATTATAATATAATAACTTACTTTTTGCTAATGAAGATTAAACTAAACTAAAGATTGAAAGTCAGAAATAATACCAAATATTCTGATTTTTTTTTTTAATAAATGGTTTTTAAAATTTAACCTCACGAACCTTGGCATAAGTTATGCGCACACACTATATTTTGTTACTCTGAGACTAACAAATTGGTGTGAATAACAAAGTACCAAAATTTTATTCCGTGTTGAAAATTGCCTCCATTCTACTTCTTTTATAAAGCCGACCTTGCCATATCATATTATCACAGATTCAAAGTGATACAAAATGGAAATGAATAAAGATACAAAACCTGTTTTGAGCTAGAAATAAATAAGAAAGAACATGGAATTTTTTTATGATACAGGCTATTTTTTCCCCTCCAAAGGTATATTGCAGCCAGAAATGATTGATGTTGCCAATCTAGTGGTCAATTTTACATGATTAGCTTCTGAGATTGGGAAGGAAAAGCAATTAAGAATTTATATAGTTAAATATGATTATGATTAACAGCCTGTTCTATTGACAAAAGGTGAAATTAGATTTTTCGAACAAGACAATTTTTTATACCTTGACAAATGACTAACATACTGATTACTGTATGCTGTTTGTATGTAGTATGTAAATATTGACTTTCATCATATTATCTAGAACAGGCCACGCTTTTATGTGACTACAGTCAATGAATATGTGAATAAGGAACCATTAAGATTTTTAGTGGTTCAGAAACCCTAAAAGCCTGCGCAGACGACGGACAATCCGCGGCGTTTTCTCTTCTCGGTGAAAATTAACGTGCCATGCTGGATTTCACTCGGCTTTCCTTTTGCATTGTCATCCGTCATCTGCGTACGCTTTGAATGTACACGGAGAAGTCAGAAATAAATACACGGTGATTTCACGTTGTCTAGTCGCTTACCTACCGATCGAAGGTACCGTCCTATAATTTACGTATACCTACGTATGATCTTTTATGAAGACATCAATATTACAATGTAATCGCGAATGTCCGTACAAATATAATGAAGTTACCGGGTCGAGGCGTTCGCGGTAAACCACCATCGCTCCGAACATTTCCGTAAAGGATTTCGCTCACGAAACATTTAGCTCTGAATTAGAATGAGCGCTTCCGTTTCCCTCGGGGCGCTCCGCAGGTGCTGCGGCGTCGCGGCCGTCGCCGCCGTCTGGTCCAGCGGGCGGCCCGGCCCTCAGTACTGGCTGCAGCGCGCGCGGAAGCCGCCCTGGTACGACGAGTCCTGCGACAGCAGCCCGTCCGGCTGCGACGCCAGCTCGGCCGCCGCCGACTCCTGGCTGAAGTCGGGCTGCGACGCGCCCTGCGACAGCGATAGCGGCGGCGGCTGCGACAGCGGCTCCTGGCTGCGCGGCGCGCGGCGGCGGGCGCGGCGCGCGAAGGCGGCGGGCGGCACGGCGGCGTGCGGCGCGGCGCGCGCTCCCACCAGCGCCAGCGCGTCGCGGGGCGGCCGCGCGCGGTCGTACACCGAGCCCGGCACTAGCGCCTCGCGCGCGTCGAACATGCTCGTGGACATGAAGTGCGAGCCGGGGTTGGCCGCGTTCACCAGTTTCTTGGGCTTGGCGAACTGGATGGCGGACTCCTTGAGGTTGGACAGCGGGCCCTCGGTGAGCACGCGCCGCTCCTTGTAGAAGGCCAGCAGGTGGTTCCACAGCGGCTGTTTGCTGAGCACCTTGGGGTTGCCGACGACGATGAGGCCGTACTTGGCGCGCGTCAGGGCCACGTTGAGGCGGCGCGGGTCGCTCAGGAAGCCAATGCCCTGGTGCTCGTTGGAGCGCACGCACGACATGATGATGATGTCCTTCTCGCGGCCCTGGAAGGCGTCCACGCTGGCCACCTCGATCTCCTGGTACAGCTTGGCGTGCAGGCTGCCCTGGTACTGCATGTGCTGCACCAGGTACGAGCGCTGGCCCTCGTACGGCGTGATGATGCCGATTTGCTCGGGCCGCACGCCCGCCTTGAGGAAACGCGTCGTGAGCTTCTCCACGTTGGCGGCCTCGGTGCGGTTGAGGTAGGACGTGCCCGAGCCGGCGATCTCCTCCTGGCCCTGCGTCACGTAGAAGAACATCGGCCGGTCGGGGCGCGGCCACGGGAAGTCGATCTTGTGCAGGCGGCGCTCCTCGGCGCTGACGCCGTTCTGCAGCGAGCCCTCGTAGAAGAAGTCGGACGGGAAGCGCGACAGCTCGGGGTGCATGCGGTACTGCACCTCGAGCCGGAACGGCCGGATGCCGAGCACCACGAGCCGCTCGAACAGGCTCTGGCTGAGGCCCGCCTTGGCCGCCTTCTTGCACATCACCACGGGGCCCAGCTGGCAGTGGTCGCCCACGAGGATGAGCTGGCGCGCGCCCAGCACCACGGGCACCATGCACTCGGGCTCCGTGGACTGCATGCCCTCGTCGATGAGGATGGACTGGAAGCGCATGCGCGCCACGCGCGGGTCTCCGGCACCCACGCACGTGGTGCACACCACGTCGGCGGCGTCCAGCAGGCGGCGCTCGGCGGCGCGGCGCAGCGCGCGGTGGCGGCGCTCGTCGGCGGCCGACAGCTCGCCCGCCTCCTCGCGCAGGCGCGACAGTTTGCGCAGCTCGCAGTCGGCCGAGCCCAGCGCGCGCGCCTGCTCGTGCAGCGCCAGGAACGACACGGACGACTCCATGGCCTCGCGCGACTTGGCGCACAGGCGCACCACCTTGAGCCCGGTGCGGTGGATCTTCTCCGTGAGCTGGTCCACGGCCGTGTTCGAGGGCGCGCACACGAGCACGGGCCCTCCGTGCTGCTTCACCAGCTGGTACACGATGGTGGCAGACGTCACCGTCTTGCCGGTGCCGGGCGGGCCCTGGATCAGCGACAGCGGCCGCTGGAGCGCGTGTTTCACTGCGTACACCTGGTGACCAAAATTTATTAAAAGGGTACACAGGTTGAACATAAAATTAAATATCAAAAATATCCACCTGAGTGGAAAGTTTTTTTTAACGTATTTCCTATGTGTCCCTGACACCCTATCATTCTCAGCCAAATGAAGTCCACTGCCGAACATAGGCCTCCCCCAACAACCTCCACTCCGACCGTTCGGAAGCGGCCTTCATTCGGCCGATACCTACGACCTTGGCTAACTCGCGGGCGGCCTCCCCACGCTGCGTTTGCAAATACGTGGTATCCACTCTATATAATACTGTTATCCCTTCCACAATCATACCTGCGAGCGATTGAGGTCAGGCAAGTTGGGCGCGCTGAAGTGCTTGGGCAGGTGCACTCGGAACAACACCTCGTCTACTTCGTGGCCCAGCAGGCGCCGGTAGATGTAGCCGGACACTGACGAGTCGTCTACGGCGAACTTGCGGAGAGCTAGTTGCATCCTGAATATAAAAGAAACCAGACGTTTTAAACACATTCAGTACAGCTGACTACATATTTGTGTAATTATCTTCTTAGTTTTCTAGAAGTGCCACCGAGGAGTATTTTTAGTGTGGTTTCTGGCATGTTTTCTATACAAAATACAGCAAATGATATAATTTTAAAATCAAGTGATAATTGCCTTTAAGGTTCAGATTTTAATAACCTTATTTCATTAAACAGACAAAAAGTTTGAACAAACTATGATTTAGGGAACACATTACCTAAATTATTAATAAAAAAATGGAAAAAATTCCTCACCCGGGTGGGAATCGAACCCACGACCTCTGCGTTCCGTGCCAGCGCTCTTACCACTGAGCCACCGGGTCAATTACTCGGATGACAAATTTTACCATCTCTTTTTTAAATTACATTATTGGAAATGTTATTGTTTCATCCCGATAGCTATACACATTACCTGTCAAATGAAGTGCTTTTCCATATGAAGTCTACAACAAAATTGGATGTACAATCCAACGGAGCACCAGCACCACTCTTCAATTCCAATCCAACATCATCTCCATAGTTATCAGGGACCTTGATGACATGTCCCACACCGGACCATGCTTTCTGTAGTTCTCCTACATATCTAAAAACATGGAAATATTTGTAACACATTGAAAGTTAAAAAAAAAGGGTCAAAGAACATGAATAATTAATAATTGTAATTTTTTGTTGGAATCAAAACATTTATCATTATTCTTACCTCAGCCTCAACTCATCTCCATGCATAAGTTTCATATCACTGTCTGTCTTAGCAAGAGTAAAGTAAGCTATGGTCTTCTTGTTGAGACCAACATCCCAGCGAACTTCAATTCCCTCTTGCGTCTGAGACTCCTTCAGCCTCTTGTCATAATCAGCCTCCAATTTCACAAGTGGTCCAAAGATATTCTGATATTGATAACCATCTTCATATCTGAGGAAATAAAAC
This sequence comes from Carposina sasakii, assembly GCA_014607495.2. Taxonomy (NCBI): domain Eukaryota; kingdom Metazoa; phylum Arthropoda; class Insecta; order Lepidoptera; family Carposinidae; genus Carposina; species Carposina sasakii. The sequence goes on along the minus strand of CP053163.1, from coordinate 8,659,664 downwards.
ATACAACTGTGTAGTTTACTACATTTTGTCTAGTCATGTGTAACAAACATTAAGTAAGGTTAAAGCAGGATTGTTTTCAATGTGATTGTGAGACACCACCAAGCAAGCAGTGTAGAGCAAGAACTACTAACACAATGCATAATGACCCTGTTTTAAGAGGTCATGGTTAACTTGCAGAAATCTTGAAACCAAAAGCTATTACTTCATTGCTAATTATAAAATTATTAATAAAGAAATGGAAAAAATTCTTCACCCGAGTGGGAATCGAACCCACAACCTAATAATAACAACATAATTAGATAGTTTACCTCAACAACACTTGATGAGGTTCCTCATCTACACCAGGTTTCTCCAAATCCTGGAATGTAGCGTCCACATTGTCGCGCCAAAGTTCTTCCAGGCGCCCTATCTGCTGAGGTGTTACCTAGAACAAAAGCTTTTATTAAAACTAAATTGAGACAGTATTTCTGCCTGCCTTTTCACAGTTTATGTGTTTGCTGCCGGCCGTTTTTCCTAGCTTGGTGATATCAGTTCATCTGTGGCATCTCTAGAAACCACATGAAATGCAAATACATAGTGGGTGGCTGTAAATGTGTTTAGTATCTATGGTGTCATACTTATACACTTACTTGACGGGCCCTCATTTGTTCAGTCTCAGATGGTACCTTCACCAACCAAGACAAGAAAGCACGGTCAGCTGAAATGATAGAAATTCTATATTACATACAAAAGTCTACATTAAGCAAATTGATAAATTACATTTATTATGTAGGGAATCTTAAACAGAAGTGGAGATGGGCCGGCCATATCTCAAGATATTCTGATAAAAGGTGGACATTGCAATCTACAAAGTGGACTGGACCATTAGGAAAAAGGAACACTGGAAGACCAAAGAAGCGATGGGCAGATGAGATAGTCGAAGTGGCTGGACAAAACTGGCTAGAAAAAGGAAAGGAAAGTGGAAAGAGTTGGAGGAGGCTTATACCCAAGCGGGGTCCACTTAGTTTAGCCATATCTAAAAGAAAATATGTAATAACTATAGAACTAATTGGAATAAATAGCTTTATTATTATATTATTATTATTATATGTAGGGAAACTTACATATCAATGGCTTCCATTGTTCCTGGTCCCAGTTCATGTCCTTCAATGAGCTTTGAGCCGCACATGGCTGCCTGAAAACATCAAAAATTAATAAAATAGAATAGGTTTTTATTTGTTTGAGGATTACACATACACAGATACAATAGCAACAATTAAACAAGACAAAAAGGGCAGAAACGTAGAAACCTTAGGTAGAAAAAAAGACAGTGAAAAGTAAATAAAAAAGTAGTACAATATAATTATTTTTATAATATCTTTATAAGGCAGTGGGTACTTAGACAGACATCACTAGTTAGAAAGAGGTGTAGTAGTAGTTAAGCTATAAAAAGCACACAAACATTACAACCAATAAAACAACTAAAGAACCTGACCATCAGCCATGGTTAAATATCTGATAGAATGCTTATTATAAATATTATTAAGAAAATAAATAAAAAACATTCACCCGAGTGAGATGCTTATTATAAATAATATATCTTATCTATGCTCTTTTATATTATAATGCATAAGATTTAATAGACTTCAATTGGTTACACCACTGTTACTAATCAAATGTATTAAAGTGCAAAGCTATTTAAATAAAACTAGGGTATACTAGCATCTTTTTCTTATTCAATGTTTGTGTACACCAGGGATTCCCAAACTTTTTTCTCATAGACCCCTTTTAAAAGTTAACTGGTTCTTGTGGACCCCTACAAGCCTACATCACATACCAATTAATTGTGAAACCCCATTTTTTCTTGGAAATGTAGACCCCTGGGTGTCCACTTGGACCACTTTGGGAACCACTGGTGTACACTATCATAGTTGTACTATGAAGAAAGACCAAGAGGTGGCTTAAAAAGTGTTTGTTCTTATAGTATTGCCAATAAAATTGGGAGAAGGTAGACTAGGTTGTGGCAAATATACCACATTGGCAGTCACAGGTATAAAGATAATACTATTTATTAATATTATATTTATAATATAACCTACTAAACAGATGTGTATCACATAATATAAAATTACCTGCAAAGTAGAACCACAACAGAATCTGCCTTGGCAGGTATAAAACCAAGGACAAACACATTCCGTGCCCCACAGGAGTAGCATTCCAACAAAGTCTCTCCCAGGGGTCCATCCCGGTGCAATGCAGCTTCCTTGTGCTTGGCTCGAACCAAATGATTTATAATATGGGAGCCAGATGTATTTCCCCGTCCATTACAAAACCTGAAGGCCACATAAAATAGTAAATGTTTTTGTTTATAAGTTTAGTATTCATTACTGCAGTAATATAAATATATCTTAAACATCATACCACTTGTTGCAAATGTTGCACATAACAACAGTAGCGGGATCATGAATACCACAGTATTTGCATGCATGGTCAGGTAGTTCCTTGCTGCTATACAATGCTTCATCTTCCTCCTCAAATTGCAACTCTGCTATAGCATTTGTTACATTAGAAAGCTTAGCATTTAGGTCAGAACGTCCTAAACCGTTTACCTGAAATTACAAAAATTGTTTCAAGACTAAGAAATCGAGAAATAGGTAAATACGCAGTGTAAGGTTATGTCCAAAAAGCAGTACCCAGCAATGTTTACTGACCTGATTAGAGGTAGACAAGCCATGATCATGTTGGGAGGCCTGTGTTTGACTCTGAGATGGTAGTGTGAAATCCGTAAATTCGAATTCAGAGCCCTGGGTGTCCGCTCCAATAAGATCCGCTTCTTCAGTGTCCAAAAACGTGAGTGTTTGAGAGCTCGGCCCGTAAGCGTCGACACTCATTCTTACGTAATCCCACTTACTGTACTAAATAAAGAACACGATAATTTAACTAAAAAAATTAAATAATGACAAACTTTTGGAAGAAAATCCCATTAGTCATAGAAATATCTACTATCAAACGACTGGCGAAGAATGATGATTATGAAAAATCGCCATGTTAACACATGGACTGTTTCCGTTTACAAACGTCAATGGGTCGTCAAAATATTATTGGTAGATAATTTTTTTGTGATATTCTATCCAATCATAATATGAGCGTCATAATTTAAAACCAATGAGAGAAGTGCGGAAATGTATCAAAGACAATTTTTTTTTCCTCGGCCTAAACTTAGGCATAAGTGTGTCATTGGGTTTTGTGACATAACATAGATATGTCTTACATCATAATTGTTTTTGTGGAAAATTTTGATATCTGCTGTATGAGTTTATAAAAGTATTATAAAATAGGCTACAATTATTATATACAATTATGATTTACAAAGGGTAACTTTTAGTATCGATGGCACATATACAGCAGCAATATTTAATTTTATGTAACATCTATATAACCTGTGACATGCAATAAATGAATCTAATCTAATCTAATCTAAGCAAGCAGAGAACGAAGTTATCCTTACTTGCCTCTCTGACTATAAAAAAAGCATAGTCGGGGAGCAACATTATTTATCTGCATTGTAACAGATGTATCCACTCTATCAGTTAATCGTAAGGCTTTATTGCCAAAATACGCAATTGCTCATATGATTATGGAAGGCGTTTTTATTTATTATTATTTATTTACTTTATTTATTTATTGATATAAAAGGATTACAAAAAAATGATAGTCTTAGCTCCACAAAACTTTTGACTGTGGAGTCAAACTATAAAACATATTGTACAGTCATCCTTACAGTCAATATACACATATACATTTTTAAATAAAAACATTAATTATTAAATTTGAAAACCATAACTTACGAGTACTTTCTATGATAATCGAATTAGAGATCGCTGGTATCCCTTAAGGTGGGTTCCTACGGTCCGTGATATTGCGGACCGACGTGCACGTGCACGTGCACGAGCGCGCACCACGGACCGTGGGAAACAGAGCGTCCGTGGTAATGCAGACGCGTCCGTCTCGGTGCGTCTGGATCCGTGGTGATAAATGTAGGCGGACGCGGACCAGCCCGCACCGACACGCACCGTGGGATAGGGTCGTCCGTGGTAATTGCAGACATGTCCGTGTCGGTGCGCCCGATCTATGTCGCTCCAGGCGCCAAATCCTAGAGGGCGCCTAAATGGTAAAGATATAGGTATATATTATTAGGAGCAAACAGGAGAGGCGCCATAATAGGATCTCGCTCCATTCTAAAATTTACTTCGGGCCGGCGCTGAGCTCGGGTATCTACGTACGACAGACGTTTAAAACCAGCAAATTCTTGATGTTAAGATAAGAATACAACCTAATCCTATCTTGGATTTTGATTGACATGCTTCTGATGATGATTAGCTATCTTTAAACTCATTGTTAATTCCACTTGGAACGTTCCACGGTCATCTCTACACCAAAGATCAATTGCAACTGATTAACGCGAACTTGATAAGATCATCGTAGGTACTGGGAAGATCGAAATGAACAGCCCTCTGTAACGTAAATTATCCGAAAAGCTTATTTCAACATCCCAGTATCGAATTTCAGAGGAAAACCTATAAAACGGCTTATTTAGGTAAGGTAATGTTATTTTGATTTTATACATTTATCTATAAATTGTAAGTAAGTAGGTAGGTACTTATTCAATGCATTTGGTTTTCCTTGCGGTCTTGGCAGATTGCCAAATCATCAAAGAGAGCTTTTGGATGTGCAAAATTAACTGTTTGTATTTCATAACTTTATTTCTATGCATTGATAACTAAACCTCTGTCCCAGCTATGTTAAACGTGGCCGTGGAATCTCGTTTATGATCTTGCTACCCCACTTCGGGAGCACATGGGGAGCACAGCCCTATGTGTTATGTAGGTATGTATGATGATCACTAAATGCATACTAGAATGCACATAACTTTAGGATCAATCGTAGGTGTCTAGGTAGGTAGGGGAGACCGAGGAGGGTTGTGACAATTTTTACTTAAACTAACTTATCTCAATAAAGAAAGACGCCACGATTGTGAACTCTATATCTAAATGTAGCTCAATCCTTTCTCTTTTAAAAACAGTAATTAAAGTTGATGAAAGTTATAAGGTTTCTGATGGGTACCTCGAAAACTGAAAATACTCCCCTTGTCATAACTCTCCTATGATCGAGGTAAGTTGTGACAGGTACCGAGGTAAGTTGTGACAGTTATGTATGTACTTAGACTCAATTTGATAGATAAACGTACTTTTATATGTATGTAAAAATAAAACATACGTTTTCAGTCTATCGTATAATTATAAGGCATTCTGAAATAAAAAAGGCGCAATTCTGCATATATGCAATATCAAATCCCAGGGCCAAATAATATCACGATAAAAATGTCACAAAAAACTTTTATTTCCGTTTAATCTTTATAAGTATCAAATTTAGTTTTAAAAAGTGACTAAAACAGATAAACATACATGTAAACAGAAAAAAATACATTTAACAGGCATTTAAAATAATTTAACAAGAAAATAAGCTAAAATAGGACACAACTCTCCTAGATACCAAAAATCGCGACCTGGTCAGAATAATAATTCGTAATTTCGAAACAAGACGCAAACACAGCCAAACAATGCCACCCTTTCAAACTTCAATAACCACATGTTATGAAAACAAATAGAACAACCTCATCAATGTAATAAGAAAAAATATAAATATATTCAAATTTTCGACAAAAAATTTACTTTTTGGCTTTTTTTCCATGCAGATGTACTCACGCCACCACTTGCCCTACACTTTTAGCGCCTACTTTGTCAAATGGATGGTCTCTAAACAATCGTACATTTTTGCCTACTTGACAGTCATAGGTTCTGAAAAATTTACTTTGTTACAACTCTTCTCTGTTACAACCCTCCTCGGTCTCCCCTACCTTAGGTACTCCTTTATTGATTCCTCATGTTTTTTGTGTAGGTCGGTAGGTACAATAAATAACAATAAAATTGATCTTTGTTCTAACGCCTATAGATAAACTGTGATGTTTCTTTTGAGGTTTATTTAAACCATAAACGTACCAGACGCCAATAAATCTTAAATACCGAGCTGTCACAGAATTGTTACTAATTTAGGGATGGCAAGTACTTACCAACTAACGTCTACCAAGTATCAGATTTCTTTGCAGTTAACTGTGTCTTTATAATTGATGCAAATGCCTGACTGATGGGAACGATGCCCTTTAAGGAGCCAGAACACATGCGGTACATACCTATTGAATAAAATAAATTGCTAAGAAAGAAAAAATTGTAAATAGAGGTACCTACATACAATAAATTGCAGTTAACTTTAATACTTAAAACAAATTAAAGTGTAAAATCGAACATGAAACCCTTAAACTGAAATCATTCAAGGCGTTTAAGGTTAGCTGAATTTGCACTAGGCTTTGAAAATGAACAGATTTATTTTTTATAGAGGGGTAAGGACGAACCAATAGAATTCTCTCGATAGTACGTAACGCTAGCGTCAAACTGTCAATTCTCATAGATTTTGCTAGCGAGTCGCTAGCAATTTACTAGCGAGTCGCTAGCGTTACGCCGCCTAAAAAGGTTCGTGCTTACCCCACGTCATTGCCTTTATACGTACCTAGTACCTTATAACACATACATACCTCAATTTAAAAAAATCATAAAATGCGAATCTAGCATCTCAATAAATACACTATTACCCAGTTTATTATCTAAAGTTATAAAAGGTAAAATGATAAATTTAACGATGTCGTTTATTCGATTGATGACAATTAGAGTAATAGTATAAAATGATTTAGTTAGTGAGACTGTTAATTTTATTGTTCTTGTGCCATATGCCAGAGTGTGGGACTAGTGTGGACAATTGCCGACAATTGGTGCGTGTCGGCGCCTGTCGTGATGTCACCTACTCCGTTCTTCAGACAACTACATTTGTGACTACACTCATCTTCACACTGTCCAACTGAGATAAATAATAAATTTAGTGGTACTAATAAATTTAAGTCGTAGTCCCTCGTAGGTTTATTGTCCAGTATAAACTATTTGCTTCCATGAGCGATAGATACTATATGATTATCCGCTTTCGCAGCATAATGTAGGACTAAGGCGATTATCATACTGCCACGCACCATGCAGCGTAGTGTGAATGCGTTTTCTAACGTTGCTTGTAAGTATCTCCGTTTGTATAGAAAACGCGCACAGTCCAACACACAGAAAATTAATGCATCCACGCGCGTTCATGCAGATCACGCCAAGGTCCGTCGACACGCAACATGCAGCGTGGTGCGTGGCAGTGTGTTTATCGCCTAATGAAAGTAAAACGTGTAGGTAAAAAAAGTAAACATTGTTAATTTTGATACATTTTGCTGTTAAATGTTATTTCTTTTAAATCAGTGTTTAACTTTTGGCGTGGTTTTGTAAAAACACAGTTAAACTTCAGAATAACCAGAATAAGAATTCACGTACATACTGCTGATTATTTTACACGAATTTTACGATACGCGAATGGCGTTGCTAGCGTAAGCTATAAAATTGATATCAATGGATGATTGCTATTATTATTGCCAGACGACAAATTCAGGATAAGCTTCCTGTCACCATCGACCAATACCATTCATATGCTAATCCGCTATTAAATTGCTACACAAATGTCATTACCCAACAATAATGAGCTCACGACTGACAATAGTAGGTATAGGTACGTTCCGTACCTACCAATATCAAGTACCTACCTATGTTTCCTACTAAAGTATATAAACGCGAGCCACTGTGGAGTTGCCATAAATCTCTACAATTATGCAAGCATCTCTCTATACGTGATATATTGCTGTGAATTAATCAATGAATTAACACATTATTTGTAAAAACAAAGTTTGAAACGCAAAAAAAACGTCCTTCCGTTCCAAATTCCGAACAACCTGTACCTAGCTAAAAGACTGGTTCTTAAGAATTTATCCGTGAAGTTTTAATTTATGTTGGGGTTATTCACACATCTTCTGATTTCCAGCATCAATTGATTTTTAATTAATAAAATGGCTTTTTGTGTAATTTTAAAAAATAAACATCATTTAAACTATGGGTAGCCAACTAATCACATAAAATTATCTGAATGGAGTCGATCTGCCAATTTGATGTCGATCTCTACCTATATAATGAAGCTTGATTTTTTTAATAACATGAATTCCAGTAGACATTTTAGCGAAAAGTGTGAGATAAGCTCGCCTTTGTACATTATCTATGTTTTATAATTACTTGCTATATATTTTCTGTGTACAATAAAGAATAAAGAAAGAATAAAGATTATGCTCGCAAGTCGCTGTGAGTCTGACCTAAATAGTTACAGCTTTGGGTACCAGAAGTGGTTCTGTTGAGCCACTGGCTGGAGACCACCACATTACAAGTACCTACACTATCCTACCTCTTAGTAAGTACTAATCAGTGGGCACGTTGGAAAATAATTAGACGCACGTCTTTCATACTAATGCGAATATCGGCGCCACAACTCATCGTGATTCAAATGGCATTATGTTGACAGACTTCTTTGAATATCAGGTTGGTAGTATCAGAACGTGGTCAATAGAACATAGAGAATTAAACCTTTTAAGCCCATTGCCTTAAGATATACAATGTGGTTATTTAACAGCGAATAATGAAGGGCTATAGATAAAGTACAAGGTCTATGTTGGTATCTACTCTCATTCATGTCTGTGCCTCAGGTATGGTAGGGTTTCGATCTCTTTACGGAGTCAGGATATTATGTTTTCTTTTTAATGACTTTACCATAAATTATGTACATAGGAAATTCCGGAGATAGCATGTGGTTTGGTGTGAAGTTCAAACTTTGAACCAATTGGTATACAACGGCCAGACGCCACTAGCATTCATCACGTCTCGTAAAAAAAATATTAATTTTATTATGTAGGTAGTCACACACAGACGATATAAAATTTAATATTTGTGTAGAATTAAATGTATTGGTTGATAGTCTTCATCCAATAATTTATATAGGAAGAATTGTGTAAGTAGGTCTTTATAAATTGCCTGTTAACGACTGGACTAGACCAAGTATTTAGTATTTACCTAGACTGAATTAAGAACAATTTACGATAGTGGTTTTATGTTTGCAGATAATTTAGATCATGGCTCGTTCGTTGGCGTCTGCGAAATTCTGCATTGTTTAGATGCACCAGTTGCACAATCTGCCTTTGTAATAAACCAAAAGCGAGGTCTTCAATTTATTTAACGAGTTGGTAAGTAGATAGGTACCTACTGTGACTAACCATTGCTGGAATAAATATCTGGTTAAAATATAATTTTCTTATCAAAAAAAGTTTATGAATGTGGGACCAGGTTTAAATCGAATTATTACTTTATAGCAGTACTTTTTTATTATATTTTGTCCTGATATATGGGTACTAGACTACTTCGTCCTGGCTTCACGTTACTCATAAAAGCTCTGACAATGGAACAAAGGCGAACGAATTTATCGTTGATCTCGTGGCAGTAAAACAATGTAATTGCCTTTTTACACATGCAGATGAATACGTTACAAATTATCATATCGTTTCTAGAAAGCTTTAATTTTTATATGGACAAAATAGGCTTACATACTTATAACTTATTTAGATATCGGATTTCAAAGTTCTCTGACTTGACAAGATTTGATGAAACGGCAAAATATGGCATACCTACCTAGGATGCCTAATTTTTCACATCATATCAGCCTTTTGCAGTCCACTGCTGGACATAGGCATGGGGGAGGGAGGGGCCCCAGGGCAACAACGCTACTACCATAGAGGAATTTTGCCCATGTTGCCGTGATGAACAGGCGGGTTGGCGTTCGCAGTGTGCTTGTTGGAATTCATTTTCATGATGGGTTACAATTGATTACCTATTTTACGGTCTCTACGCTAATGGATAATATTTCTTTAACTAAAGTATAATAATAGATTATTGTACCTATTTACACTATTACTATACTATACGCCAACGCTCCTGGCACGCGCTGTCATGTAGCGTTCTATGACTGCGTGTGCCAGGAGGGTTGGCGTATAGTATTATGTACTACAATACGTCCGTAGTAGGTATTACATCACTAATATTCCTTATACAAATCGTGGTGTAATTCGACATAGACCATTTATAGGTACACCGCACTGTGGCGACACTATAAATACATTATCTAATAACATTATAATAAAATAAAGATGTTCCTATTTTCGTCACGTGCATTCCAATACATATTTAGTACTAAATTAATAGAGCAAAAAACATAGGTACTGTCGCATAACGTAACAGATTTTTTTGAGGATCATTAGTTATTTCTTCGTTAGCCATATACGTTTAGTGATTTCCATTTTGGTTTCTCGACCTCGGTAGTCCCTTGATAATGTTCTGTCTATGACGTGGGAACGAACCAAATGTATCCCTATGACGTCATACTGGCCCATTAGTTCCTCGTTTGTATGTTCTAGTTCTTTATATGGAAGTGTAATTACTACTCGTACATGCAGACTGACATTATATTTAGACGAGGATTATCTGTATATATATTTATGGTATGTATTCGTAATACTAGTATAAGTAGTAGGTACATAGGTAGAATATATGCAATAGTTGAAAAACCTAAACAGAGTTACAGGGAAGTGTCTGAAAGAAATTCCGCCGTAATTTACGGGTGTGACATCGGAACAAAAACTTAAAGGATAATTTGGTGGTGATTTGTCTAAAAATAAAATTTCAATGTATTATAAGTAGAATATTATAATTTACATATTATTATGTGCTCTACCGTACTAGGTTTCGTAGTTCGTAGCATGTGCTACGGATAGCCCCTACTACGCATTACCTATCCTTATGTCCTACTTCTCGATGATTTGATTTACATGGGCACAATGAGAACACAATTTTTTTCCAGCTTCGAAATCATAAACACAAATACAAATCCCCAAACTGTTTTTTATTTATTTTTAATTATTTTTTACCAAAATCCACAGCACTTAGAATAGTACAGAGTTTAGCATTCTATCATCATAACATACTGCCATTTATGGATTTTCATTTTATATAATAATAATAATGAGAGAGCAAATATATTATTAGATTACTTAAATAATGATACACATTAGGTACTTAAAGTTGTTGAAACATAGTATCAAGGACCTATATTTTAATATCTTATTATGATGATGATGATTTCCGACTGTATTTCGGTCAATGCGAACGTACGCAGGAGATATTATAGTGCACAAGTGTGTGTACAAACACAGATGCACTCTCTATTTCGTTAATCTCATCGACACGACCGGAGAGAGATTAGGCGCAGGACCAACGGTTTTACGTGCTTTCCAAGGCACGAGCTAAGTGACAATTTTGCAACATTAAAATCTGTACATGAAATAAATTAATTGTTACAGGCCCGTGACTGGGATCGAACTTACGCCTCCCGCTTGGAAGGTGCATGTCTTAACCACTGGGCTATCACCGCTTAATATTATACCTACATCATATAAGTTAGTAGTCAACTGCCTTCCTACGGATTATAAATTTAAAAAGTTATTAAAATTCTTCAATTAACCGTAAATGGCAGCCCTACTAGAGGCACGTACCCACATACGAGTACAAGCAGACAGACAGATTCGTCACCTGGCCGGCGAGCGTCCTTCACCGTCTGTCGGTCGTTCACGCACCTTTACTAATTATAGCACACGGCTCTTCCCACTCTCTTAATGTATTTTTAATATTCTGCAATCACAGTTAGTTCAACTATTATAACTTCTAAATATAGGCATCTATTAATACTGATATATTAATGTAAGTATTTACATTTTTGTATATTGGAAATACCTACTTTGTCAACGATTTAACGGAAAAACGTGAAGCTAAGTGCATACGTAAGCTACCTCTTTCATATCGACGAACATATTTTGAATGTAAATTTAAATCATTGAGGTCTCATACCTACCTACGCTCTAATACTCGACACAATTTATTTAGATATTAGTTTCATCAACATATTTATTAACTGAGTGATTTAATTTTGTGCTTTATCATCGCTATAAAACTAAATTGTTATTAGATTGCTACTCCTCTGGTCTTAAGGGTCCTACAATTGGGTTTGTCTACTCGCTCTGCGTTGGGACGTCACTGGCTGACCCATGCTCGATACGATAAAGCACTGGACTGGATGAGTATAGATTGGCGTAGATGGACTCGTGGTCTTACCGAACATACCTGGTATGCACAGGTGAATAGAAGGATAGTTGATCTATGTCTATCCATAATAACCATCGAATTCTTTTTAGGTAACCTACCTAAGTGCAAGGGCCGCTTTTCTGCCAAATGTGTCTCATACTCAATATAGTACTAAATGTATACATACATACATTACATTATACTAAATTCAGTCACAAGAGTAGACTGAGGAACTCCGGGGCAATTAGGCGATGAGCTAAATTGGCCAACAACTTATTCCCGCCACTGCAACTCCTGAGGCGACCAGAGAGGCGATGAGCTAGCAACTAGTAATTATTGTTTTATAACTGGCCCTGCTATGCTAAACGTTGCTGTAGAATCTCCTTCATGATCCTGCACCCCATTATGTGAACACCGCCATGTGTACTTATATCTAGAAAAGTGACAACACTGTTTAGCGATGGTTACAATCACACTAAAATATGGTCTACCGACATCTCGTCCTTAGCAGACGGTGTCGACGAATAAACAGAGTCACTCATAGGCGCCTCCTATCAATGATCTTATAACTCAATCGATCAGGGTCAGCGGATGTTCGACCCTGTCGTCGATAAATTGACTCCAATGGAATAGCTTGTTATGTGTATTTATGCAATTATTCATGTTTGTTGCGCATTGATTTAGTATTCATTATGGATTAGATATACAAATGCACTATGTACATATCTAGGCACGTATCTAAATTAATTTATCTACATATATGTATGGAAAATATCATTTGTATGAAACTTGTTTAGAGTACCTACCTGTTTAGTATTCTGCGTCCAGCATAGACCCTGATTTTAGCACATCGCTCAGTCGGACATCTAGCTATTACCTATTTATTTAATGTAGCTAAAGTACAGCTATAAGTAATGACAAAAAATTAAAATGCGCACAATAAGGACATTACATCGTAATCGATAATCGTCCTAGCTATGAGCCTAGGTTAGGTTAGGTTGGTGAGCATTTATTTCAAGAAAATTATATTGGTACTAAAATAGGTTTATATCATTCTTTCATATACCTCCGAGTTTATGTAACTATAGGCAAAATACATTTTTCATCAGATCTGCAAAATATACAAATAAACTAGCTGTCTACTCCGATCTAGATTTGTTTAACTCCAACCCTGTTAAGTTCAGAAATAGAATATCGCTGTCGTGTTTTAATGGCTCTCATTCTGTGTTATTATAATAAAATTGTGTATCACAATTATTCAAACTGTGTTTTTTTTCTCTTCCTTTCACTTGGCTGTATCTATGTACAGACATATTAGTTATTGTTAAGAATAATGTTCTAACAGACAAGCTCTTGGGTGAATTTCCCAGGTACGTTTTTAGCGCGGCGTGGATGAAAATCGTAGTGGAAAGTGCAAAATGCACATTTATTAATTTTTTTTCATTAAGTTCAGACAGTAATCTAGACTAACGTTTAAAACTTAAGACCAAAATCTTTTTGTTTACGCATTAAAAAAATTATCAAAGGCTCTAAATCTAATTGCGGTGCTATGTCCCCACTTCATTTGCAAAAATAAATTTGCCTATTTCAATTTTCGGGTGAAATAATTTAACAGAATACATACATATTTTAAAAATACATTAAATGACACTATTATTTACACCATGAGCAGTAATTTAACTTAACCCGGTAGTACCTGTAACAGCTTTTTAAAATTGTCCCGCGGAAAAAGTCAATAACGCTGGCGCATTTTGAACATTACACTATTTCATCATAATGAATGAGATAGATGCTAAGCTATCTTTCCCTGCACTGCTCTGTCAAGCCATCGTATACCAAGTACAAGGATGTTTGATACACTGAACAGTTTTCCCGCCAAAAACGTAAGTATATCCAGCGGTGGCGCAGGAATACAAATTTATCATATAACGGTGTCATGTGTATTTAAAAAACTAAAAGGCTGTTTAAAAAGAATTTTTACAGATGATTAAAGATTAGATATATCGACGTAATTGCAAACGAATTATTATATTTAAAATAATAGTGTCCGTTATAATTTGTACTTTATTACTTAATTCTAAGTACGGTGTCGCAACTCCAGTGGCTCCGGTGGAAAAAAAGAGGGCCACCGAAATTTAATAATGTCACCGTAATTGATATTTTGTCTTTTTGTGTACAGGATGACTGGAAAACGGGTATTATTTCTATTGAGATGTAAAATTACAGCCCATTTTCTACCTTTATGGATAGGAAGACCCATTAAAAAAATTACGGCTTCAGGGTTATGCCCCATTTTGTAATGTTTTTAAAATCACCCTATTATTAAATTGAAATGCATAAAAAAACTAAAATACGTGTATATTTCAGTAATTCAACTAGATAAATAAATAATCATTTGAGACAAAACAACAGACATCAACTTGTCAAAGTATAATTACTAAAAGGTTTATAATTTTTTTTCCTGATTCTTTCCTATTCATTCAAAATAATGATATCACGTAATGCGCACACTTCATTAAACTAAATTCAAAAGGTATAATTATGAAAAAGCTTACCAATAGCTGACTAATAAGAATTTTAAAAGGCTATCCTATGGCGCGACAACCTTTTTTAACAAGTAACCTAAGTTTGTAGTCAAATTTAAAAAATATAAAGGTGATAAACTGACATTATAATATATAGCATAGGAATCTTACTGCTATCCAAAGGCCTTTTCATGATGCAGTTCAACTCGAATCGAGATCATACCGCCACCTCCATCTCGTCTTACTCCTACCCCAGGCAGCCACTCTGTATCATCCAGCCAGTTGCACTGTTCGTCTATCTTTCGGTGTCTAAACGACTGACATGGCCGGCACTTTTCTGTCCAGTTCCTTTTTGGTAGGCGATTAGCATACCTAATGGTGTTCCTGATGCAGTCTGAGCACTGTAGGTCAATCGATAGACAGCATAAGTACACATATCGACAAGTAGATGTCATAAGATCATAGGAAGGGAACCGTTCCTAAATGAACTAAGTTCTTCCAGGCACTTAATAATCATCCCTGTATATTAATAGCTGACCAATAAGAATGTAATATTTTTCTGAGTACTGACTGTTCTCAGAAAAAATATCTATATATTGAAGTACGTTGGCCTAAGTAGGTGTACTCATGCACATAATTATTATCTACTTCAATCCCACGTTTTGTGGTATTGATTATGACTTGGCTTTCAGTTCAACCTCAAGGAAACCACCCAAAATTGCTACTATAAATGAACAGTTACGAATAAACCCGAGTAATAAGTTACACCTTTTTGAGTAGCTTATTAAATAAGGAATTTAGTTTGATAAAGGGTACGCATAACGCAGTATATTATTTTAAAAGAGTAGGGGATTAATTTGCAAAAACATTTAACAAATTTTTCTTGACCATTCCATGTTGATAGATTTTTGGGAAGTCAAAGTATAAAATGAGATTCATTTCTTATATGCCATTCTACTCATCTAAAAGGAGATTTTTTAAAAATCATAAAATTTTCATATCTCCGACACCGTGAATTTTTGGATGGGGTATTCCTTATATATAAAGGTAGCTATCGAGGTGCACTTTCACAATTGAAAAGAAATGATCCTTATTTCTGGTTTTCGAAGATTTTTACGTACATATAAATAAATACGGCTAGGTTTCCGAAATGGTGTAGTCAGAACTGCGAGATCTTATAGAAGATACCATGGCCACTACGTTTTATGCTAAGAAAAAACTCACTAGGAAGCATTTTAAAGTATGTAATAAAATATTTCTCTAACTGTTAACGTGTTCCTTAAATTTGTTATCATAGTTTCTAAACTATAATCATGATGATAAACATTATTACCAACTAATAAACGAAAAATCTAAAGTTTTCAAGTTCTTATAAAATAAATAAATAGGTAATTCATATGATGTTCTCCTGTATTTATAATTCCGCTGGTTGTAATCAATTTCAGTGGAGAGATTTACAATTTCGGTGGTTTGATAATAATATCGGTGGCAATTGAAATTTTTAAATGCAGATATCTCAAGAAATAATACGTTTTTAAAAATGTGTACCGTATGACTGAATATTATATATTTTTGGCTATTACTTCGAATACAAAAAAGTTATAGAAAGTGGATATAAAATTTCGCCAGCGTAATTAGTCAAAAATCGAGGTTGTTGAAATTCACCCTCTTAAGTTATTAAGTATGCGAAAACATTTAAATGGTCAGCAGCTTTGTATTAGTTGTATAATTAGATATGTAAGACTGTTTGTTTTCCAAATAAAATAAAATAAAATAAAATATTTCTAGTAGGCGTTTGAACACACGCCCTTAGCTGCATTATTAATTAAAGAAGAGGACTAATCATCAAAACTAATTGACCAGCACAATGTATAGTGGTTACCAAAACAAGCATTCCAGCCTAATTCAAATTCAAAATTTTGTACCATCATACATAATCGCATTGAACATGTATCGATACAATGGAGATTTGTCAATCTCATTACCATAGGAGACAAAGCGTCGTTCCTGGACTGCGCCTGCGCACCAGAGTATGTCTTGTTTATGGCTGGTCGTTGATCCTGGGCCCACGCCCGTCTCTCGTTTCACGCATTATTGACTCCTAATTACTTTACTTTACTATAAATATATGGGGATTTAATTGAAGTTACCCACTAAATCGCAATTGAATACAGTCTTGGAAGAATTTTATTCAAGATTATAAACGTTATATTAAAGCTTCTCATCGAATATTTCATAGTGATTGCAAAGACTCATGTACACATTCATTTTCTATGAACTTTAAAGCACAATTTGTGGTAAACTTACCAATATGTTCTGTTCAGTAATTTTGTTCAACATGTTTTAGGTAGGTTCAGGTACTTTGAGGTTTATCGTTGTAAATTGACTATTAACTACATTTTCCCGAAAGATGTAATTTCATTTTCGAAAAGAGCTGAAATGGCTCCCAATCAGATTTCGCCGGAATGCACACATGTTATCGCTTTTATATAAAATTCTTTATATGTCGATTTCTCCTACTTATCTAAGTGAACGTTTTGAATACCTTTTCTCACGGGAGCGACCCTTAAGGTCAATGACTGCTTCTCTACTCAAAACTCCACGACATAATTCCGGAGCATATCGGTATTCTTTTACTGTATATGCAATTAGACTGTGGAACTCACTTCCGCACTCCATAAGAGACTCTCCGTCCATAGGCATTTTTAAAAATAGGTTAAGAAACTATTACCTGTCTCTTCCTTAATTTTTTTCACTGTGCTATTATCTGATATAGTTTGAATAGGTCACAATATAATGTTTGTATGTATTGTATGGATAAATTAGTATGTAGTAGTATTATAAATATATATTTTATTATATATATGTATGTCCCTATTATGTATGTATCTAAGTAGATAATTAAGTATTGTTATTATTTAGTAAATATATTTATTTTGTGTTAAGTTTATTTATATTTTAATAAGTACGTGTGCACATATGACATTCCTTTTATATATTATAAAATTTTCTTTGTACTTAATGGTTTGCTGTAAGAAATCTCTTTTAGAGATAAGCTCGCCTTTGTACTATTTCTTTTACAACTTACTGTCTATGATAAAAATTTATGTGTACAATAAAGAATACTAAGAATACTAAGAATGTAATATGTAGTATTAAATTTAGTATATTTAGGATGATGTAATATAAGATATAATACGGTCTTTCATGCATCAGAAGCTTGGGCCGTCTCCCACGGCACGCAAATATCAACGATTCTATCCGTCGGGCCCTAGGAAAAGCCAACGCGCCAGCAGTTCTGGAACCCAATGGCTTGGCGCGTGATGATGGGAAAAGGCCCGACGGTATGACCCTAGTGCCTTGGGAGATGGGTAGACCGATTGTGTGGGATGCTACTTGTGTTGACACTCTTGCTGCCTCCCACATCGGCGGTACATCATCCAAAGCCGGTTCTGCTGCATGTTCGGCGGAAAACGCCAAACGCCGCAAATATGCAGGTCTCCCAGGAGACTACATGTTTGGGGCGTTTGGCGTCGAGACACTGGGACCGTGGGGACCAAGTGCTCACCGCCTCTACCGGGAAATTTCCAAACGCCTGTTTGAAACTTCCCGTGACCAGAAGGCTGGCCTGTTTTTTGGACAAAAAATTAGCATTGCCATTCAACGTGGCAATGCTGCCAGCCTCCTGGGCACCCTCCCGGTAGATGGCAACTTTATACATACATTTAATTTTCTGTAGTAGGTTTAAGTTATTTTATTTGACTATATTGTGAAGCTATAAATAAAGTTAATTCTAAGTTTAAAAAAAAAAAAAAATAAGATATAATATATCTATAGTTTAAAGTACAATAAAGTACAAGTAAGTACAATAAAGGTCAAATGCGAAACCACGAATACTGTCATGGATACTTAGCCCCAGCACTCAACTTTGCTTTTAGTTATGTATGACAGTAGAGTACTATACCTACTAGACGGTCATCAAAGGTATCTTTCTATATATGCTTATCAAAAGAATAAGAAAAAGGAGTTTTAGATGATCTGATGTAATGAAGTTCTGACAGCTTGTCCTCTCAATGGGCTTGAAAAGACCCTAAACATATGTCATGGAGAGAAAACGGGTCACTTGACATAGGAATGTTATATCTGAATCTACATATATTAAGGAAATATTGCCGCTTTAGCAGGCAAGAGGCTTGGGAAGATGGCACATCGACCATGAAAACATGTTCATTTATTTCTATCGTAATTTTTCACACTATTATTTGTCGTCATATTCCTTTGTAAGTATTAAATACTAGGTAAAACTACTATCGTTATGAATATTATCTCTTCAACTAAACTTTCACAGTCCCAAGTAACTTTGAGCGTCATAATTTGACAGTATTTTCGACATTGCGTTTACAGTAAACAATTCCGTGCAAAGAATATAAATTAAGTTCCATATATCGACTTGATCCGACCACACACGTAGATTATATTTAACCTATTTTTCACTCGAGATAATAATGTAGGTATATTTCCAACAATTTTGTAAGTACAAGTTAATATTATTTTATCTCTTGCTCTCAGCTTTTCGCCACACTCTCTCTGTTTGGGTTTCAACGTGACCAGAGTCGCTGGCAATCACAACACTGATTAATTAAGTTCATAGATATTCTTTGAAAACTTCTTCTGTCTTTACCCCAACACTTGGGTTTTGAGATCTCGACATTCTTCTAACACTTTCCATCCCTATCAGCCATCATCTCATAATTAACATAAATCTAATGCTACATATTATGTTGTCATAATTATATTCAATACAGAAAGTGAAAATATTAATGCAGGATATGATTACAAAATTGATACTGGCATTAATTCAAACTTTTTGCGGTGTTCGTTCCTACGTATGTACATTCCAAGAAAAAAAGTGAAGGGAAAGATATAAATCGTAAATTAAGCTTTTGTTTTAAATGTCAAAGATGAGCTTTTGGACTGCACACAATAGATGATTGGCATATCGATATGCATGATCTCGTATGTGGGATGGTACTACATGATATTGCCGTGGCTGTGGGGGTTGAAAAAATACTTCTTCTACGTATCGATTATTATTAGTCAAGGACAATTTACATTTATTTGTTGTATTATCTGCATCTATTTAGTAAAAAATGAGAATTATATGTACTACGATGATTTTAAGGAATAGTGGAGTTTGAGTATAAAAAAGTATGTACATTGTATTTAAACAAGCAGGAAACCAAATTAGGTAAATAGGTATGGGACTTGTAGTATATACTCAGTTACAGTACCTATAGGGTATCGTATTTTTTTATCAACAACGTCTGACGCACACACAGGTGAATCGAGTGATAGAAGGTAGGTAAACACGATACTGTGTTCAAAACAAATCAGAAAGTTAAAACCTATTCTCCGAAAAAACATTATTATGCTTTATTAAAGCATAGAATTAAGATAGAAGGTACCTACATATTTCAATTAAAAGATGGGATGGTAATTATATCACGAAGCGAGTTTATAATTCCGATTAGTGTGCGTTTCAGGGAATTTCATAGAGAGTTTATACGGTAAAAATCACTTTTCGAGTTGACAAGTGCTGTGACCCATACGTACATGCTTCACCTACCTCATATTTGTATGCGTGCACCTTCCAAGCGGGAGGCGTAAGTTCGATCCCAGTCACGGGCCTGTACCAATGAATTTATTTCATGTACAGATTTTAATGTTGCAAAATTGTCACTTAGCTCGTGCCTCGGAAAGCACGTAAAACCGTTGGTCCTACGCCTGATCTCTCTCCGGTCGTGTCGGCTTTCCGTCCCATCGGACTAAGAGAGTAACGGAATAGAGAATGCATCTGTGTGCGCACACACTTGTGCACTATAATATCTCCTGCGTACCTGGCCAATCTCCGTAGAGATTGGTCGCCTTGGCCGAAATACGGTCGGAGATCATCATCATTATTCGTATGTAAGGACAGAGTTGTAACATTTAAGTTCTTTACTAACAAGTTTCTATTCATAAGGTTACGTATCTAACCATCATTGTACTATGGAAAAATGACTTTTTATTAAGTTATTATTTTTATGTGATTCTCTAAGTAATATGTTCTCATTTCTTCTATAGCTTGATTGAACCTATGTGCCTACTTTACAATGGAAGCCGTAGCGTTTCTACGAACTCGTAGGCATTAAATTTGGTAGCTACGAAAAAGTTTTTATTTCTATTATGTATTTATTTTGATTGATACGTAGTCAATCGAGTGTAACGTTTGGCTAAACCGAAAGTTTGGCTATAGGTAGAATTCGTTGTAGCTATAGTATCAACAAAGTGTTCGTTTTTGCTTCACAGACAGCTGCTTACGCTTTATGACACTTGTATCTAAAAAGTGGCACCGGTTGTGTTTAATCATATCAGGGCCGTGTTTAATATACCATATGGGTAGTAAATAAACTTGAAAAAATAACGCTGCCATTAATGTAATTTAAAAAGAGATGGTAAAATTCGTCATCCGAGTTAATTGACCCGATAGCTCAGTTGCTTAGAGCGAAAGCACGGTTTGCGAGTGGTCGTGAGTTCAAATCTCACTCAGGTGAAGAATTTTTTTATTTTCTTATTAATATTTTATACTAAACTAGTGACCCGCCCTCGCTTCGCTTCGGTACATATCCTCTAAAATATGGAATTCCCGTTTGTTCCGTTCCCGTGGGAATTTCGGGAAATCCGTTCTTAGTGCTTCATCCCACTCCCTAACGAATATACATGCCCGATTTCTGCTTTATATTTATATCGGTTTTCGTAAAAAATGGAATTCCCGTTTGTCCCGTTCAGGTGGAAATTTCGAGAAATACGTTCTCAGTGCCTCCTCACACTCCCTACCAAATTTCATCATTAATTTGTGTCAAATGGTTTTCGTTAAAATTGGTAATTCCCGTTTGTCCAGTTCCCGTGGGAATTACAGGAAATCCGTTCTTTGTGCTCCCTAGCAGTCCCTAAAGAACATACATCTTCAAATTCAACATCATAGGTATATCGGTTTTCTTAAAAAAATTGTATTCCAGTTTGTTCCGTTCCGGTGGGAATTTCGGGAAATATGTTCTCAGTTCTTTCTTACACTCTCTACCGAATATACCTATCATACTTCATCTCTATGTCATGTGATTTTCGTAAAAAAATTCGGGAAACCCATTCTTAATGGTCCTTCACATCCCCTAACAAACATACATACCAAATTTCGTCTGTGTACGTCAAACGGTTTATTTTTATACTTATTGTCTGCCCCGTTCCCATGGGAATTTTGGGAAACCCGTCCGTACTCTCTTACACCCCCTATCGAACATAAACACCAAAAGGGAATGGGTGTAATTTACTTGTGAAATTTAAAATTTATTTATATGTGTCCGTTGTTGTCGCAATTCTTTTTGATTTTGACTAATTTTACACTCGTTTTTGAGGATTTTCCCGACGTTTTCATTCATCATCGTTATCATCCTTCATAAATTCAGAAATCACCAGTACTAAAAACAATGGCTGTATGGATGCTATATTCCTCATGCTCTTTCTTCGGGATAAACCAAACAAAAAAGGGATTCGGCGGGAAAAGCTGGAAGGGAGCGGGTGTAATATTCTTGTGAAAATCAAAATTAATATATAATATCTTGACTAAGATAAATTTATAAAAATACTTCTCTATTAATATAATCCATTAGGATATGGTTGATCGTTTCATCTTTAAACATTTTGCTGAGGGATTCAGCTTTGTTTGCCGAGATTTGGCTAGTGTATAGCTATCGGGATGAAAAATAACGTTGCCAATATGTAATTTAGAAAAGAGATGGTAAAATTCGTCATCCAAGTAATTGACCCGGTGGCTCAGTGGTAAGAGCGCTGGCACGCGGAATGCAGAGGTCGTGGGTTCGATTCCCACCCGGGTGAGGAATTTTTTCCATTTTCTTTATTAATAATTTTACAAAATTAATTTGTAAATGGCTTGCATGTGTCCGTAAAGTGATGTTTTTTGGTAGATAAGTAATATTTTGTTTACTTGTTATGTGAATCTAGTGCGTGTGCATGGTTTTATATGCAGGTAAGCTGAGTAAAACTTTAGTCGGAATATGATCTCTTCATGGGCTCATGTAAGTTGTTTCTGCAATTATTTTTGATTTTTACAAATTTTAAACTCGTTCTTGAGGATTTTTCCGACGATTCCACTCATCATCATTGTCATTTATCATAAATTCAGAATACATTTTACTAAACAATGATTAGGCTGTATGGGCTTAGTTCCTCTTGCCTTTCCTTCGGGATAAACTAAAAAAAAAAAACCAAACAAAAAAAAAAAAACAAATTTCATCTGTCATGTTGTGTCTTGTCATCTGTACGTCACAGAATAATAAATTTCCAGAACCCGTGATCATGCACACTTTTGAAGCAACTTTTTAGTATGTCAATTTTTTGCAACCTATTTACTTGAACTAAAAACCTGATATTATTTATCGATTTGGCAACAATCGACGGGTAAGAAGAGCGGAAGATGCGGGATTTTTGACTCGTTTTTGCTTCACTACTCGGAATACATCTGTCATTAATGACAATGACTCCTTCTGGAGACTTGTTATTCTATGGTGTATGTCAAACTTATACCTCCATGCGTCAAATGGTAATTTTTTTTGTATTTGATTCATATTTATTCCAGCCCAGAGGAAATTATGCGAAACCCTATAGCCTATGTTCATCCGGGTCCAATGAGGATTCTAACGGTGAAAGAATTTTTGAAATCGGTCCAGTAGTTTCGGTGCCTATTCGCTGTAAAAAAACAAACAAACAAACATACAAACAAACAAACAATCAAAGTTTACCTCTTTATAATATTAGTATAGATATAGATAAAGCGCTCCAGGGGGCACAAAAAAGATTTACCGCAGTAAAAACACTTGTAAACTTTTCGTATTACACTCATGTACTCGTACGGGTATCTTCCGATTTGGGCACTTAATTCCAACGTAGGTGTACTCTGTTGTCTGTTACCAAGCTCCACCAAAGGAAACTGAGTCATTCGCATTATTTAATCTGGCTGTCATATACTAAGTAGTTCCCAGACATAAATTTCAATCTACTCATTATTCTAAGGAGGTACAATATTGACGATCGTTTGCGGAAGGAAGGGCGTACCGAATAGGGACAAATTTTATACTTTGTCTACCTACGGTGTTATCGCGTAATGTTAAACACTGTCTAAATTTGATAGATATTCTATACCATTTGCTGTTAAATGTCATTTACAAGCAGGGCTTAGCTGTAAAAATGTTATATTTTTGTTTTTCGGTTTGCTATTTAAAGATTAATAAAATCTTTTAAGAATTAGCTTTTTGCAATAACTTACCTAATTCCATTTCCTCCAGATTCATAACTAAACAATTTGTCAGTTACGTAATGCAAGGTCTTTAGGTTTTCCTAATATAATTAGGTATTACCGTAGTTCCTTAATATTTTAATTACCGTTTCTGTGACAAGTATATTGATTGATTTAAAGCTTCGAAGACGACAACACAGTGGGCAATATAATATCAAATAATGTTTCGATATCGTGGTTTAAACCACGTTATCGAAACATTATTAGTGTAGAAATAATCTTAAACATATTTATATTTAAAATATCATCAAAGATTAAATCAATACATTTATATGTAGAGTCTGTATCATACATCACTAGACGCGCTTGCTGGATGAATAGTTATTGACCAACGATTTAACCTATTAAGTTAAATGCTATAAGAGTTCTCTGAGATGTCTGTAATTTAGACTCGCAATTTAACTTGAATTAATACATACTTAGAATGTAGCTTGACTCCAGATGCCGCACACGCTCATTGGCCGAAGTAAATGACAATTCCATCCATGTTTCGAGTGTGTTAGTAGATATAGTCATCCAAATACGTGGTAAATTGTATCGGGTGTTACTATTCGGTAGTTCAAATCTAGACCTGGGCCCTACACCCTTCGTTGATCCTCGAATCTGATGTGTCATTTGCAATAAAAGGCAACTAGAAGCAATCACAGGCAACCATGATCGTAATCCCGATCTGAAAAACTAGCATGCAATATGTACTTAGCTACTTTGAAACCACTTGACGTTAATAAGCTAACCTAAAATATTTCACTAACACCCGTTGCATCCTAAGGATTATTGCCCAACAAAATATGATTGACTAATCTACTCGCCTAATGATTGAATGCTGCTGCTGGAGTTAATCTATACCTATGCTATGATATAGGTAATAGGAAACTATTATCAAAGAGGTGTTGATAGCGTGCTAATCGTATAAGGTAATATAGCGCGTTCTAAATATGTAATGACTGGTTATGAAGCAGGGATAGTGATGTAGAAGAGTCGCGACTCGAATTCTATGTGTATGAAGCTTATCGAAGCGGATTGGCAGTAATCGGTGAGTTTGGTTGGTAGGCTCTTAGTCCTGAGCCTAGCCGAGACTTTAATTCTCTCAGCTCGAGCTCAAGCCTTCAAAGGAGCTCGAGTCTTTAAATGAAAACGAGCTTTCGAGCTCTCCGAGACCTAAAAAGGCTCAGACCTTACGGCTTGGAGTCGTTTACAGAGGTCAACACTTTTTAACGACTTGTTCGACAATTTTTGTGTTTGCACGGCCAATATATCGAGTGTTATACAAACGAAGCGAGCCCTGTAAACGGGACTCGTGCCTTGTATCGCTAAGCGGGGAGCAACACTTGGACCAATAGTAGACATACTTTATTTTGGCGTTTATTTGCCATCGGTATCACATTATGTCGGTTATTGAGTTGATCTCCATAAATAAAGTTTACGTCTGTCAATCACTTCAGTATTATCTTCAGGACATGAAAGCCTATTTGATTGACACCATGATCAAAATAATTTCTTTACTGTAAAGTTAACACAAATAGCCTTGACAATCAGTGTGTGAAAACTAACAAACCATATCATATCTATTTTCCGTCAATTCATTATAGAAACTGCGCGTGTAGAGGCGAAAATCGACATTTGCTTCGCGTAAAATCTGAGTAGATTCACTATTTTTAGCTGAGCTTACATTTTACAGTTTCAGTTAACGTAAACTCATAAGTATGTCAAAATTCGTTAATGCCACTAAAGAAGTACATAGCTACTTGTAAACTTTTGTATATGTGATGCGTGAGGTGCGTGCTCTGTATGTAAACATTTGAACGTCACGGCTTAAGGGGATGTAGAATTAACCAGAATGTCTATATTCCATTTAATTTTCATAAATGTTCCTTGTGAGATGTTTCGAAGGACTTAAATGTAGTTAGATTTAAGTTCTACCCTTGTTTTAAATAAATAATAAATTCTGCAGTAAACGCAACTTTGATAAAATAATGATAAACATTACTCGTACCTTGGTCTTTACTTACTGTAACTAGGTACACGGAATTCTCTGGGAAAGCAAGAAAAAGGTCATTTATGACTTACTAGCTTAGCTTACTACTTACTAGCTTTTGCCTGCGACTTCGTCCTCGTGGACTTACAGAATATAGCCTATGTCCTTCACACATATAGAAAGAGACACAAACCAGAAGATGTACCAAAAAAACTTATAACAAACACTAAACAGGCGTAAAGTGTTCTTTGTTTTGTGCGATTTATTTTGTAGATTCTGCAGCGTTAGGGTACTACGATTTCCAGCTTTGGTCTTTATTTTTAATGTCCGATTAAAGAAGCAGCTGACGGGTTAACTCTTATCATTAATGAATTATCAAGTTTACTTGTATACTTACGAATAAAAAAATATAATTTTTCCAAAGAACTCCCCTTAAAAAATCCTATACATAGATAGCATATATCACAGCGTGTAGTAATGAACAAATTGGTTGCAGCTTGTGCCGGAGTATATAATATTATGTAGGAAGTATTTACAGTTCGTATTTATAACAAGGCGAAGGTTAACATACATATTAGGTACTTCAAAATAATATGCCAATACGTATAATAGATCCCTAAACCGACGAGCGTGCATGAAGAATATCATAAAAGTAGATGAAGCGAAAGAGGTGTGTCAGGACCGTAGTAAGTGGAGATCCGTGATCTCTGCCTACCCCTCCGGGGAAGAGGCGTGATTTTATATATGTATAACAGAACATACTACGTTTAACTGTTGTCCGCCTACTACCGGGCCGTAACCCGTCTGTGGACCCTCGAACCTGACGAGTCATGAGACTTATTCGAGCACCTAGCATGCAATACTTATGTAGTTGCTATTCTGTAAACACTTATTATGATGTTAATAACTTAATCAACAATATTTCGCCAACACGTGATTAATAATACTTATAAATAAATAAATATATTACGCTACCCTATCACTTCGGTCACGATAATTGTTTTTAATTTTATTAATAAAATATTATGATGTGCTATAAACATGGCAATTAATTGTCGCCGTGTCAATTTTAATTTATTTGTTTTTGTTTTATTACCATGAACTGTATTCTTGAAGATCGTGTGAACTAATATATGTAAGAATTATAAACCTATACTCATGATTACTTTTTCACTTTGCTGAATTTCACATAGGTATTATATCTGAAAAACAATCGCGTCTAAGCAAAAATTATGTATTGTTTAATTGAATCACTAGTTATTATTGCAAATGAGTGAAAAGTTGTAACCTACTTTAATTTTTTTCTGAAATATGACCTCTGCGTGATCATTGGCCCCTTTGAAGAGTACAAAAGAGGTTTTATGAAGTGTGAGCCTCATCATTGGTCTAATTGTTATAATTAGCAAGATTAACATTATTAGATCATTAGGTTCACTTGGAAAAGTTAAATTCTCACAGAGTAGGGAAATCTCATACAGGTCGGTTTTTTATTGAGTATATTGGTCTGTCTGTGTATGTGATCATAGAATATCGAGTCCACAGAAGAAGTCAACAATGGCAAATGTATGTATGCCGGGTTTCACCCGTTTTATTAACCGCCTAAAAATATTCAGGAATCCTGCCGATTTGTAAACGTAAGCTACGTTTAATAATCGGCTTATAAATAAAAATATGTAATGATAATTTCAAACTTCAGATGACGATTATGAACGAGATAGATTTGTTATGTATTTATACTATTTACGAACTAGCAATAGATGAATAAATATTAGTCATTCTCAGCTTGAATAAGCATATCGGAACGACATTCTATAAATTGGAGATAGCCGTAAAGTATGGCGTATTTTCTATACTTAAACAAGACTATCAGGGATTCATTCATATACTTATTATATTTAACAACAAGTGTTGGACATAGATTTAGATAATAACGTCTATGGGTGGGGACGAGAAGACACGTAATATGTGTGTATGTAATGTGCCGATGCGGTGCTTTACTAGAATGCATCTCCTTCCGTGCATAAGGAACTCAGGGGCATACCTTCACACGATGAGCTTGCAACTTATCACTGATCTTTTACAGCTCATCCTGCTATGCTGAACGTGGCCTTAGGATCTCTTTTGCAATGCTGCAGCTACCCTATTTTTGGGAATACAGCCATTCGTACAAATGATATTAGTAGTAGTAGTAGTAGGGAGTTAGTAGATACATATATCAATACAAAATTTTGGCACAAGAGCTTTAAAACCCTGTGCTGTATTAATTCCCTGTTATAAGCTTATGAATAAGGAAATAAGGTCAAAATCTTATTTTAACTACTCCCATTGCAAAATATGTACCTACCTACATGTCTGCAAGATATAAAATTAATTACCAGGCTAAGTCGTCTTAGAATCCTTCCGGTAACCTAATGATAAGTAGGGCGTCTAGTTCGCCTAGAAAGCTGGCTATAAACATGGCCAATTGGTCTAAACGAGTAAATTTTTATTCTAGAACGATGAGATCATAAGGTGAACGGCCGATGGTGGCCATTTTAGAAATGGGTCGGTGGGACTCCATGACATTGATGGCTAGCGAGGTTGAAAAGTCTGGGAAGTAATCTGACCTAGTAAACAGCGCTGTAAAAGATGTCAATAAAATTACCTATTGCTGTTAACAAAACATGATGTTTCAATATAGTAAAATGGGAACTTTATTTTGATGGCTTGGTATCTACCTATTTTTATTGCAAGCATTGGGCAAAGGTCTCCCAAAACCTTTTCCACCTTATGTAGTCCAATTGTCCAAAGCTTTACCTAATTTTCAACGTACTTATATGAAAACTAGGTGCCCCCTAATAGATCGGTGGCAACCAACCTAACCAATGCAAAAGTTAGTGAAAATTTCCAATTACTTCACGAGGGATATAAGTAATGAAAGCTTTTTTCAATGTATGTAAGTTACAGTACAAGTTTATGTAACGTATAATTCATACATATAGCTGAATTCCCAAAATGGGGTAGCCAGACTTACAGCGTCATAAGAGAGGTCCCACAGTCAAGTATTTAAAGCCGTAATAAGGCCTACTAGGGCACAGATAGACCCTATTTTGGCTAGTTGTCTGCTTGAGACTAACACTCCCCATGAAAGCAGCATAAATCATATTTCTACCATTAAAATCTTCAGCTACTTGGATGGAATGGTAATTTGAACTACAGTTCCCCAAGTAGGCTTTTTGCAACTAAACTATATTATTATTACTTATTATTTGCAATTGCCCTATAGGCTGTTTGAACACTGCGTTGCAGTGAATTCAGCTCATCATATTACACACTGCAGACCATGTCATCGACTTGAGCTTTGATTGTTGTCATCAAACGTCAATTTCACTCATTGGCGAAATTGATAGGCGCCATCTCTCATTAAATAGATGAGATGATGCACTTCGTAACTCAATAGACAAAAGTAAATGAATGACGAGACAGGCTGCTGCTGTGGTCAACATCGCCTGTCTGAGGTATCGTAGTATAAATGATTTACTAAACTTGACTATACTTTAATAACTTTGATGTACTCGTATTTCTTTAGGTAGGCAAGAAAGACGAGCCCCAAAAACCCGGAGGCGGGACAAACCCGACTAATCATCCTCATTTTCTGTACTTACTCAATTATCAGTTTATAAATAATCGATTAATAATCGATCTCAACTATACCCTCAAAATTGGTCAGAAGTGGCACCATGTGGTTCTATCGGCCCTTGGTGCTCTGCCTAACCCGTAAGGGATAAAGGCGTGATTACATATGTATGTATGTATATATGTAAATAATCGATTAACAAAAGCTTTTTATATTGTGATTACCACATTATGTAAGTAGACATAAGGAAGTTAGTTTGTCTTATACGAGTACTAACACTATGGGAATAAGCCTGAAATATAAAGATATTATTTATTTCTATTTATAAACCCTAAAGACATAGATTTCAATGTTTTCTTGCTCTACCACATTGCTGCTAGCACTGACATATTACACCGACTGCAATGATCGTGAATAGCTGCTGCGACTCCAATCAGTCACCGGCAAGGTTCTGGCAAGAATTATATCATGAAATAAGATCATTTGACGTGCCTCCTAAAATTGTAGTTTACAAAGTGGCGCCTGCTGTGGTCCACTTCGGTAAATCATATAATTTGGCACCGCGCCCCACTCTGCCAGACAAAGCTAAGGCGGCGATCTAAACACAATGTTTACAATATTGCAAGGTTTTTCTCTTCTTACAAGAGCCAATTTATTGTTGTTCATGTAGGTATGGGTTTTTGCGGTGATAGCCCAGTGGTTAAGACGTGCACCTTCCAAGCGGGAGGCGTAAGTTCGATCCCAGTCACGGGGCTGTACCAATGAATTTATTTCATGTACAGATTTTATTTAGCAAAATTGTCACTTAGCTCGTGCCTCGGAAAGCACGTAAAACCGTTGGTCCTGCGCCTAATCTCTCTGTGGTCGTGTCGGCTTTCCGTCCCATCGGACTATGATAGTAAAGGAATAGAGAGTGCATCTGTGTTTGCGCACACACTTGTGCACTATAATATCTCCTGCGTACCTGGCCAATCTCCGTAGAGATTGGTCGCTTTGGCCGAAATACGGTCAGAGATCATCACATGAGTATGAAACTATCTGAAAAGTTTCCAACAAGTCAAAGAATTAATAGTACCTACAACTGGCGGTAGTTTCACTATATTGCACAAATAATTCAATTAATGTTATTTATGTTTATAGATATCACTTGTCCTATTCTAAATATTTCAGTAGGTAACTGCACTAGTTTATTTAATTTTCCTTGGAATAGCTTAATAAACAACTCGTATACTCCCAAAGTATGTAGTAACATCAACCACGCGGTTGGGTACGCGCTGAAACGTTAGAATGAAATTAGCAGTGCAATAACCGGCAGACATATTTCAGGCACTTGACGTTGACATGGACATCAGCTCGAGTCGCGGCAGAGACAAAATTATTATTTTAGTAAATATCCCACTTTTTGCCTTTATTAGTTTCACAACGCGGAAGTATTCAGAAAATTGCCCGTCGCCATCGCGCTACACTATTAAGATAAAAAATAATAGTTATTGCTCTTAGTTATTGCTCCCGTCTGATGTCATAAAAAAAAGAAAAATGGAACCGAAGATAAAGCAGCAGTCGCGATGAATGATCTGTTTGAATGCGAAAAATTTTAACGCACGTCCATATGACAATAAATATATAGAGGAAGGAAGAGTGGCCGAATAAAAATGCCGGGCGGCGTGACGACAAAATGAACATTGAAATATCCAGAGTGCCAACAATATAACTATCGGATACTAAATTGAAAATAGATCTGCAACGAATAAATCAAATACATTAGGTTATCTATTTTTGATGTCTTATTCTGTGTCTTTTAAAATAAACTTTCCAGCGATATAAAAGCTACAGTGATATTTTGTTCGAGCTTTATTTGAAAGCGTCTAGCCGAGAGGTGGCACCTATTCTGGGAGATTGGTTTTGGAGTGAAGTTTGTTTGATGTGGCATGGGGCACCAGCAAACTACAATGGGATGTTATGACAGTACGTCTTGTATGTCAGACAACGACCTACCACTGCCATACCATTTTTATCTTATTTGTACTTAGGTACTATGTCGTTTTGTAGTTGTATTTTATTATTTTAAAAGTTTACCTTGCTGAATAGTTTGACATGGCAACCGCGTAAGCAGTTTTGCAGGATATTGTAAAACAACTGTATAAATTTTAAAGTTAATTAATAAATAAATAAAAAATAATGGAAGTTATTAGAAGATCTTGAAGACAGTATGTATGAATGAAACTGTCATTACTTCGATTCAAGGTATATCTATATGTTATTGGCTTTATTATATTGTTTTCATAGTTCACTATATTCGGGGTTGTGGAAAAAACGTTACAGTTATCACGGTATAGATTAACTTAAGTGACGTTATATAAATGAAATTGTATTAGGCGTTACAATTCGGAAGTTCAAACATTTACTATGGGTGCGCCCACCACCGGGACCTACACCCTCCACTGACCCTCGGATCTGATAACTCATAACTGCGAAAACAGGCACTTGCACTAACTACAATCGCCACGAGAAACCAGACCCGAGCACCTAGCATGCAAGACAATACATTGCACTATTCCGAAATCAATTTAAGAAATAGATTAATAATCTACATATGTTTCGCCAACAACCGTGGCATCCTCATATGTGTAGGTAATGTGTTGGGTTTTAGAGTTTCATAGTAATTAGTGGTTTACTAATTTACTAATTTCTATAACCCTGAGGATGTAATTCCTGTAATTTCGTCTATGTGGATTTTAGTATTCTGTTGCTATTGGTGAAAAACTATTTTTCTTCACAGCCCACATCTTATCGTTAAAACCATTTATGAACCCATTCACATAAAACAAAATACCTTGAACTATCTAAGACATAGGAATCTACGGTTTCGCATGTACTTATAATACAAGTATGAATGAATGTAGGGAATTAACTATCTGTTGAGTATGATTGGAGCTTAAACCGCGTCTATCCGACGGTGAGGTATCAGAGACGATAATTGAAGACATAAGAGGTTTGATGACAGCTTTATTTGGACCACACACGTGCGATACGCCAGAATCAGACGTTGATAGATTTCGGGGAAATTAATATACTCGTACTACTTAGATTTATAATCAATCAAGTTTCGAATATGATTATTATAGGTAATCCTTGGTTGATAAATCAATAAATCAAAAGATAAAGATAAGCGATGCAATATTCGTACAATATTTAAGAGTGATTTCTTACAGAGATTTTTAGTTTTGTGAAAATTATTAGGTTTAGGTTAGATCAGAGAGGTAGATTTTTTATAATTAAGTAGATGCACTATCGCATTAGGTTAAGTTTATCTGTAAAGATGGTGTGTAAAAAAGAAAGAAAGAAATAAATAAATAAATATCACTGAAACTAAATACATACCTACCATACATACAGATACGGTTGTGTTCACGAAATTTGGTAGCCAAAGCTGCAGAATCAAAGAAGAGATCTCATAGCTACGTTTAGCGTAGCGGGGACAAGTGTAAATGATCAGTGACCAGTTTTGACAGCTTATCTCCTGAGAGAATGCCCGAGTTCCTTAGTCGACTCTTACGACATGCCTGGAAGGAGATGCAGCTTATGTATTCTAGTGAAGCCACGCATCAGAACAGAACAGGACTGTTATGCTTATTAAGATGTTATAGTTGATCTGATATGAGATTTTAATCTCTATTGTAACAGTTGAAGAGTAAAACTAACACTCCACGTAGAACACTCATGTCTTCGACTCTTGTAACCCAATTTCACACGATCTAAATAATCTCTTCAAAACAGATGAAGATAATAATAGCGTAAATTTCAAAACACTAATAACAGTTTGCTCAAGGAAACTTGTGATGAATAGTTTGTTCTCCGCATCCTATGGGGCCCTAATCCTAGCAAGTGGTTCGAATAAATCAGTCTGGCATCGGTGACATCACCGCTCAAGAGTTGCCCACAATTTGTACCATTTTCATTTAAAGATACTCTGATTAATATTGAAACTGATTCTCACAGAAAATATGGGCAAAACTGTGCGTCTTTATTTGGTGGAATGCAGGTCTTCCCAATTTAAGATTTTGTAGAGTGTATAATCACAATCAGGGAGAGTTGCCTCCAGGTAGGTGATGGCCATAAAATATTAGGTATGATTCAATCGTCAATAAAAGAAAAAAAAAATGAAGAGGAGAGTAGAATGAAGACAAAAATTATTATAGTATGTGTTAGAAACAAAGGGGTGGAATTCCACCATTGGGTCAGCTGTATTGCACTTTTTTAACCGCCTAAAAAAAGGATTCTTCTATGCTGCTCTGGGAGTGCAAAAAAAAAATATAATACTACAGCTGCTTATCTTAGTAAAGGGACATGAGGGTCTTGGTGTTTTGTAGGCGTTGGGCTGACCACCTGTCACTACGAACCGAACTTGTAAATCTCAACTATACCCTCAAAATTTGGTCAGAAGTGGCACCATGTGGTTCTATCGGCCCTTGATGCTCTGCCTACCCCGTAAGGGAAACAGGCGTGATTGTATGTATGTATGTAAAAAATGGAGAAGGTTTCTCAATTCCACCTTATACAGATGTTTTTTTATCGTCAACGTTCCCGAAATCTCCTTATCGTCACGATCATTTTTCTCCATGGAAGCATACCTGGGAAGTGTCTGGTTCCCAAGATATTAGGGTCCAAAGTTCAGCAGTTTTGCATAAGCTTACTTTATTTGATGTATAGAGTACGTACCCTTCGTTAAGGGTGGCCACGAAAAAATACACTGTATATTTTTAATATACTTATGTCAATGCGAGAAGCACTGATTTAAAATCTGTATCCGGCCAGCTTACGGCGGCCGTACAGGTAGGTATCTATCTACCATGTGTGAGGGCTGTAAAGCTCAACAAAACCAAGAGCTATTTGGTACGCGCATGATTCGAATCGCTCAATCTTAGTTACTAACTAAAATCGTAGTTCTCGATTCCCGGTCTCAAATCGGTGACATCAGCGGCCGCGATCTGCTCACAAATTGCAACATTTTCATGCGGAACGCCATCGCCGCGCTTCCCCGTCAAACCTCGTTTAAAGCTTCTACGAAACGATTACGACTTTGAGGTGATGCAGAAGCAGGTTAAATTATGTGGTGGGTCTATTTGATTTTTGCAAATTATACTTATTTAAATTTCGCTGGTATCATATTGGTTAAGAAGTAGCTAACTTGACAGGTGCGAGTAGGTATACTTTCTGAAACTTTACGGTTACCAAACTTTCCTCAGATAATAGCTTTATGTACCTGTGTATGTACTATTTTAGGGCAGGGGTTACAGGTTAGGTAGTTTAGCTTTATATTTTAGGTTTATTAAATATAATATATTGTATGTAATCACTATGTTAATAAATATTGAAAAATATTCGGAGATTTCCCCATGTGAGCGTAGTAGAGCGCGCTCTACCATCTGCTACTATTATAGACGAAGACGATTTTTCATAACTATCTTTTTAATCTCCGACGCAAAAACGACGGGGTGTTATAAGTTTGACGTGTCTGTATGTGTATGTGTCTGTCTGTGGCATCGTAGCTCCCAAACGGATGATCCGATTTTAATGCGGTTTTTTTGTTTGAAAGGTATATCAGTCGAGAGTGTTCTTAGCTATGTTTGGTGGAAATCGGTTCAGGTCTTCAAGGTCATCAGGTCGTTTGTTAGGTGTGATAGGAATGTTAAACGCTCAGTTTGCTTGCAAGCATATGCGGGATCTGATATTTGAAACACTAATATCTTCTGGAAACACTGAGCTGGTCTGCTGTTAGGGCTCGAAGATAGGAGACGTAACCCTTGACTGCCTTTTAGTAAACCCATCGAGTTTGGGCTCGTTGGATTTGTCTTAACTAGTTCTCTTTATGTTTCTAATTGACGAGGACCTGATGCTGGAAATCTGGAACCTCTGAACTGGTCTGATGATAGGGCTCGAAGGTAGGAGACGTAACCCTGGTCTACCTTTCAGTAAACTCATCGAGTTTCATGTTTCTAATTGACGAGGACCTGATGCTGAAAATGGGATGTGGCGGATGAAACCCTGGAATGCCGGAATGAAACGCAATGTTTAAAGATGAAACGATCAACCATATCCTAACGGATTATATTAATGGACAAGTGTTTTCATAAATTTATCTTAGTCAAGATATTACATATTATAAAATTATTAATAAAGAAAATGGAAAAAATTCTTCATCCGAGTGGGAATCGAACCCACGACCACTGCAAATCGTGCCAGCCGCTCTAACCACTGAGCTACCGGGTCAATTACTCGGATGACGAATTTTACCATCTCTTTTCTAAATTACATATTGGCAAAGTTATTTTTCATCCCGATAACTATACATTAGCCAAATCTCGGCAAACAAAGCTGAATCCCTCCGCACAATGTTTAAAGATGAAACGATCAACCATATCCTAACTTTATAAATAATCTTTATTGTTTCTTAATCTCTGCAATTCTCCCAGAGCCAGTTTGTCATGAGGATTGTGAAACAGCTTCCTTTGGTCGAGATCGCATAAAGCGACCCCATCTAAACTTTTTACGCGGCGAAAAATAAAAGAAATTAAATGAAAGAATGAAAAAAATTTATTAAATTTAAAATTTAAAAAACCCCCGACCCAAAAAAGTACGCAATCATTATGACGAAAGGTTTAAAATGCTAAACCCTATAAAAAGCAAAACATAACTTTTTACACTATGTAAGTACCAACTAAAGCATGTCAGACTATCTACTCGGGACTTTGTGCCACCTTTATGTCGGAGGCATAACCGCTAATTTTGAACTGCAAATGGTTATCTTGGCCCGCTGTTGACCGTACGTATGAAATTTTTGATTAAATTTTGTCGCGTCGGGGGACCGCTTTTTACCTTCAAAAATACTTACCTAAATCAATCAGTCATAATGATTGCGTACTTTTTTTTTACTTATGCCATGAATTTTCACTGGATAGTACCTAATGGGCAATGAATGTATGAGATCTGGATTATTTTAGAACGAGCTTTTATCATGGAGAGTTCATCGTTGTAAAACTATAAATAATATGGAAGTGCTATTTTCCTTATTCAGCTAATAAAGTTACGGTAAATAATTACATTTATACCTATAAATATATAGGTAGATACATATTAGGTAATATTGTAGAGTCCACAAAATTTAAAATTCACTTTTTGAAATTCAGGAAAAATTTCACATTCAAAACCGCAAACATTGACGCACATTACGGGTCGCGATCGGAAAAGCCTGCAAGTATTGAATGTTTAAAATTGGACGAGTGGAGGAGAGCCCAGCACACGACTGCGCGCGCGCACTCTGCTCAGTGGGCTACGAGTCGCCGCGACGCGCACTCCGCTCCGACCCCCGCTCTGCGCCACGCAAAGTAACCGCACCCGAAAATTAATCCAACTGAATTTCTTAACTCACTACTTGCACCTAAAAATCATCGCAACATCATAGTTTACACATTCGCGTCAAGTTTCATAGAGAACACGTGTTTTCATAAAGTTGGCGCGAACTGATCCACGTTTTTCACCCAGTGAATTTAGCGGCCGGCTTCGCGAGAAATTTCACTTTTTACCGGCAAGGACTGTTTCATCTCGTCTACGGGCCGTCTGCTCGAAATGCGGGGAAATGGATCTCTAATATCGTGTAAGTATTCGCATTTGCTCATTTAAATATTTTTTATATTTACAAGACAATGCGACACGTATTGCTTGACGGTTAGCATTAATTTGCACTTATTCGATGCCACTCGGACTTGATATTTATTTTGTTCTCCGTAGAGCGTTGTCGTAGAGTTAGGCAATCCGCAAATAGTAAGTAGTAACGCGACCTAATTAATTAGCCGCCGCTTTTCATTAGGTAAATGTTAGTTTATTTAGTATTTCACTTGTGTAAACTCTACCATCGAGTTTAGAAAAGTTTGTCGTCTTTTGACGCGCCATTAAAATTATACCTGCTGGTAAGACTATAATTTAACTTAATTTTATTTATTTTTTCCGAAGTAACTCAATGTTACAAAACACACCTAACTTCATTAATTTTAAAATTGCAATAAAAATATGAACACATTTTGGATTCGAATTTATATTACCTAATACTTAAATTCTATTTTTAAACATGTTAATCGGGATTATATAAAATAAAAATGTATCTATGAATAAATGTGAATAACCACAGAAAACAGAACGAAGTTCTGAGTTGTCAATGTGAATAACGAATCAAATTATATTATCATTCGTTCTATTTGTATAATTATTTCTATATTTCTCTTGTATTTTTTTCTTGCACTATCTTCTTTTATTAAAGGCTATGATAGGTAATCGTAATAGCTACTTCATGCTACTATTACTTTATGTAAGTTAAGAAAGTGACGTTGCGAAATATTTAGGAATAAACTGTCAAAGTTTGTCAAGCCAACTAGCCAAACAAGTAATTTTTTTTAGGAATAGAATTTTTAGGATCGGATTGTCTATTTATCTATCTTTGGCTAAGGGTCGGTTCATATCTGACGGAAGATGCGTCGAGTGTATTTCCAGGTAACAGGCAAACGCACTAACGCATCATCGGTTGAGTGTGAACGGTCGAGTGTTTTTCTATATACATTTTGTCTGTTCTGGCGTTACGCGACCGATAATACGCGACGCATGTTCCGTCAGATATGAACCGACACTAAAAGTATTATTAATAACAAGTTCAATCTATTTTATTACTAGACATGTTAAATGGCGAAAGTTAATTTTCTAGTTCATCTTCATTAGAGATGTGGGAAAAGATATTTCGGTCAAATCTATAAATGTATGAGATTGTATTCATCGCTGTGAATGACCTGAGCCCCGATCACATCGGGGCTCTTACCACTTTTGTCACTGCTTCGCAAAATATTCTACATGCCTTTTGAGGTCGTCTCGATGTTGCTTCACGCATTTTACCTATTGCATGCATTATAC
This sequence comes from Carposina sasakii, assembly GCA_014607495.2. Classification (NCBI taxonomy): domain Eukaryota; kingdom Metazoa; phylum Arthropoda; class Insecta; order Lepidoptera; family Carposinidae; genus Carposina; species Carposina sasakii. Next base: position 8,621,005 of record CP053163.1, on the reverse strand, counting down.
TCAATGTTCCTAGTGCTTACGGTACTTTTTTTTAGAAAATACTGTGTAACCAGAGCAAGTATTCGTATTATTATGTAAATAAACAATATTTTTCTCTGAAAATATCAATTTTACTATCAAACACACTCCTGATGCTTCGCTTTGCTTAGATATTTAAAACTGTTGTTACTTTAATCGGACTCTTTAACAGCCAATTTTTATACTAGTTCTACACGGTTCGTCTTGTTTCATTCTGTGTATTACAAATAAAAAACCTGAACAATTCTATTATATGAATCTCCGATTTTTTTATTCTTGGAAACAATTGAAGATCAAATCTGAGATATTCAAAAAATCTGCCCAGATCGGTTTGGCTATCAGAAGTCATCAGTCGTTAGGTACTCAATTTTCTACTCAATATTTACTTAAATAAGATATATATCAAAAAATTCAAATGATAGTGATCAGCACTATATTTCCAATAATGATATAACATGATGAGAATTCATTGTTTACTCATCAAATTTTATAGACTAGCTAATAAGGACCTCTTTTTATAGCAATAATTTAGCAGTTCTTAGGTAATGTGTGTCACATTAGTCACATCGCCTTAAAATCGATCTGGCCTCGCATCAGCATCTCGCTATTTGTATCAATTAAATTGTCGTTGTTAATTTTCGCACTATGCGTGCGATGGCGACAGGCGTCGGAAGGTCAGGCGATGGTGTTGGTGACGCACCATGGCTACTTATATGTCAACTCGTTAGGAACCATCAACGATACTTACTCGTGTCTGAATTTCACCTCTCTGGCAGGCAGTATCTTTTTTGGAGTTGCTGCAACCGAATTGCATTTAGATTTTACGTCCTTCATGGGTTCTTCAAATACACTTCGTTTTGGTAATGTGCAGCAAATGACCAAAGTACCTAAATTGATCGCTATTTGATTATAAGATATTGAAAGATGAAATAAGTTCAGAAATAGAACGACTGCAGTCCATGTTGTTGTATCTACATTAAATCAAGCTTCTGATATCAAAATTAATTAAACATCAACGCGTAATAAGTATAAAAAGTGAGAATAACTCTACGAATAACAAAAAAAATTATGCTCTACTGGGAATAATAAGAATGGCGCTACATATTGTTAACGAAAGACCTGTACATCCTGATGGACATGTCAACAAAATAAAATGGCCCACCAAACCAATAAAATAAATAAACAGTGACCTATCATTCAATAACGAGACACAATGAGATTGTATTTCAATTGTCCTACAAATAAACCCGCCGGTAAATCAATTTATCGAGCAACGATAAAAGCTCAATCCCAGGAACGAGCTCAGTCCAAGAAAGCAATGCATTTCGATTACGAGTTATTGTTTTGAGCGGTTATTTTTTGTATACCCAGCAACCGGACGAGGCGATAAAACGTCGGATTACGTCAATGAAATGGGTTAAATGGACTGCGGCAGTAAAGGCAGCCCTCGCCGTGAACTCAAGATGGGATTGACTCGCCGATGAAGGCCGCACCTATTCTCAATATATCGGTCGATAGTTTAAAACTTCATAATTTGTAGTAAGTCTTATCCGTCTTGATGCTTGCGCTAACCGGCTACACCATTGCCAATCATAGCGACATATTTTTTGACAGTTCCTATTCTGACAGGATATGGCTGTTTGTATAACGAGTACCATTATCTTTAATTTTTCGGTCCTTTTACAGGGTCACACATTTTCATCCCAATATTCAATAAAAATTAGGAAATTATGACATATTTAGAGTACATTTCAAATATAAAAGAACTTCTTCTGACGGCACCATAAACTAAAGGCAATTAACCAGGGTATCAGCAAACAAGTTCATGAACACATCAAGCGTGTATGCACCTAGTTTACCAATTGACTACCTACCTATTCTTATTGATATTTCAATCAAGGACAAATACAACGATCAATCAGTGCCATTTCTAGTTACTTATACTGAAGCATTTCGGAGAAAATAACGCCAATATCTTCTTTACCTTGGAAAATTTCGAGTGGTCTTGTGTGTGGTTAATTCAGCTTAGATTTTTTATAACTCAGTACAATTACCTCAAGTAATGAACCATATTCTACTAATGAACTATTGAACAATGGCAGTTCTATATTTGAACTTGAAATTAGGTACCTTACCCATTCAATTGTAATCCCTAAACCAAGTTAGTTTGGAGGCATGAAGAGGCCGCGGTAATGATCTAAGTAACAGCATTGAATGGTAATGATAAGCGCGGTCGTTGACTGCGGTGAACTTGTGCTATGGCCTTCGCGGCTGTCTCGTTAAGCATTGTTAGTATCAACTCTATTTGGCCCGACTATACCGTGCCATACTAATTTTGCACGGATCGTACTCCATATCGAGTGTAACCTGTGCTATAACATCCGCAGTGTAATTAGGTAACGATGTACATAGAACTAAGTAAATGATACATGTCTCACTCGAGATATCTAAGAGATACTTACGAAAAATAATTCTTCACGAGCCTTTTCTAAACCTCCAAGATTTATAAATATGTTTTAAGAAATGAAAAAATTCTTCACCTGAGTGGGACCTAGATTTATTTAGGCTGTTAAAAATTACTTCACTAGGTATTCTATTCGCAACTATCAATACTCTTAACTATATCTAACAAATGATGACCATAAACTTTACACTACGCTAAAATTCTGAATTTTAAGTTCAACATATTAACGAATTGTAGAGCCAGCGAAAATTGGCAGACCTATTCTAAAACATTTTCATGCATAAAATAGAAAGTCTTAGCCCAGCTAAAAGTTCTAATTAAAATATATAGTAACGAGTATCATTTCCACGAAAATTTAATTATGCAACCGAGATAATCACATGCATTCTAAGTATTGAATTGCAGCCATTCGATTTGTCTAAATGTGTTTCTTGTCGTAAACAGTGAGAAGAGAAATGTCTAGTCACTTCCTTACTGACGTATTCGTAAACGTGTTTCGGTTAGATAGGGCCCCGTACTAACTCACTTCTGAAGATAAAAAGTACTTGTTTGTTTTTATAAGATAGGCAAATAGAAGTTACGGAAGACATGTGTGCTGTTGTGAATGGTGCGATTGCCTAATCTGTGGCGCTGCATGAATCAAACACGTAAATTAGAACATATTACTGTGTAATTACCACATGTACAATTTGATCACAGTGTCTAGTGACTACTCGCTGTTATTAAACATAAGATTTACGTCTCACTATTTCGGATCGGAGTGATGTATGATTAACAACATTGTACCATTTGGGTCAAACGTGATTTTCCACCAGATTCTAAATCGCGGTGGGACTAAATTCGTCAGGACCATATATACTGACCCAGAAATTTAAGACCAGTCCCAATAAAAGTCATACTGAACAAATATGTTCTAGATATTGCTTAATGCATTTTCATTCCGCAAATTCTAGATTTGAACGCCTCGTCGCCATTAAAATTGTATGAAAATAAATAGGACTCGCGAACAGTAGCCTAAAATCTGGCACATTGGCCTAATTTTCATAGTTCAATAAAACTGTTCGCCGTCTGGTTTCCGTGAACTTGCACGCGATCGATCCTAAAGAAACTGTCGGCGAAAATAGATACAGGTTACATAGAGCCACTAAAATGTTATTTCAACGAATATATTTATTTAGGGTATTTGATGTGCAGGTTTTAGTAACGTCAAAAGTGAAACAATTTTAATGGAAGATCTAGATCTCTTTGATTCTTTAAAATAATATATCACGTGCTAGGCAGCTAAAAAGCTTTTTAAGCATCTAGAAGATTTTGGAAATTGGTAGTGCTAAAATCTAGTTTTAAAATGTTCTGACACCAGAAAACTTTACAGTTGTTTTAGAATTTTATTTCTTTCTAGAAAATTCATCCAATTTTGACTTCCTTAAATGGATAATCTTAAGTGAGCTTGAGACCTACCTTAGAGAGCAAGACTAAGACCAGTCACGTTGTGTAATATTTTTCTTATTAAGTAGTGCAATACAATCGAGTTACGATAACTGAATGGAGGCGGGATTGTGTCGTGACTCGGCGAGTGTTTATGAATGCCGCATCCAATCAATGTTCTTATTTATAAACGTTTACCTTCGTGACCAGCTAGTACAGAAGCGTTGTTATTTTTACATTACTCGTAGGTAGGGTCGTTAAAACTTTATTGCTGGGCGTGTAATATACCTCGCTTGCCGTAATCCCTTTAAATGTTCTTGTAAATGCAAAATGGGAAATGATAAATAAGAAAACGATGCCTACACATACTTGTAATATAGGTGCCACCTACTCTTATTGTGAGTACAAAAACGATCACAGACTATTGAGTACAGATTCCTTCAACTTCATAAAAATGCCAAACTAACTATTCCGTTACTGAGTGAATGACAGAAAACGCACAAACAAAACGAAACTTTGGAGCAGAAAACTAAAGTGTGATAGGTAGGTATGTATTTTTCTGAAAGAGGAGTAATAAATAGGTAGAAGGTTAGAAAAATATTCGTAGGATATTATTTGTAGTCTAATTATTTACATCTTATACTTATAACATAGGTAACTTTTACTTCTTATTCAACGGACTTATGACTACTGCTGAAGACTGAATAATAGAGTTGATGAATTATCCCCATTTTTCTAAATTATTTACAAACTAGTGGACGCCCGCGACTTCGCCCGCCGCGTGGACTGCAGATAAAACAAAATGTCAAAATTATCCGGGATAAAAATGCACTCTCGGGAACTAGCCTATGTGTTAATCCAGGGTGTCAGCTAACTCCATACCAAATTTTATCAAAATCGCTCCAGCCGTTTTTACGTGAAAGATTAAGAAACATCCATTCATACTCACAAACTATCGCGTTTATAATATTAGTAGGATATTTGTAACTTAGTATATTATACCTACTGCTATAATTTTTCGCACATTCATATAATTTCCATTGCTATCCTTTAATTATCGAATTGTTTTATTTTAAAGAGTAAATGAAACCTGCGGGTTATCAAAAACATTCTTTTGAATTTGTAACTACCTACCATTTATAAAGTTCGTGACATTATATTATGACATTGTGTGTTACCTCAGAACTCCGTCATTTATGAACCGATTTCAATTTTTATTTATAATTTGTCATGGTATGCTTCAAAGTTGGTCCCATATTCACCATGTCAGGATCTGATGATGGGATCTAGGAGAAATCGAGGGCAATGCTCAAATATTGTAGGCACATGTAGTCTGTTTTATACTTTTACTGAGCGTTTTGATCACCTACATATAAAACATAACATCTGATGATGGAATCTCTAAGGAATCTAGGGATATCCTCAAATATAAAAGGCACGAGTAGTCCGTTTTTAGATTATTACAGAGAATTTTGGTCAGCTACACATAATATAAAGGAAACGAGGGTCTGATGATGGAGCCGTCGAAAAACAGATAGTGGAACATTTTAGTAACAAAATCCCCCTATGGCAGGGGGTGGCCTACGTCCAGTAGTGGACTACAATAGGCTTATGAAGATGAAGATAATTATGTTAAGTGGTGAAATTATATGTTGCGTTAAGCTGTGTCCGAAGTAAGATGGTTATAGAGGAAGAGGTAGACATGAGAATAACGAGATGACGGATAATAGGGATGAATGAAAGAAGAGTACCTACATATTGCACCGACCCCAAATGATTGGGAACAGGGCAGGAAGAAGGAGTGTAATTATATGTTGCTTATATTGTCAGACGTCGTAGTAGACGACGTAGTTTCGAAGCCTATTCATTTCTCTCTTTTGTCATGTGGCCTATTTAATCATTTGCTGGCATATAAATCTGACAATATTATGCCTTTTAAACTTCGTGCACGGCTTAACGCAATATATATATACGCCCTTTAGTAAAATTTTACTTTAGTAAACTCGAGTTTTGGGAGGAAGTCGGTTTTTCGTTTTAAAAAATGTTGTATTATCTTTTTGAAAAATATCATTAAATTATATTTTTTTAATATTGTTATAGAAAAGGTCACCCAATCATTATTTTTGTTTAATAAGAACATTCACCTTGCTAATCTTGCTAAGGTTTTTCCAATAAGTGTCTACTGCATTGTTTATAAACACGTTAAGAATAAAATTGTTGTCATGCGGTACTTTTTTATTTTAAGTTGTCCATATTTTACGACTTTAATTAATGTTAATTAGTACATAATGCATACATGCTACATTTATGAACTTAGATAACTCGAAGATATGATATCTTGGAAAATAATATAGGTAGGATGTTACTTGTTTAATCATAAATACGTTGACCAATCGTATTGTACTACGAATTACGGTGTTTTTTAATGTTTATAATTTATATATGTTGTCATCCCACCTGCTTATCCATAACTTAAAAAAGGAATTTATAAGTATACAGTTTTAAAGTTTACTTACCCATACCATTCCTATTTTCTTAAATTAGTTTTCATGTATAAATAAGTGTAGGGTTAATGTTTTCAATTGATTGGTGAAGATTTAAAATTAAACTAAACGTGCCCAATTCTCAGAATAATGTTGCCTAAATGCTACCTATAATAGGTGTACTACTTTGTTGTGACTTTTCAAGGTTTAAATTACAGATACAGTCATTTCATACAAAAATATAGGCAACGAATGTAAGTAAATAAAGCCAGTCGCCCACGCTGGTTAGTTTTAGGCCGAGATACATAAAGCGCGATCAATAATCAAATAATTTTTCTGTTTTAGTTCAAAAGTTTCATTAATAAAAGAAAAGTAAACTGATTTTTCATCATGATCTCTATCAATGACTATCTAAATTACCAAATATCCTTGCTGCACTAGCTATATTAGTATAATTTTAATCACGTGCCTTTATGTTTATGTATCACTTGGTGATTTCTACCAGTTTATTGACCAAGTGACGCAGCTATACCTAGAGTCAGACCATTCGGACGTATTACCAAGCTCGCTAGAAACCAGTAGATGAAGGTGGCACGTACCAAAAGATACGGGAGGCTAGGACTGTCCCAATAGTAAATTATACCCACAATTTCCAATAAGTTTGCAAAATAAACTTCAGCCTTAGTACGAGTATACCGAGATATTGTGTGTTTCAGCGAACGACTAGCATACAATATGTGCAGCAGATTTATGATTCTCTTGAACAACCTACGCGACACTCCTGGCGGAAATAAAAATATGTTGTAGGTATATTATGTTTCACACTATTATAATTATATATATTATTTCGTTGTTTCAGTTACAATATGAAATATCTATCTGTCGTTAATATATTTTACTATATCATAAAACATTATAATGACAGCGCGTGCCACGACTGTTGGCGTATAGTATAGTAGATATATGACAAGTTTATTTATGACAGGTACCTACTTTGATAAAAACAAACTTAGGTCACTTAAACCTTCGAAATTAGTAGATATAAATGAACCGGACAGGTCGGCACTGTTAACTATAAAAAGTAAAACAGTTAACTGCATAATATGACAAAGTAGTTGTTAACGAGCTGTTATTACTATAAATGTTGTTATCGAGTAATAACTTTCCGTCAGGTGTATAAATAATAATAATCTTACCGTACCTTTACAGGTAACTCTACACCGTTCGTAGTAATTAGTATTGTGGGCCGACGAATACATTATGATCGTACGATTTCTATTATGAATGGAACTGTAATTTAGTGACGTTTTGATAAATATATCGATAAAATGTTTATTTTAAAGTTTTTAGGGCAGATTTTTCCAATGGTCAGATAGCCTATCTGAATTATATATTTGATGCTGCCTTATCTTAATCAAGTTTTAGATGTAAAACCTTTATAATCTAAAATCGAATACATAGAACAATAGGTATATTAGCTCTTGAGAGTGTATTCCGTGTTGATCAATAGAATTCATATGAGATACCTATTACCATCATTCGTCGATCCCATCCCATATTTAAACGGGTCATCATCATCATTTACAGCCCTGAGAAGTCCACTGTTGGACATAGGCCTCCCCCAACAACCTCCACTCCGACCGGTCGGAAGCAGCCTGCATCCAACTGATGCCCGCGATCTTGGCCAGATCGTCCGTCCACCTCGCGGTGGATATTTAAACGTGTATGCTGCATCAATTAAGGATATATAGGTACATGTACTTATCATCACCGGTTTCAAGAAAATTTAAAATCTTGGAAATACCTATTTATATTGTTTAAGTATAAATTTATAAAACTGCTGAAAGGTTGTCGTAATGTTTTATCGATAACGCACAAGATATCGACTAATAATATCGATAAAGTAGTCGGCGTCTCTATCGAGGCAGACTTGCTAGACTACTTAACGTAGTTTGCTTCATTATGTACAATTCTAATGCCAATTACTGGGACTGACAGTGTAATTAACATGTCTCGTGTTTATTTATTAAAAATATTTAGTGAATGCCTTCCATATTCGAATGAACTATCGGAAACAAAAATGAAAATGCGACTTCTTGTCGTGGTCTGTGGTACGAGTATAAAAACCTAACCTACCTTAATTAGAATCCATGGAAATACTAATAGGTATGGAAAGTTCTAGGCACACGGTTGATTAATTTAGGGTGGGGGAATTAAGTTATTAATTAATTAAAGTAATATGTAGGTATTCACGAATCCGGACTAATCTCTACTTTCATAAAATAGTCACAAGAGTCGTACGAGTATGTAGCAAAAAATAAAGTTCGGTGTTTTATTATGTTAATTTAATTTAGTCCAGATGGTCAGAGAGATGATATCTACGGAGATTATTATATGAGGTTCTTAAATATACTAGTTTAAGTAATTTACTAGATAAAATCTTAAATAAGGCAATTTAATTTAAATACAAATTTTTGCATTATTTAAATAAATAAAGACGTATAATTAAGAATTAATTTCCATAAATTGATACACGTTTTGACTTTGACGTTACCAACATAAGTAAGTTATAAGAACGCAGATAATCAAATATGGCAGATAGTACCATGGGTAAAGGAACATTATACCCACTCATTATCCTAGTGTTCTAGATGTTCAACACTATTCAACCTGAATAAATAATAAAGTTGATCGCCGATAACTGACAGGGACAACAATAGGACATTACATGCTACTATTCCAATAAATCTCAGCCTACACGGATGAAGCTATGGCATACCTACCTGTGCATGTCTGGTACAGCTGAAAACACATAAGCTAAACCCACGATAGAGTTCCACGCATAAAATGAGGAATTGCGAACTCAACAGTATACATTTAGGTATGGCTTATTGTATGCTGGAATCTATAGTTAGGTATAATAAAAATGTAACGGATCGCTGTCTGTACATGGAAGATATACTTATGACAAAAAATATTATAGGAGACCTTTATCAACGCAATAGTACCCAAAAGAATGATTTTTGGAATTTTTGTCTGTTTGTCTGTGCGTTTGTGCACGCTAATCTCAGAAACGGCTAAACCGATTTCGATGCAGTTTTCAGAAATATATTGTGACAGGTCCCACTTAACATATAGGCATTTTATCCCGGAAAAATGTTTCAATCCTGGATAATTGCGACATTTTGTTATTTCTGTAGTCCACGCGGGCGGAGTTGCGGGCGTCTACTAATCCTAAATAATGTTTCTACGAAACTGATGTTCGACAGAAGAGATGCCAGTGAGGGGCACAGTCATCATTTCTTGTCTGTGTCAAATTTCATTTGTTTTTATCACTTTGCATGTAAACAATTTCTTTTTATAGTATCACGGTGTCATTCAACTTCTTCTCATTTTTATGATTACGATATTATTTTGATTTATTGCCGACTGTATCTCAGTGATTAATTCGATTAGTGCAAGTTGTGTTGTGTGGCATGCTATAATACAATAATATCTGCTATAAAAAATATATGCCAAAAAATAAAATACATCACTTACGAGTAGGTACTTAGTAAAATTATTCTTACCGTTTTCTACGAAAAAGTCTTTATGTTTTTTACCGCTACAGTGTGACGCGATGTCACTGTTAACAAACAATGCCATGCATAAATAATTCATCGATTTATCCGGCACAGTGAGAGTGTCATACCGTTTACACATGCCGTGACCCTCCCCCTGTCCATAATCAGATGTCCTAGCACAATCGATTTATCTCTCAAGTGGGTTATCGATAACTGAATCTGACATCTGATACGTGAATCGATGTCAAACATTGCATAAATTCACACTAGAAAATGACTATAGTAGTAGAATACTGAAACAGTAGTTTTCTATTGTAATAAAACGGCAAACATGTAAATGGACTATGATCTGCATAATATATTATATTAATTATATTCGTGACACTTTTTATAGTGAGATTGCTACTCATTATTGATCAATCGATGCTATTAATAAATTGACCAGATATCATTAATTTAACTAAACGAACAGTGGCATATTGAGAGACACTTGATAAATTATTCGCAACCCGTTGAAAGATCTTTGCTATGCAGATCAGAATCTACGGCATTCAAAATAAATAAAAGCAAAGTGAAAACGTCTCCATGACAATCTGGAGCTGTAGTTTCATTTGTCTCCTGTCTACTGTAATGGCTGGCTGTCAAGAACGACCGACAGACAATGCTGTGCAGAAGAAAAAAAGTGAAAAACCAACATCTCAATGTTTCCTTGGATGACTTCCTAATGGCTAAATAGCTGGAGTCAATCACTTTTCTTACTGCCAATATATTACTATCGATTAGTTTGAAAAGCTCCTACTATTTAGGTAGATATGTTTTACTTCGAGTATTTAAGAATATTATTGAATTGCATCTTTAGTTTTGGAGTATCTTCGTTTCTACAGGCATATATTTTTGTTATGAGATTTTGTTGGTTTTGCCCCTTTTTGTTTCAGCTATACATATATTATTGTTCATCTAATATCCATGCGCACCATTTTCACAACAGGCCATAGGCACAGCTCTGGCCAGAGAACATAAAAGGCGTTTGGCACAACCGGAGCTACCGGTCCTCACAATGCATAAAGAAGTGCGCGGGACGATGACGGATGCCCTAGGCTCATTGTTAGTGGGTTACTGACATGTAGGGAGAGATATCAAGAGCTTTCTTCTGAATGGTTGGTAATCTAACTAGTTTATACAGTTTTTCATGAGAAGCTAAGCTACATGAATTATCTATACTAATATTATAAAGAGGAAAGATTTGTATTTGTGTATGTGTGTGTGTGTGTATGTTTGTAATGAATTATCTCGAAAACTATTGTGCCGATTTAAAAATTCTTTCACCGTTCGAATCCTTATTAGACGCGGATGAACATAGGCTATAAAGGTTTCCCGAAATTCCCACGAGAAGGGGACAAACGGGAATACAAAATTTTAAACGAAAATTGATACATGTAAAGCTGAAATCGGGCATATATTTTCATTAGGGCCTGCGAGGAAGCACTAAGAATGGATTTCCCAAAATTCCCACGGGAGGGGAAATTCAATTTTTTTTACGATGACCGCTGTACATTTATGAAGTTGTAGCTATGTACTCATATGTACCGAAGTGAAGCGAGACCGGCCTAGGGGCAATAAAAATAAGTAAGTCATAGGACACAGTTACACAAAAAATCATAAAGTTACCCATCTTATAAAAATGCTTGGAAATTAACTGAAAATTTAAATAATGTTATGAATAGAGAAAATATTAATTTCATCCACGTGTGCCCTTTGTGGCTCAGTCTGCCCGCATCGCCTGTCTTGTTATTTTTAGCTGCGACAAATGTCATCAAACTGACGTAGCTATTAAAACTTACAGTTAAATTCAGTATACATATTTTGCAAATATGTACGTACATGCCAATTTATACCCGTAGGTACATATTCTGATTTAGAATAAAAGTTATGTTATGTAAGCTTAGAGCACACTTTTAAAAAGATTTAGATAAGTACCTAGGTAAGTATCATAAGTATGAGATTTTTTGTAAAATTTTAATATGAACAACGAAGGCGTGACTTAAAAAAGTAAAGTAAATAAAATGTTGGTTTTTGTAATCGTAGAGATATCGAAGCAATCTCAGTTTTGAATAGGTGGATGTATAGAAAGGGTTTTTATCTTCCGAAGACTACAAAAAAAGTCCTACTATACTCGTAGTTATGTATTTGTGGAACAGACGTGAAGCTATGCCTCCGCATTCAGAGTAATCATTCCCTGGCGCCACACGTCGAAACGTTTTTAAACATAAAAGCATATTCAAATAAGTAGGTACTCTACGAGATTCTAAAGACACCTTTCGAACAGAAAGTTTCATATTTTTATTCTATGATAATTTTATTCATTGTATTCAACTCGGGAAGTTTTTACTCGGCGTTTTCAGACCAAGGTCCGCGTGAGATGTATTTTAAATCTCCATTATCAGTTGTTTGAGCTAGACTGATGGAAAAGATTGAGTCTAGGATATATCTACGTCATTATTAGCCCAGACTTGAATCAGGTCAGCACTTAGATTAGGCAGTGTACACAACCGTATCTTTTTGGTAACAAAGAGTTGTAAAAGATTAATTTCTTTACGAGATATGATGTAAGGACATACGGAGTACGCAGATGAACATAATAATAAGTACTTTCTTAAAAATTAATATTATTTTTGTTGTGAGCATTAGTGTAGGTAGGTAGGTAGATAATGAGCACACTTCTACCAGGTAAAGAGTAACATATAGGTAAGAGGTTAGTAGGTAAATAGTATTGAATAATAACGGCATAGCAACAGTTAAAGCATCGTTGTTAATCATATTTAAAATAAATGTGGCTCGTGTACCAGACATTTTCGTTATTTTAAAATATTGATATAAGGATTGACACAAGTGTAATATCAAAGAGTAATTAAAACGTAGCTACGTTTGATTCGTTTAACGATAGCACGAGGAGGGTAATTTAAATAGAGTGTCACCTTGAATTGGGACAGGTGATATAATAGTAACTACGTGATGCTCATTAAAATAAAAAGCAATTTGTTACGATTACCGGGGTAAGATTTTTGTCTAGTACCGATGTAGTGCCGTCTAACAAAGTGTCATCTACCAGTTAAATAAAAACTAGAAAATATGGTGTTTTAATAAATATAATATGTATGTCAAATTTTGAAATTTATTCTTTAACAATATTAAAGACTTAACCAAACGTTTTCACTTCAATGATATAAAACTGAAACTCACGTCTTCTCTAATTATATACGACTAATACGAGTAGCGCAAGTCGCTCTTTCATTTTTTGTTGCCCACTAATTGCACTTAGAAAGAAAGTCGTAAAGTTGTACAAACACTGTACGGCGCCGTACTTCAATCAAGGACTACAAAAACAGAATGCTGTGAGACGCGGCGCCAGCCTTATCCAACACGTGGCCCTTTGATTCCTTCTTAGAACAGTTACCACCTCGTTAGAGAAAGGGTTCGCATGTTTTATTGTTTCGGCTCGTATTTCACTTTATCTAGAGAGCTAATTTGTTTTACAGAGCACTCTCGGTCGGCGGAAAATAATCTGCAGAACATTAATCGTGCAGGTTGTTGATGTCAGGGTTGTCGGTTATCCTGAACTAGCTTGTAGCAGCTTTATCTTTTTGCTATGTAAACGCATTATTCTAATATTATAAACGTGAGAGTTTGTGGGAATTTTTGGTCAATATGTCATTTAGATGCAACTTGATAGTTGTGTGTAATTTATAGGGTAATATGTACAGCAATATATTTTAATATATTTTAAACATATTCCATTGGTTTCAGTTTATGCGAACAAAGTCGCGAGGGTTCTTTGGGTGTCTACGAAGAATTCAGTACATTATTGATGTTTAATTTTCCTTATAGCATACCATATTTCGCAGAAGGTGGAAATATTTATAGGTTCTTGACACTCAGTTTCATTTCATTTTATTTAGTTTATTTAAGGTTTAGTCTATTTTTATATTATTTTATTATTTTTATATTAATTTTCCTTATTAATTTTTTTATGTATTTAGTACCTAGGTAAGTAAGTAGTAATAAGTACTTCTCATTCATAGTGATTAACCTAGAAATAGGTAGTCGTCATGCCTACGTTTCTTTACTGAGCAAACAATTAGAAGTGTTTGGAAGGAAGTAGAGTATTTTCTATACAATTCTTAGTCATAATTGCGCCCGATAAAGGTACAAATCTCAGCATTACAATTTCTACCATTTTCTAATGAAAAATGTATAACACACATATTATTAGAACATAATTTCCTACATAAATAATTTGCCAATAAAAAAAGAAAGGCAATGTCTAGTTGGCAAAACCCAACAGATTATAAAATTAAACTACGAGTACGTGGACGTATTCATATGTTCCTATTTGTATTCTTCCCTATTTCATTCATATCGTTATAAGGAAAACAAAACCCTAATAAGCCGATTTTTCTTAGCGGTGAATTAATTATGGCGTGACAAGGGTTTGACGTTTCTATTGGGCTGTTCAGCTTGTAGTAATAGTTATGTAACGTCACTGTAACGTGTATAGTGTAAAAGCATTCATAAGGAGACTGCTGTTAGAGACACCGGACGCGTTTCGCTTGCCTTAGATAATAACGCTCTCGTATAGATATAATATAAATTTGTCTATTATTTTTATCTTATATTTATCACCCAGTTAAAGTTTAATAGTACCTACAGTTGAATTGATTTAATTTAAATTTTCGTGTATAATTATTTTTAACAATATTTTAAATTCAAACTTTTGCTCTTCTTCAAAATGCAGTGCAGACATTACTTCTCAGGTATTAAAGATTAGATATTAAAAGATATTATATAATATGATAAAAAAAAATGGTTATTAAGGGAAACTTTATTTTGAATAGGCACTTACTAACTGACGTATATTTTAATTTTAAATAGGTTTTAAGGGCATTTTCTGCTTTGTTTCAGGTCTGATATAATGATACATCAAATAAGAAGACGGATCATATACTCGCTTTCGATATCGAATTACAAGCATAAGATATCGTAAAAGTGTCAGTGAATTCGGCTTACCCTTACTCGGACTTTCTGGGGTGGTCATGGACATAGACCCATGAACACTCAGAGGGACATTATGCGTGCAAGTGACTGTCGGGTACTAAAAAAAATGGAAGTGCGGTGTTCCATATTGGTATTAAAATTGATGCTCTTCCAAATTCTGGTAGTGTGGTGCAGCGCGAAGCATGTCACGCTGGATGGTGGAGCGAGGCTACAGGTTCTTACGGACTTGGATGGCGATGTTCAGGATAGCATAAGAAACCTAATTCATACTGGTGAGTAATTGTTTTAGTGTATACAGAACTCCAATTAACTATGTTAAGTTAGTAGGTAGGGGAGACCGGGGATAATTGACTATAGGGGTAGGTAGAATAACTGTCAAAAACTCATGCGGTGCAAAAGCTTTAAGGCAACCAGTGATGCACAAGAGTCCGTCACTGACCCCCGCTCAATCACCAAAAAGGCGACGTTGCACACGCAAGTTGCTTGAGAGAAGGAACGTAATATTGAAAAACTAGTAACTGGTAACTATTTTTGTCGCAATGTTATTTGTAATAATGCCTATTTATTCATGATAATTGATTGTTTAAGCATTTGTATCGAACATGTTTTTTTCTTTTATATATTATTCTATTTGTATTTTATACCATTTCCTCGTAAATTTTGCCCTTTTAACGTCATTGTTCACTTTACCCCAGGTGAATAGTCAACCTACCCCAAGACTGGGGTAAGTTGATCAGTTTTTCCTTTTGTACAAAAGCTGATTTATACTCTATACCATAATGAATAACGTGCATTCTTCCACTTATTTCCAAAGCTTAATAGTCAATCTAATAACTGTACCTGTTTTTAAAATAATTAACTGTAAAGAAATAAAAATAGACACCTCTAAGCTGAACTTGGTCAACCATCCCCGGTCTCCCCTATGCTAATCGACTGTTCAAAAAAATTCAAGAAAAAATGCTAAATAATTAAATAGTTTATTTACATACCTGAGTGATTTGTAATATAGAATTCAGTAAAATTAAAGATATAAATAAAATTGACACTGCAAATAATTTAAAGTGACAGGTAGATTTGAGGAGGGTTGTAGGTTGGATTACAGTTTATAAACACATAAATATATTGTTACCAGCTTTGTCCAGTGCAGGAATCACATACGGCTAATCTTGCCGTCATTTCTCAGTTGTCTTGCATTTGAAACGTTTATAATTGGATGCAACTCAGGTGTGACAGCCGAAAGATTAACTTTGATGGGCTTTTAAGCGGCAGCACTTTGATTTCTGTTTAAAATATAACGATACCTACTTAAGCCTTTTTATATATTTTCGAAATGTGAAATGCAACACCACATAACCACCTTCAGTTCGTCGTTGGGTTACTTCAAGCGGTGTTTATTGGCAGGTACGCATTTGATTTGTTCCTTTTGGTAATTGCAGTCGTAAACTCATTACCGCTGGACCTCACGAAGTTGTAATCGGAGACCTGAGGTAAGGCCGTGCCGCTGCCAGTTTCCATAAAACTGGGTGGTCGACAAATCCAAGTTTTATGAAAACACCCATGTAAAGTCGCATTAAACATGGTTAATTACTCGTAAATTGGTGATGTCTAGGCATTATCGTAAAACCAATCAGCTTTATATAGGCACATACCGTACGGTTTCCATATTTTTACAGTCCATTTAAAATTTATCGAGTAAACATATCGGTTTTCCAAGTTCCCAATGCGATGTTGTAAAACCGGCGAGTACCTAAGTGAAGTAATCAAAAGCTTTCGTCTATTTGCGATGGTAATAACACGTCTGAAATAGCCAACTGGACAGCCGGTACCGGTCTAAAAGCGCAAATGATGCATAAACTCAATAACCGTAAAACCAATCGAAGTCGAGATTTGTAAAACAAAGCCATAATTGCGGGATACTCTAGACGGGGTCACTGAACTTAGCACTAAATTTAGTGTCCCGTGACTGGAAGTGAGATCAATAATTGGGCTAGCTTTAATTAGTGACAAATAAACGGCTTAATTTCATTTTGCTGAGAATCGGAAGTTATAAAAATATATTTCCAGGCTAAGCGACTTATATACGCTACCTTACAAAATAGAGCTTAGAAAATAGAGCCTCGGTGAAAGCACAAAATTTTGAAAAATAGTGTAGTAATATTGTTCTGATTTTTGCAATGAAAAGGGAGGTTGCCTACCCCTTTAAATGTACCCCTTTAAATTTATTTACCGAAGTAACTTTTGAAAAATAAATTAATTCAGTATCAGCTCTAATGATAATAATTTATGGGGTAAGTACACGCCTGTCAAGGCATTATGATAGCCAAAAAATTATAAGAAAAAAGAAAATGATAAGAACGAAGGTATATTCCCCCAGATTCAAGTACGTGCTCGGTTTTGCCAAAATTTATCAGTAGAACAAGAACAAGCAAAGTGTAATGATCTGAATCTGCTATCGCACTAGGACAATATTTGCAGAGGCAATCTTATCAGTTCTGCATGAGACGCGAATCTATCGGTCGGGTGACGCGTGGTGACGTCACGTCGAATGTCGTCCAACGTAATACTCGTACAAGTATGTACTGAGGATAGTATATCGGAAGATATCTACACCAATATGTTTGTATGCTCTATGTTTATATTGGAACTACTAGACCAATTTGAGAAATTCTTTCAACCATTAGAATCCTACATTATATCTGATGAACATAGGGGGACATTATAACGTGTAGGTACTAGGTACCCTCATAGGTGTGACATTTCAACACTGGGAATAAGAAAAACTTTTATGCATTCACAATAAATAAATAAATTGCCTACGATTTTTTAACTGAACGAAGTTATGGCGGAAATACATAGAGTCGGAGCGTCCTGTGCTGATGCGGGAACTTCGTGATACAAATTAATATTGTATTTTATCCTTATATAGATACCTTCTATACAACATTTCTGCATGATTGGTAGCGACAGGCCACACGACGTTCAACGCCTCTTGTCGTTTATAAAAAAATATACATAGTATTTATGTAAAAAAATATATTTAATAGATTAACAACTTTAATTAAGTTTAATAAACTCTTCAGTTTTTTACAGTAATGTTTGTTTTTTTTTGTATGTGGTATGAATTAAATAATGGTTGGTTATATATAACGCATTATTATACAATCGACATAATCTCGATGGATACTCTTCAAATCATAACTTTTATACGTGATGATATAAATTTCCTATACTGAAAATACGACAGCGCTCTATGATTTTATGGAAACAAAAGAGAATACATATATGAAATATGGTAGAGGTACTCGTAGGTAGGTACCTACTCCCACGAGTCCCACGTATTACTCAAGATTCTAATTAATTTATGAAAGCATAATCAATAATCATACAACTTATTTGTCGATTGTCATTTTCATGTCCTTTTAATGTAGGTACTTAGTAACTTTTATATTTTTTACGGACCGGCAAGCATGAGATGGTGTTACTGAACGAATCAAGGAGAACTGTAAAAGTAAGTTCTCCTTACTTCACGTACCTACTAACAAAATATCTTAAAATAAAATACTTAAAGTAAAACAAAAATGTAATAAGAGTACATAAACAAAATACAACATTTTAAATATCTGTCACTTCTCTTTATTTTCTCGTACAAGACGTGTTTCGTATACAAAATCTTGGGTGTCGTGATTAATTTATATGAATATTGCACTGATGTATTTTGTGATTACACGCGCAGCTCTATTCATCAAAAGGTCTTTCTATTCTAGTGTGGGATGATTTGATGAAACTTAAATAAATGGGTACTTACTTACGATTTTATTTCATCAACTCTTACTCAATATCTTATATGAAATTGATTTCATAATGTGTTTAGGGAATTATTATTATCAAATAGGTATTCGTTTTTTATTAGAAAAAGACGCCGTGTATGATAGTAGTCATTTAAAATTTACTCACTAACTGAAAGTGGCCCTAAATGTTCAAGATATAATAACTTAAAAACTTTTCGGGAATTAATAATGCCGTTGCGTACTTTAATATCGGTAAATAATTATACCTCTTTGAAATGCCATAAACACGAGTGCCGAATGCCAATAGCAAGGTATTAAGTAATAAAATCAACAATTCGAATGAATTAACTAACTTCCATAGAGGTATAAGTATCAAGTTTCATAAATAGTATTAATTATAACATACATTACTCATTCGAACGGTTAGTACTTAGGAGAGCCTCTAAGGTTAATATCACCTGTGTTTGCCGACTGATAATGCCATCTTATGATGTAACCCACTATCATCACATCCCTGGTGTAAAATTAGGTGTTCTATGCCAATAAACGGAGATAACGTAGACGTTTCTGTTTAAATTATGTAAGTTTTACAAATATAGGTATCATATCCGCTGTTCTGAGAAAAAAATATATGAACTGAGTAGAAAGGTTTAACTGAGATATCTCTAAAATAGGACGAGACATTTTTGTTTTAAAATTTTCCTGTATGTACTTACTGCTATTGCTTATTTTTTGCTCTGTTTATCTAGGTATATTCACTACAGGATATGCAAAACTATATATTTCGCAATCATACAAAAATAATTGATTTTTTAATTTTTCTTTAGATAGTTCGTCCCAAAATGCACCGTTACCAATATAATTATAGGTAAGTACTAAATAAACAGTAAGTAAGTAATCGATTTTTTTTCCGAGAATAATGTCATTAATATAGGTCCTATATAACATTAGTCTTCGACTTAGTAAACACCTAACTAAGCATAAACAATTCTTGTGCAGAGGTGTTTCTACACAAGAATTGCATCTACCTATATAGGTATACCTACATTTAAAAAATTTAGGATAGGTCCAACCGTTTTGGATCTTGGCAACTTGCGGTTAGCAACACATTTTAGCGTTTCACAGAGATATTTGTTTGATGTTAACCTATCGACCTACCTATAGGAAAACCAATGAATATGATTCACTATATTGTTGTCTTGCTTATCTTCATCGTCACCTATCGTGTCAAATAACGAGATAGCACTCTAAAATAAAAGCGATTAATTAATGTATTGAAACATCCCAGAAGTTTCGAGATGAAATAAAAATCCTTTACATTTGCCTGGAACTGTATAATTACCATAAGTAACAATAAATATACAATCATTTGGTTTAGGAAATAACCAAATTCTTCACGCTATAACCCAAAGATATATTACTAACCGCAACAGTCCTTCCCGGTAAATATGCCACAGATCTTCAATTCCATTAATCATAAACTGACAAGCCTAGATTTGCAATAATCAAAGATAAAGGATTCGCGGTGAGGCGCGTGAACAGACAGGTTCCATTGACACGTGATAAACAATTTGTATTCTGTTACATTACGGCACAGCAGGAGGCGCTGACGGGGAAGGACGAATCAATCTAATTAATTAATTAAATATATTCAAAGTTCTTTAAAAAGCCATAGCATGAGATTTCAAACTATTTAAAAATCTGTTTTATAACTTTAATTTATAATCTTGATCTGTTTTTATCTTTAACAATTTACGAAAATTTTACGCTTTTTCTACATACGGTCTATCTGAAATCCAAAAATCTTGCCGAAAATTTGTATTCATTTATCAATAACAAAACTGAATACGTTTACATTATGCTATACGCTACAAAAACAATATGACAGATGCGTCAGTTAAATAACTTGTCGAATGAAGTTACGTAAAGTATTTGCAACCTTGCCCGAGGCGCCCGCCCCGTGCTGAATATCTATTAAACACAAAAAAGTAATTGAATTTTTGACGTTCTTAGGTATCAATACAATCGTTTGAAGACTCAATTATGGACTGGTACATGGAAAGGTACCTACATAAAATTGTGGCTATAAATAATCGTATGTTTATTAAGAATGTTATTTCCCTAGATATTTAATAGGGACGCTAGGAAGAGGTATCTATTTATAGATATAAATCGGGGATTTTTGTAATTAATTCCTAAAATAAAAATACAAAATTGCCATGTGCTGATGCAGGGCTTCGCAAGACTAAGTATATCACATGCATCTTGAAAGGAACTCTGGCATTCTCTCGGGTGATGAGCTAGCAACTTGTCACTGATCATTTACATCCGTCTCTCGTTATGCAAAACGTGGATCTCCTTAATGTTCCTACAGTTCTGTCTACCCAATTTTGGGTACACCGCCGTGTGTGTATGTAAGGCTGTACTTAACACTCGAAACGAATTTTGGAGACGCGCCCCCTGATTAAGTAACTTGCAGTAGCAGAGCCGAAGCAATGCGATAGCAAAAGCAATAGCAAAGCTGAAGCAGCGCGATCGCTATAATTGAAAGTGTGTGCGTGCGCGCAACAAGCGCTCGGCGTCCTACTGCGCCCCGCGCCCTCGCCCCACGCACACACACACTCCCAATTATCGCGATCTTTGCTATTGCTTTAACGTAATCAGGGGGCCGCTTTGCTATTGCAAATTAGGTAATCAGGGGGCAGCTTGTACCAAAAGATGTTTACTTAGATTATTCTATCCGCGACTTAAAACAAGCTCTCTTGAGACGTCATTGAAATTGATCCTAAGATTAAGAACTTGGTGTAAGTGCAGGCGTATAGCTGTTAATGTTGACCTTTGTTTTAAACTCATTACAGCTGTAGGTACAGCAATTCGAAGACAAATCGCACAATGACACAAAATTACACAATTTATCTCGTATTGTTATTGCGAATTTGCTTTAGGCCTATAATAAAACAGCCGTTACAACGATAGTACCTATTTATACTAAGGTTTTAACATTACGCAATCTTTACTTGTAGCAAACAGCTTTGTTGACAATATTCAAATATATCACCGTAAAAGTTAAAATACTGCGAAATGCGAACTTGGTGAGGGATTAAACTGTCAGCCTGACCACGGCTCGGTACGTCACCCATGTTGAACATAGAGTGACGTATCCATTAAAATATAAAAAACGAAAATGTTTACTGAAATAGTACACGTTGATATCACTATGACAAGAGATAAAGCATCAGTGAGAATAATCATATTTATTTATTAGAAACTAAAAGCTTCTGAAAATCAAATTCAGTTTTTTTTTTTACATAAAAAAGCGCTTTAAACGGATAATAAATTTCCCAGATACCTAATTAATGGTATAACCTAAAGTGGGAGATCAGATGAAGAACTTGCTTTCTTATCATGAAAAAAAATGCGTTTTCTTGAGTCGAAAAAGAAAATAAACATAATATCTTCGGCAATTCTAAGTTACACCCACGCTCTGCCTGAGCACGCGATACTAGGGCACTTTATGGGTGGAAATCATATTCAAATTGGGAATTAGAATTGTAGAAAACAAACGAGGCTTATGTAAGCAATCGATTGGATGTCCGCCCACACGTGCTGAGGCCACTGTTGGACCCCAGGGGGCGGGTGCAAGATAAATAGGGTTGCCAACTAAAAAAATACTTTTTTTTATAACACACACTTTTATTCTATTGATATACACTAAGTTAATGGAAAATATACTTTCATTGACTTCAATGATACCTCAGTGCGAATAAAAGACAAACTACAACTACATAGTGTTGTCACAAGTTCTCTAACGATTTATTGGTGACAACCCTAGTAAGTAATAGCCCGTAATTGCCAGCATGCCTACGGCAGAAGACATGCGTCCCATTTGTCTAGGCGGCCCACGCGCCATCCGAAACATGAATATCGACCACAAAAACCAATCTCAGATGCGTTTATAATTGAAAAGACGGAACAAGCGGCAGATTAAAGTGTGATCATCGAGTCCGTGTACGTTTTTGTCCCAGCACCAATAAAGCCTACATTAGCAGGTCGATAGTCCCTGCGAGGGCGTTATGAGCGCACCCAACTATTTCTACAAAATCCAGTTTCTAGTGTCTCAACGGGTCACGTGAGTTGTTTTTACTGTGATTAAATCTATAGCTGGACGTATATGGATTGAGAAAAACACGGGTTGCAAATGGAACCTGTGTGGCCTTACTAGTCAGCGAGTGTCGAGTATCTAGCGCCGCCGAGAGCTGACTCTGCTTTACAATTTCATAGGAAATTTACATTCGATAGGGATAATAGTGGTCGAGACTCGCCTAGGCTCACTCTATTACTGTGAATCATAAAAAATGTGTTTATTTTGCTATTCTTGAGGGAAATATGCGAACCTAACGGCGAAGAGTTTCAACGAAATTGTAATTTAATATGTATCTATGATACCGGAAATTCGCGGCAGTAAATCCACCGCTAGCTTTATTTGTGTGAGCCTAGTACTCTTTATTACGTATTTCTTCACTAACACAACAGAAATCATCATTAATAACTACTATGAAATAAATCATCTTACAAACTGTGTAACTAATAGCTTACCTTATCAGTTATCATTATATACTTATAACGTATTTAATTTCTATAATAAGTTACATCCCGATAAAAGCATATTAATTTTAGAATGATAATGAAATCACGTTGTATTACGTGGGTGTAAGGGTCGTGTTACACTAGTATATTTCACACATAGCTATCATCATTATTCATATACAGCCCTGAGAAGTCCACTGTTGGACATAAGCCTCCCCCAACAACCTCTACTCCGACCGGACGGAAGCAGCCTGCATCTAACCGACGCCCGCGACCTTGGCCAGGTCATCCGTCCACCTCGCGGGTGGCCTTCCCACGCTGCGCTTGCCGATACGTGGTATCCACTCTAGAACGTTCCGACTCCATCGGCCATCAGTTTTTCGAGCTATGTGCCCTGCCCATTGCCACTTTCATTCATTTCTGATTCGATCACGCAAATAGATCCCAAGCATAGCTCTCTCCATCACTCGCTGTGCGATCCTGAGCTTCTTCCACGAACGCTAGGCATAGTGGCCGATTGTACTCTTCCGTTTTTTGTATAATCTGCCGTAGCGTGTGGATATGGTCTATGGTACTAAACCCTTTTCGGAAACCGGCTTGTTCGGGAGGCTATAAAACACATAGCTATAAAACAAAGGAAATTAAATCTGATATTACTATTACTAATTCTTATGGTAGAACACCTTTCCAATAGTTCAACGAATATTTCTGTGAACCGAGTAATTCATTCATAAAACGTTAAGTAAAGGCATGAAATATGACATGGTATAAGTTCACCTATCGTTATGTATTTGCATGAATAACAAGCAACATGTAATCATAAAACATGTATAGGTCGTGTCTGAGTTAATTTCACACATAAATGTAAGCAAGTACCTAAGTATGTATCTATTTATTACCTGTTACACAATGATTCTATCTCTAGTTATACAAAACATATATGACTCTAATCATAGGTAACATTAATAGTTTTAAAATTTATAAAAACTGTTCATCTGTACTTTTTAGCTCAAAAAATTTAAATCATAGTCAAACGTATCCCAAGCAGTTTTTAACATAAATACAGATAATTTACTTAGTAGCCCAACCCGAACACTTGCCTCGGTATTGACTTTACCCATTCCAAAGTAGTGGTCGGTCGCAGCGAGTTCTGTTGTTCGTTAAAAGTTGTTATCTTTTTGTATGAAGCTGGCTTTATCGGCGCCGGGCGTCTGGCGCCACTAGGGCAGGGGGCGCGACATTGAACCTGCTTCGCCCTAAACTATCTAAATTACAGTGGGAATACTTCATAGATTGTAAAAACTAAAAACCCAGTATCGATATGCAATACTTTTACACTTTTTGTATGCAAACTTTCTGTTAGTATTCACTCTTACATATTAAGCTAAGACATGAATAGATTTTTTAATCGTCTACGTATGTCAATTTTGATCTACAGAAGTTAGAAGGACTGCATTTTTTTCCAAATATTCAATGATGACCAATTGTTATCCACCTGACTCTCGGATTTTTTTTAGCTGGTTTTCAAATAGGTATTCCGTCTTTTTTTCTTTTGACATAACTGAAAGAAGCGGTGAGCTAATTGTTATAAACAAATATCTGAGACTTTGGATAACTTTTGTATTACTTTAGCATGTATAACTCTCTATCAATGTAGAGCTAACTAGAAGTAACTTGTACAACTGAGAATACATCTGTACTGTGTAAACTAATTCACTTTTACCTTTTTTTAATACAATGTTTAACGAAAGGTAAGTACTTTAAAATTTAATGTTAGTTTTGTCTAGACTAAAAAATATTCTTATCAATTCAATAGCCCATTATATGTATAACTATAACTCGATGTCGTAAAGATACACGTACTTACTATTAACTGGCTGTCACTTAATATGGAAAATGAAGATTGATATTACAAACTTGTTCCTACGAGTATGACTAGTCATTCAATCTAGTTGATAAAATGATTAAAGCCTTTTATTGTCCAAATAACACTTGTTAAGTAATATTGAACGCGAAAACAAAAACGCCGATTTTCAGGGTCATATTACAGATGGTCCGATCGCAAAGCGTATGTCATCAAAAAGTTGGTGCAGTTAGTAGGTAGGTACCTAATTAATTTTCGTGTTACATGTAGGTTAAAACAATATCGTCGTAGGTACAGACCACGTTACTACTTTAATTATGACTTTGGTGATGTTACTTAAGGGCCAATTGTAGTAAATGCTTAACTCTAGATTTAATTTTGGATGTCGTCTATCACACTTCACGTCTTTTTTTGTTTATATCAGAAGAAGCAGGACATGTGTTCTGATTGAAATAAAATCTAGATTTGTGATCCATAGAGTTCTTTCTTTGCTTAATCGACCACATTGGGGCATTTAGTTGCTCAATCGAATATTCCTAAGATCCTAATTTTGAAACCTGAGAGTGGTACACAAGTGGTACATCTTATACTAGTGGACGCCCGTCCGCGTGGACAAAAAAAACAAAATGTCAAAATTATCCGGGATAAAAATATTTTTCCGGGATAAAAAGTAGCCTATATGTTAATCCAGGGTGTCAGCTAACTCCATACCAAATTTTACTTATATGACTCCAGCCGTTTTTACGTGAAAGAGTAATAAACATCCATCCATCCATCCATACTCACAAACTTTCGCGTTTATAATAATAGTAGGATTGTCCAATTGGTGGTTGGTAACCAATTGGTGTCACCTCATGGTGATATCGACACATATTTGGAGACCTTATTGGACAAAGAACTTGACCAAGTTTCAATCACAACTAGTTCTGACCTATTATTTTGATATTAGTCGAGATCCAAAAGGACCGAACCTGATATTTTGGATGAAATTTTATATTGAAGGTTGAAATTGAGATATGCAAAAAATTCTCTCAAGATCGGTCATTGCACATGGCTGTGAGAGAAGTGTTGTTAATAATATAAGCAATAAACCTAGTTTAATTATTCATTACTCTCTGCACAGCTATTGATAAATATAAATCTCTTAACATACTTAAAAAGAAAGTTTAATTATGTTCGTCCGCAATCTCATCTCTGATTGAAACATGTAGGCGACCCTTAAGTTAAGTGGGTCTCAGGTTTATATGGATGTTATAGCCATATCGTTGAATTTGCTAGGATTAAGTCGTGATCAATATTGAAGCGGACAATAAAAACCTGGTCATTTTATCAAGTGACTATCAATCAAACACGACAGAATGTAATTTTTATAAAACACCATACACTTTATTTATTGTCTATCTATACCTCTGAGGTCAGTTACCATACTCGTATCAATTACTTTACACTTCAAGTAGTTTCATCGTCATCGTCAGCCTATTGCAGTCCATTGCTGGACGTAGGCCTCCCCCAGTGTACGCCACATGGTTTGATCTCCCGTTTTTGCCATGCAGTCACTACCAACCGTCCTCTTTAAGTCATCGGTCCATCTGGCCGGAGGGCGCCCAACGCTACTCTTGCCGAGGCGCGGTCTCCATTCAAGATGTGGCCGGCCCACTGCCACTTCAGTCTGCTACATTTCGAGACTATGTCTGACACTTTGGTCTTCTGCCGGATAATCTCGTTTCGGACTTTGTCCATTCGCGAGATTCCAAGCATTGACCTTTCCATAGCTCTTTGAGTGACATGTAATCGGTGAGCCAGCCCCACCGTCAGGTTCCACGTCTCGGCTCCGTAAGTCATGGCTGGTAAAACGCACTGTAGTTTAAAGGTATGTAATAATGGAGAAGTGTTTTTATAAATTTATCTTAGTCAAGATATTATATATTATAAAATTATTAATAAAGAAAATGGAAAAGTTGCCAATATGTAATTTAAAAAAGAGATGGTAAAATTTGTCATCCGAAGTAATTGACCCGGTGGCTTAGTGGTTATAGCGGCTGGCACGGTTTGCAGTGGTCATGGGTTCGATTACCACTCGGGTGAAGAATTTTTTCCATTTTCTTCATGAATAATTTTATAATATATAATATCTTGACTAAGATAAATTTATAAAAACACTTCTCCATTAATATAATCCGTTAGGATATGGTTGATCGTTTCATCTTTAAACATTGTGCTAAGGGATTCAGCTTTGTTTGCCGAGATTTGGCTAGTGTATAGCTATCGAGATGAAGAATAACGTTGCCAATATGTAATTTAGAAAAGAGATGGTAAAATTCGTCATCCGAAGTAATTGACCCGGTGGCTTAGTGATTATAGCGGCTGGCATGGTTTGCAGTGGTCGTGGGTTCGATTCCCACTCGGGTGAAGAATTTTTTCCATTTCCTTTATTAATAATTTTAGGTATGTAATAGAATAACCATTTTAGGAGTACTATTCTAAGTAGTCAGAGCACAGTTATTAGGTAATAAGAGTTGTCATGACTTGTTTTAATAGATATCTACAAATACCTTTACGATTACCTTCACTGTTCATTCCTGATGTGTACTGTAACTGTAGCTCATTCATTATCATGTACATGCCAATGATATTAAAATCCGTACGTACATGCATAAATTTAGTGACATAGGCACAGGCCTTTGACTGGATATGAACCCACGACCTTAAGATATGAACTAATTAATCCCGCGTACTTACCGGTTAACTCAGCTGGCGATATGAAAATAGCAACAGTCTTATCACCACTAGTAATAAACGAAGTATTTACTAGTACTTAATGACTTATTACTTAATGTCAGACGAAGATACAAGAGAAAGCCTCTTTCTAATAGAACCATTGTTTCCAGGTATCTACTCACACAAGCACCTGGACACATCGCAAGTGCAGGTCACAGTGCCCGTGAAAGTGACCCGCGATGGAGCCTTGGTGTCCCATGAGCTGACACACGAGCACGGGCATGGGCACGCGCGGGCACGGCGCGATTTGCACGGCCGTGAACACGAGCTTGATCATAACGTGTTCTATAACGTCACTATTGATGGAAGAGAGCTGAGACTCGACTTGCGGTAAGTCTAACTACTTTCCTTTATGTATCCTTACCTAAATCACTTCCAGGGTGCTTAGATAAAGGTGGTTGGTGGTGGTGACTTGACGAACGCGCGATTGACGGTTTTTTTTTACCAAACGTATCGGTGACAAACCTCTATCGTTTCGAACGAGAAATAATTTTCTTTGTCTAAGGTACCAGTAGCCCATTTCCATCTATCCCCGCTTATTTAAACGTGGCTGTGACAACTCCTTTATGATCCTGCAGTTCTAGCTACCCTGGCATTGGAAGGACCTGTATGCATTAACATTGCTGCATCAACCATGCATCCAAGCTGGATCAGAATTGGTAACGATATAATTGTAATTACTTAGATACGTAGGTACGAGTATGTACGTAACTCCTCATGCCACAGTCAAATAGGTCTAATGTGATTTTTATAATTAATTACCTTTAAACTTCTTGTGATGGAAAAGTCGAACTAGCAGATAGTGTTATTAACTCCCAGATGTCAGTTATGATAAAGAGTTCTGCTCTATTATATGACTCCCAGCTCCCAACTGATACTGTCATGTCCAAATAATAATTTGCACCATTTTTATAGTGAAGTTTAGTACACCATCTTTTGAACAGATTCTTAGAAAAATTTTACCATCCGGCTGTCAAAACATAAATAGAAACGTCGAAGTTGGAAACTACGGGAAAATGTCGCTCTACATGTACCTACAAATAAGATAGCTTACATTGTAAAACCATTTAGCAATTTACTTCATATAATTTTATTGACACAGACTTCCCCATTATCTTTGTTACATAATTTTATCGTAAAGATAAGTTTCAAGTTCAGGGGCACAGTTAAATTTTATGAGTGCATTGATCATGAATTGTATAGTACGGTATATATGTATGTCACGTAGTATCATACGATATTTGGTACTGTAATTTGTTTTATTCATAAGTCTGTAATTTGTTTTATTCATAAATATTTGAGAGTAAATCGAATGCAAACCGTACGTGCGTACACGTCTGTAGTCTGTTGCCGTCTGACACAGTTTTTTTTCGTCTATCTCTGGGCGACCTTCCCAAACATTTGAACTTATTGTAAGACATATTATCTGTGACGCTTATCAGTTACAATATACTGTGATGTCAAATACGTATTATCAGGCGATACTTATTATCTCGAAATTAATCCAGCGC
Source organism: Carposina sasakii (assembly GCA_014607495.2). Classification (NCBI taxonomy): domain Eukaryota; kingdom Metazoa; phylum Arthropoda; class Insecta; order Lepidoptera; family Carposinidae; genus Carposina; species Carposina sasakii. The sequence continues at coordinate 8,591,472 of CP053163.1, read as the reverse complement.
AAACAGGATCTACATTTTAAAAAGTAAAGTTGAAACAAACTAAAATATTAATAATAAATATTTCTAAAATATGTTAGCTAGAGTCCGGAGTGTAGAGCTGGATCTTCACTTGAGAGTTAATTTGATTTGATATTAGATTGTAAGATGTTATGACTGTTTTTTTTTACAGCAAATAAGCTTCCTATTATTTTTTCTATAAGCTCACCCACGTAGTTCAACGCGCTCTGTGCAAAAACTTGGAGCTTAAATAATCAATCATTTCGAATTTGTCCATCGGAGCGAAAAACTGTGACAGGTTAGGAAGTGTTGTCTAATGTCAATTAACATTCAACGAATGTTAAGCTACCTGTTGAATGCACTTCTTATAGGCTACCTACATAAGTTATTACGAATATAATTAGGTACCTAAACATTAAGATTACTAAAGTTAGTACACAATTTACAAACCAGAACCTACATAGTAATAAAGTAATTCGGCAATTAGTATTTCGTAGGTATCATTCAAATATCAGCCAACCTCGAGACTGTCGTCTGTCTGCAGAAATGTTTCCAAGGACTCGTAAATCTCCATAAATATGTCTGACTGCTAGTCACAACTATTATGCTTCTTTATTCAGAAGAAGCGGCTCAAAATTCATAATCCAATATTTATTATACGAGTATGCTTAAAATCTTTACACAGCTATACCTATACAACGCAAAGAGTTCCGCAATTCCGTATGTGAAAAGTGTACCTATGTATGGCTGTAGTGGCTATGTATTTTAAAAGTCACTAGACATGGGTTAGTTATTACTTTTTAGGCATCTACTTACTATGTATTTTCTAGTACTTTCTACAAAATTACTGCAAGTGTTATTTATCCGTGAAACTAAATGGTCTCTCAAAGTACTAAAAATCTCGAAACAATTGCAAAGCTTGAGCCACACCTCCATCATTCAGTCAACCTCACATGACTTCACTATTTTAAATTTAATTTCGCACGCTTTCAGAAATAATGATCGCAGTAAACTAGAAAGAAATGCCAAGATATTTTAGTAAAGTCAACGTACTTTAAAGAATAGAAAATGCAGACGATAGAGAACAAATGAAAAAGCATAGGCGCCTTTCGACATCAAAGTACATGACTACACGCATCGTAGGAATAATTACGGCGTTTAGTATTTGTCTTGGATACACTGAGATATTAATTTCAGACATACAGTTGGCTGGCCGCCTAACACCACGCACTACTTACTGGAGCTAATAAATTCGCTGAAAGATATTTCCGTACACAGTTTTTTTACATAACTTATCAAACCGAGTTCAGCGCTGAGTGTTACTGTATGGGGGATCGGTGTTTATTTTAAAACACGTAATCTGTGCCGATAAATTTCCAGCAAGGTCGCAATCTACGACCATTTAACGAAGTCCAGAGACTCTACAGTGTAATTTTCAGTCTATAACTGTTAAATCGATGTAACCACGACTTGTTTAATTATCTTCCTTTGAAGAATTTGAATGTTTGGGTATTATAATGACTAGTCCAATTTTATTAAAATTTTGTACACAGGTATATAGATTTTATATCATAACAGCTACAATAGTCTATTGTACAACTTTCCCATAATCTAGGGACATGATTTCATTGTCGCAAAACTTGTCACATTACTTTTTTTTCTAAACGATTACCTGCGTACCTTATTGAAGAATATGTACTTCGTAACTATTAAAGCACAATCAGATAGCTGTAAAACGGTAGTGGAGTGTTGTAAAAGCGGAATTTACCTGGTAAAGCCTGACTCCTTTATCTTCGTTAGATATAATGAATTCCTAATCTGGAGGTTCTAACAACATTCCTGCCCTAAATAGTGCAAATAGCTCAGCTTTAGTTCCTTTTTTAGAAGTGTTGAAATTTATGCTCTAAGAAGTCTAGGACATTTAGTCATAGTAACATTGGTTTTGATTATTTCATTATTATTTATAAACTGCAACTAAATATATTCTTTAGATTTTATGGTGTTGTTATTCCCTTTCTGGTGTATAGTAAGCTCTTTGGCCGTCTTAAGTTTAGTTAATAATAAATAATAAACAGAACGGATAATAAGGAACATAAGTAATAACCTAATTGAAAATGTCACAAATAAATTTTCCGGAATAACAGAATCAACGCACAAACGCTTATCTTAGTGACCTGAAGCTTCAAGGGTATGTTCTTTGAATGACGTAGCCATGTGATTAAAAAGGATTTTCCAAAATTGCCACGGGAACGAAAATATATGGGATTTTTTAAAGTTCCACTAGTCTGTAATGTTAACAGAATCTGCCACTGAAGTGTGTTGGTATGTTTAACCATTGTTTTAGTGCACACGAAAATGTCTTGTGGCTAATATAAATCGTCACAAAAAAGTATGTGATATCAACTTCCGAAGGTCCTTCCGTGATCAACTTAAAACAATAGTAATATTAACGAAAGGTAATAAATGAAAATTTAAATAATTAAAATAACTGGCCAATACAAGCTTTAAGTTACCATCAAGTCGATAAAAAGGTTTTTTTCATGTCGAGTTCATCAGGCCCATGGGGCGTCGGAATAGGTTGGTTAGGTACGATGTACGATTGATTGATAAGTTTACAACTCATTAGTTTATCCGAACTGTTTAAGAGTTCTGTACCCAGAAGATTACTTACAGAAAAAGCCCAACGACTGTGTAAAATTGTCTGTCACTCTTCGATAAGACAATGTAATGTAATGATTTCTCCTCTCAAGCCCAAATGCAATAAGCCTTTACAGCATTTCAATGAAATATACCTACATATACTCGAAAACCATTCCTTCTGACGCAGTCGGGAAAAATCGTATGGCTGTTAGACATTATCATCGTATCTTATAGGACGTGAAGACAGTTTAAATTTTCACAGATGATGTGCCGCTTTGACACTAAAATAACATAAATATTTAAGGGGACTTCCATACAAAAATGTTTTTTTTTAGATAATGACACATGATACGGAACTCTAAGTGCGCGAGGTCAACTCGCACTTGGCCGGATTTTTTCTCCCTTTTTACAATGGAACAACTTATAGATGACAACCGTATCATATTTTTTAGTCTGGAAATTTTGATGGTATCGTGATGTGGGTTCGATTGGAGTGTTAGTACTAGTGTCTTTTTTCATACTATTTTTAGTCTTATTAGCATAGTCTGTCTCTTGTTTCCAATATATAGTAGTTAGCAGTATTGCAATTCTTCCACAGTGGCAGTTTAAATCAATAGATAACTGTTTTTTTTATGAAGTATGTATACTTTTAATTGTAACAGTTGTTAGATATAAAATAAAATGGGTTAATTTTGAATTAAACTACTTGTATTTGATATTCATAATGTAGGGACTACTCAAAATAATTCCTCTAACAATCACATTAGCAGATTTTACTTTTATAGGCCATATACTTACTAATAGCTGTATCTACCTATCTACCTTTATTAGAAATATAAAATAATATCTTTAATCGTAGCAGGGTCCTGAAAAATACTAGTACGTATGTAAGTAAGTGCTTTTGTTTCAGTAACTTAAATCAGAATTAGATACAATAACAAATTTGTTAATTGTTACAGTGATAAAACATTTGAAATCTTCCAATTTTTATTTGCAATCAAAAGTGCATTTATTTATTTGGACATTAAATTTAACCTGCAACAACTCCTCTTAAAAGCCTATAAAGATCATAACCTGCATTCGCGTTAAGGAGATGACAAAACAACTTGCAAATCTCTTTAAAAACAAGTCTATAAAAACTTCGTATATCAACGTATCGTATAATCTTGATGTCGCACCTACGTCTGTTTATGGCGAATTTTTATAGCTGACTGTGAATGCATTGAAGGATCAAAGTGGCCCGCGGAAGTGACTTATTCCGCATGCAATCACTTCTTGGAAGAGCCATATAGTGCGTGTGAATATCGCCTCTAAGTGATCGGATGGCTTAAAGTATTTCTATAAATGCGAACTAAAATCCACTTTCCAAGCGAAATACATTATGAAGACGTTTTATTGATAATTGTAGAAATTATTATCCATTTCGTTGTTACGTTGTTACATAAAATAACAGAGACAATCGTGCTTGGGAATTCGAAACAGGAATTGCTACGAAATAAATAAAACTAACTGGACTACTGCTAAAACAAAGAAGTCTCACGTAATTAAAGCTTTCAGAAAGCTCTCGATATTTTTTTTCTACGAACATAAATCTTATTAAATTTAAGTCAAATTACATTTCAAATTATGTATTCTATAAATTAACCTACATATAGGTAAATAAATATATCTTCTTCTTCTTCTTAAGCCTATTTCAGTCCACTGCTGGACATAGGCCTTCCCCAGGGCACGCCACAAGGCTACTGCCAACAACTGGGGGGTTTTGCCCATAGTCACCACGCTAGGCAGGCTAGTTGGTGACCGCAGTGTGATTTTCAGACTATGTTGTCAGCACGGGAGGCGCTGCTGCCCACCTCCCGGAAACCCTTAATCACCTCATACGATACCCACGGGCAGGCAGGCGTGGTACAAACTCTACTCTGCCAGTACCACGCGGCAATAAATATATAGGTACTTATATATACAGATAAGATAGGTACCTACTAAGGATCAGATTTATGTACATAAAATTTATTTGTAAGGTCTTGATTTATTAGTATGATACTATAACAGTACAATAGGTAAGTACTTTTACGCAAGAAATGTATGAAGAGAATGCATTTTAGTAAAAGCCTAGCGACCTCCCGCAGATTTACGTGCGAGTAGGTACTAAAACTCTCACAGAGATAAGATAAATTACCTTGTCCAATCCCTATGAAATCTAAATAGATTTACATAATAAACTGAGAAATAGACGAACAATGTAAAATAAGCTTATTTTCCTAAACTTAATGTTTGCAGATAAATTCAAAAAGCATCATGTCTTGGATGGAAAGTTATGCTTTCAAGCGTTGCTTACTACTAATGTTAATCTTTTCTATCATGTTGGACATAGACGGACACATGGATAATCCTAAAAATATCGGCAAGGATATGTCAATGAGCTATTCAATGAATAGGTATCATGAATCATACCCAGGCACGACGTGATGGGTGGCGTGAAAGCGAAAGGAATCAACATTGACAACCTTAAATTACAAAGTTAATGAATAATAACGTAAAAAGTGGCCTTTAATATTAATAAATCAATTATGAAATTCAGTTGTCACCAAAAACGAGTGTAGTGGATTTTCCTCTTGGAAGTCTTGACAAAAAGTGCAGTTTGAAAGGCGCTGCATGGCTCCCCATACATATTTATAGGGCAATTATTGTAATACAATGAACGATGAATATTGCAAATATTGCGCAACTCGGCCCTCTGGACCTTTATATGGAAATCGGAAAAATTACATAACGTTGGACAAAACCAGAGTACCTAATATAAATATTGATATTCCAGGTACAGTGAATTATTTATTGTAATCAAAGGTTCTCTAATAATTTTGCCGATACAGGCATATTCATTTCGTAAGTTCAATAGCTCATATTGATCTCGTAGCTCATAGCTCGTAGCATGCGCCCGAACGAAAGCCAAAAACTGGCTACGTCGTCATTGTGTTACCCTGTCGGTTCTCGTATAGCATAATTTGATGAAGAAATGAAACATAACGGTACGAGTATCACAACAGAATCGCCTTCTGAAATTTAGGTAGGTTCGTTAATAAAATAAAAATAAATAATACGGTTACAAAGATACCTACATTTGACGTAACAGGTATACAACAAATAGCAGGCGACTATTCTATCGCCTATAGCTTTAATAATAAGTAGGTGAACGCGTCATTATATGATTTATTTATTACAGAACAAACCTCATGTGTCAACAAATTGGAATTGGCAGAAGCAGGCGTTTGCTTTTAACTGTTACACGTATTTTGTAACACTTCAGAGAAGAAAATTTACAACGGTTTCACAATATTTAACTACCAGTTTACAGGACTGTTAATATTGCCATTTTATTGATAGCTTGACTCTGTTTACATGAATTAACTTCACGCCTGTAATCTTAGGGGTAGACTGTAAAGTGTAAAGTGGCATGCGCTACTGGCGCCTCTAGTAATATTACTTCTGTAAACAAATTGGGTATTTCTATTATTTTGTCTACCTATTTCTGTTACGTAAAAATACATAAAATCGATCTAATGATTAGTGATGTGCCGGAGATCTGTATCCGTATCCGCGGAAATCCGAGGTAAAAGAAAGATCCGTATCCGTGTCCGTATCCGTTACTTTTTTGGCGGATCTTTTAAGGATCTTTTTACCTTATTAATTTTAAATTTATAAATGAAATTCTTTAAATTGGTGGTTAAGTAGCAATAAAAAACTATTCAATTCAATCCAGATATTTTTTTATTTGCTAAAATCAATAGTTGGCTCCTTTATGTTGCAAACCAACATTATCAACATGAGATCAACATTATAAAAAGTTTTAAGTATATACAGGGTGATTTTTGGTCGTCAACGTTCCCGAAAACTACGGAATCTCCTCATCATCACGATCATTTTTCTCTATGGAAGCATACCTGGGAAGTATCTGGTTTCCAAAATATTAGGGTCCAAAGTTGAGTAAATAGACTGCGTTTTTCTGCATAAATGCACATAGACGCGCGTAGCAGGATTTTTTCACGAAAAATAATTAATATCTGTCTATAAAAAAACTAACATAAACACTAGACACTATAAATTTCGCACCATCAAGGAATTTAAAAAAAAAAAAAAAATCCCAGCATTTTTTTTGGCATAAACTTACTTTATTTCGTGTATAGAATACGTACCTTTCGTTAAAGGTGGCCACAAAAAAACACCCTGTATATATATTCTAGGTCAATGTGTTGTGAAGTGTGTGTGTGAATAAGATCACCTTTTACCAAGAAATCAAAACTTAGATCTTCGTAATATTTTAAATTTGAATTAAATTATTTTGTCGCGCGCACCGACTCCGACTGTGTAAGAAAGTTAAGATCCGTATCCGCGGATATTGGCACCAAATATCCGTATACAGATCCGTATCCGCGAATATACATAATTAAATATCCGGCACATCACTACTAATGATATCCTAATATACTTATTCATTATAAATGCGAAAGTAAGTTTGTTTTTCATCGGTATATAGGCCCCCTGATTACCTGATTACCTAATTTTCAATAGCAAAGCCGAAGCAATGCGATAGCGCAAATTGTACAATATTCGCCTTGAACTGTCAATGCTCCTTTGAAATTCATTTTACGTCATACGAATTGGACAAGAAATCGGCGCTTTTTGTACAATTTGCGCTATCGCTTTGCTTTTGCTAGTTAAGTAATAAGGTGGAGGGTTTGTTACCTCTTTACCTTTTGTGTTCTTAACCAAACATTTTGACATTTTGCACACATACCTACCGTTGGGGATACGGAGAAGGAGATGGGCTTAAATGGACTACCCAAATTATAAAATTCTAGTAACAGCATACTTATTTAAAGTAGATATCACTGTTACCGCCAATTACAGCGTGATTTTATAAATTATATAATATACAATTATGTTAATTTTATATGAAATATATAAGAGATGACTGATGAATAATAAATAGCGAATAATATTTTCTATAATAAACTATTTATATTCAAGCCAACTTATAATCCAAAATGTGTGATCGAAGATACATAATGATACCCAATTATAGCGAAAATTGATGGCAGTTAGCTGCTTTTTGATAAAATAACACTTCGGTTACTTTAATTGTGCATAAATATAAGATATACGAAAATAATTTTTAATTGTGAATTTGAACATTGGAATCCTAAGTTCAAATATGCATATTTTTCATTTTATTCTAATATACCTCTCATTATCTCTATTTTTCAAAATATTGGGTACCTACGAGTATGTAAGAGTAGAGGAACGTGCATCTTATTGTAATTGCTTTTGCCATCACTATACCAAACATATTAATTAAATACGAAATTTAAAATGCATCTTCTGTAGAATAATTAAATATTGGCAATATTGGCGTGCAAATAAAGTCGTTAACAACACTTATACGCGCCGGCTGTAAGGTAAAATGTACTAATTGACGCTACCGATAATACGCAAATTTACGCGTTCGGAAAATCGCTTCGACACAGTCAGACACCTTGCCAAGTCGTTATGCTTGAAATAAATTGCATGTCCGTGCAATTTCAAACGATTCTTGCTTTCCAAACTAATATTGTAACTGCCGTGTTATTGGTGACATTCAGCGGAATAGATGGCTTTATATAAGTAATAAATATAAGTATAATTTTTAAACACTGCCAATGAATTGATTTGCTCTCGTTGCATCCTTAAAACTCGCTTGAAGGAAAATATAATTAGATTAATTTATAACAGTACAATGATATATTTAATCAAATATATATTAAAACTAATATACATGCATACATATTGTCACGCCCATTATCCCCTAAAGAATTTGGGCAGAAGTGTGCAAAACGTGGTATGGGGTGAACTTACCGCCGTCGAAACTAATATAATAAACCATTAATGTAACTGAAGTGGTAAAGTATAAAGTGAATAGTATTATAGAAGCGTTATTATCGTTTCGTGCTTGAAGAACAAAGGGCGCCTGTTAAAGGTGCAAAATTCTCATCAATACCTAAAACCAACAACAAATTTGTTCCAAGAACCAAAGCGCACATAATAATATATTAGTGTGATAAATTATACTGGCTCAAGTTTACATAAAATAAGTTTATAAATAAGCAAATTAGCTAGGTAGGTTCTACAGTCCATTATTTATATTTTAGGTTGTTACATATATAAAGCTATGTTTCCAAGGTGAAGCAACCAGAAGATGGAGATCCTATCACCACGTTTAGGTATCTAGGTACCTAACCTTTGCATAAAATTAAAGTTTCATCCAAAACAGATCGCTGATGCAGATTACAAGCCGCCACCGCTGACTAGATATTTTATTCTCATTGCGGCGTCTCCAGTATATTTTAGCCTTGATGACCTTCTTGGCAGTTTAAGGAAATATTGACAAAAAATACCAGTTTAAAAAATTAGTACCAAGTGTCAATATTAATTTGTAAATAATGTATTTTATACCCATAATGTGCAATAAGAAAGATAATTTGCATATTAATCACAAACATTTAGAGGCCTAATCACAGTTTTAGAAGGTCTCAAATCGATGTCGCTTAACATATAAGGACATTAATGGCTATAAAAGTTACACCCACCTTGATTGCCTCTCCGACGTGCGTGTTATAACACCAATTATATCGCGATACATTCATTCCGTTTAGTCGTCAAAGAAAGGTCATAATTTGCATTTGCATCACACTTTATGGTAGTGTAATATTTTCGAAACGAATGTTCAAATCAATTGGATTCCATAGCTATTTGGGACTCCCTATCGCTCATTAACTTCTTTACCTCACAGATAAGATAAATCTTCTTTAGACAAACTTGTTCTCTTATGTTCAAGTCCTTGACAGATTGGAAACAAAGAACAGATGACTACCTATTTATTTGACACAATTTCTAAAATAAATGCCGCCTGAGTGATGTACAATACCTAGGTATCTTTTAGACACTGGCGCCGGCTAATGTGATCTAATGCGAAGACACAATCACTCATCATGCAGCAGACAGCAGGAGCCGTACGTGTGTCAACTCTCGAATCTGGGCCAGTCGTGTTTGCCTCCACTAATTGCCGTAATGAGTCTTATCTGTGTGCTTAGACATTATTTGCCGCCGATCGACAAGGCTGGACTGCCCATAAGAAACGCAAACAGCCGTATTTGTCAACCTACAGCTATTTACGTTGACATACCCTTCCGATGGTCAAAGGATAACTGATGTTTTTTTTTAATTAAATAACTTACATTGTAATCCAAATAAGTAAACCCATTGAATAACATTTTATTTCGTTCATGGGCCCTCGGTCTCCAGCCAGCGCTACCTAAATTCCTAAAATAAAGTAGTTGTCACATCAAAAATAAAATAGAGAAATCGTAGGATAGAAATATGTACGGGTAGTGCACATTATATTTCTTTATGTCTGCAATTGCAATGTACGGCCCACATATGTATAGAGCATGCGGTGATGAATGATATACGACTGCTCTTATGTTATTTACAGCAATGAATCCGTAATATATCGTTACCTTTTCTGTTGCTCTCTATAAATTGTAGCATACCGATGACTGCCTGGTATCTAAGGCCGAGGTACATGATCTATAAATCTTGACCGTGTGCGCAACTCGAAATCTACTTTTTATGGTCGTCGCCATAGTCAACAGATTCCTTGGCCGATATGTGCTTAAAACACAGTTCGTATTCATTTATTTCTATTGGCATTTATCACGTTCGACATTTTTCGTGGCGAAGGAAGACACAGTCGTAATTAAACCCTTCGTCGCCCGTGCTGTGTTCCAGGGTTTTGTTGTTCATTTGTTTCTGGCCAATCTTTTTATTAATCTGTCTGCATTATTCAGGTTTTTTCTTGAATCCTGTCTAACGTACCACAAGGTTTATTGTTTTTACTGAATAACAATTTGTCGGTTAATTTGCTTATGATTATAATTATATTTTAAGTTTTTGTACCATCATGGTAAGATGCAGTAAAAATATTTTTTCCGAGGTCTATAGGTCATGGTTTGGTACGTACCTAGATACGTACTCCACACTTTTAGAGAACTGTAGAGAATCGTACATTTATCGTTTCTTTTACGATCGTAAATTTAAATATAGGTACATTAAACCATTCGTAATAAAGTCATTTTCTTGTTCTTCACAAAAAATGTGAATACATAGTTTATGCCCTAGCCCGTGTGTATATGTATACATACGTTCTAGTTACCATGCTTGTATTTACTACGTACGTATGTTTTCCTGTGTGTATGTTTATAGCACCTTTAGAGAAACGAGTAAGAAGGTTCGGCTCGCACTATCTCATACATAGCAGCCTCGGAAACCCTTAGATCCTACTATAAGAAAATCCTTGGTAGGAATGCTGAATATGTGAAGATGGTCTTCGACAGGTTTTGGACTAAGAGACCATAAATACCTCAAATTACTCACATAATTTTACAGTTAATCCTCTGTTACCGAAGCTATTTGTTTTAGTTTCACTCAATGAAACAAAGCAAGAAATTACTTCTTGCACTAAGCTTAATGGCGTTCTTTAAAAAATGTCGAAGTTATGTAAGAACTTAATAAGCACAAAATTACCTAGTATTAAAACCAGGTTCAAATTAGCCGGCCTGTCATTCGGTTGCAGAAAGAGTCATCAAATAAATTAAATATCACTTTCAGTAAGACCTTAGTGGTCCTTCAAAACAATAGTAGATAAATGATAAAGCTCAGTAAAAAGTTTGCTAAAACAATCTAATTATATTCAGCCGCCACGCGAACATTACGTAAGGCGACCTTGGTGACGATGCCCTAAAAAATGTATTAATCGACCGAACTCGTGCTGTAGATTCAGATTCGAGATATCTGTATCCCCACGGCAGATACTAATGTGATCAATGAACTGTATGTCCTTGAATATTCAAATAGGAGATTCAACAAGCATTTACCGAAGCGGCACACTCTTTGATCGGAAGCTCTATTGAATAAGTAGTTTTTTCTTTGATTGAAGTTTCGGTCATTGCCAGATAGACGCCTATTTCCGGTAGACTATTGACTTTATATCGTAACAAAACCTTATCATATATCATATTACCATTATATTACGTTATATTACCATATTGGTTCATCAATGAATGTCATAATAAATTCTACAGGTCTGCTGGTAGAATTACCTTGCATTGTTAATTCGTTTGCAACTTAGCGACTTACCTACGTTTTTGGACTTCAATTCCCTAAGTACCTACCTATATATGGACCGAGAATCTTCACATAATAAACAAATATTTGTATTGTTCCAGGCCATCAGTAACATTCATAACCCCGGCGATGGTGGTGGAGCGGCACACGGACAGCGGGCGTACGCGGCGCAAGCCCCGCAGAGAGGCTACTTCTTGTCATTACACCGGCTCCATCAGAGGCCAACCGACTTCCAGCATTGCTCTGTCAGCTTGTGATGGACTTGTAAGTAGGACATTGCTTTATCTGCAGCTGGGTAGCTACGAGTGAAGGTACTCTACCGACTCTACGTTCTAAGTTTTAAATTCTGTATATAAGAGACCATCATGAGAAGTACAAGCGCGTGATCATCATAGAATCAGCCGCAGGATTATTAAAATAACAGGTATTTCGCTAGTTACTAAAATACGCAAAAAATCATTCCATCTTGTTTCCGTAATACCATATATGGATAAGATACTTTGGCGGTGTATACGTAACGACTGCGATATTTATATTTTTTATAATGTATCATCAAAAGTTAATAAGTTCCTGAAAAACTTGTTTAAGCATATACTAGTATTGCCCAATGAGACTTTAATTAATAATTTAAAAATGTATAGTACCTACAGTACCTATATCAATCAGTTATAAACATTGTACCTAACAAAATTGAAGAAGGTTATTTTTGAAAAGTTCTGCCTTCACAATCTCATTAGTTGGAGGCGCAAATCAATAAGCAAATATACAGACGAAACTTGAATGAATATTCTATAATCCGTGTTTGATGAGTTCGATTGCAAATAAAACCTGTTCCTTTAATAGAATAAACAAATATCAGCGTTTACTTTCGATGATAAAATCGCAGTTTGGCGATGAAGTCGGTGATGGTAAAAGTGAAATTGTGACTTAGCAACCATTTGTAGAGAGTTTCGCACTTGTGTCCAGATAATTGAATAACCACACCCACCTGAGCAACCCACTTGAACCGATAAAAGAATCCTATTAGTCAATCTAAAAGCATAATAAACTAAAGGTTATGTAATTTATGGTGTAGTATAGTATAAGAAAACATTTAGTGACGTTGTTTTGTAAGAAAGGTGTTATGATGTGCAAGAAAATTAGTAGGTACGTGCACTTTACAATCAAACAGAAATATGTCAGTGAAACTCGGACAGTGGTTTATCGTCATCACACTGTAAACTAGGACTGTTGGACAACAACATGAATAAACAATATTTCATAATTTCCGTTTTCATCGATCACACGATGTCATATAATTAGGCGTCTGCAAAAAACCCGTCCGAGCTACTGAATCGAATAAAAGTGGGTGGTTTCGATATTTGTTTGGCTATTTGGACAATTAGTTACTAATTAATGTCTACAAATACAGAAGTAATCGATCACATTTTGATAAATAAGTTGTTAAAATAAATATTAAAATTCAAAACAAACCATGTGGGTGTGCATTCCGATAGGTTTATTGCAATAAATATTTCGATTGATCAACGGTTCGATAAAACATATTAATTACAGACCGATGACGTACAAAGAATATTTAATAAATGTTGAATACGTTCCCAGCCATAAATTAGGAAATAAAATTTTATATTTTGTGTATATAGCTTCAAATTATTAACTTACGCCTTTATACCTTGACTACCCTACTTACCTACCTACTTATTCAAATTAATTATTATCTATGTATTCATATGCCGTATCTATATACACATCGACGTACAAAAGGTTATTATACTGTATAGGTACCGGGTTACAAGTATCCACCATTTTATGGCTTAATAAAGCAACGGATATTATTAACCATTAAGTAACTTTTTTGATCAAATTAGATACTTACTTAAATATTCAAGGTGTGATTTATTCAAATTGCTTATATAACTGAAGGAAGTTTGTACTTCTACAAGTATACATTTTATATACGAACATGTATGTACTTACCTTTTATATAAGCACCTAAAAAACTTTATTATCATTGCAATACAAGCGATTCTCAGTTAACAAAAAAACTAATAAAAGGTATCATAATTACCCCATGAATAAATCTTTCCGACACAATTGAATAACAAATGCCCTGAAGGGTTATGCTTTTTGCCGTTGACATTGTCCTTGTTGGTGAGGACGGGCCTGAGGTACAGAACAGACTGGTGAAATGGCAGCAAAAGCTGGAGAATGTTGGCCTGAAAATCAGCAAATCAAAAACTGAACAAATGTTTTATCATTTCGGCGGTCTCTCCAGCTCTATGGCAATATCCCTTGATGGTGTGGCATTGCCAGTCTGTTCAAACTTTAAGTACCTGGGCTCTATCTTACAAGGGGATGGGGAAATAGACCGAGATATAAAGCACCGAATTAGTTCAGGATGGATGAAATGGCGACAGGTCACGGGAGGTACGTGCGATGCCCAGATGCCATTAAAGCTAAAGGGTAAGGTGTATAAGACCGTAATTCGACCTGTCGTCTTGTATGGATCTGAATAAATATAATAATATCCCGATTTACGAGGTTACATGAGTTTTTAACTACGAGTAATATAATTACAATATATCCCGTAACTCAGTATGCCTTTTGGCATAGGCCTCCTCCAACTCTTTCTATTGACTTCTGTCACGGGCCACCCTTCTCCAGTGTTGTCCATTGTGAGCTATATCCAGGTAGCGCAATGTTTAGAATAGCTATTCTGTCAGATATTCCAATAAGTTCGTGTATATAATGTTTCATTTCGTTTTTGATCAGGAATTCGACTCCTCTATGACCTGATATCTCTCCTTTGTAGAATAGAATGTATCTTTGGTGTTCTTCGATTTTTTCGCCGAGTCTTCGTAGCTCGCTTATTCCCAATATATCCCACTTTACGTCTTCTAGGGCATTTTCTAACTCTTGTAAACTTTCATCTGTTCTGAGAGTTCTCGTGTTTAAGTTGCGATCTGTAGTGTTTTATTGCTTTTAGTTGGAGAGTAGTAGTCTGACGTCCCACGGTGACCAGCCGGATTGGGACCTTTTATTTCTAAGTCTGTTATTGTGTTTTCGGTTATGTGTTGGTAAACATTCTTAAGCATAGAGTGATTTTTATTATTGTTTGTATTTTTGTTGTGGAAGTTATGAGTGTTGGATGTGTTTTGGCTTAGTTTTTTGAAATTGAATTTATAGAATTGGATCTGGCTCTGCTTTGCGCAAATGCGTCCGTCCTGTTTATTTTGTATGTTTTGTTTTTTGACATTGAGTTCTGGGGGCTAGGGGATTTAGAGGGAGGTCTCTTTCGTTTCTCAATATTTTCATCTTGGTCTTTTATTATTAACTTGTCATATCTGATGTATGCTATTTTGCCTTTCTTTTCCTCTGCCTCTTTTTGTTTGGCTAATTCTTTTCGTTTTGTAATTACTTCCTTTGAAAAGTCTTGGGCAGCATATATAGTATATATGGATCTGAATGCTGGGCCGTAAAAAAGAAGGATGAAAATCGACTGCACGTAAGCGAGATGAGAATGTTGAATTGGATGTGTGGAGTTACAAGAATGGATAAAATAAGAAATGAGTATATAAGAGGAAGTCTGAAAGTTGCGCCGATCACAGACAAGTTACGAAGTAACCGTCTGTCTTGGTACGGGCATGTAAAGCGACGGGATGAAAGGCATATTTTACAGAGAGCGTTGTGCATGAATGTGAATGGATATAAAGGAAGAGGTAGACCAAAGAAATGTTGGATGGACTGTGTGAGAGAGGATATGCGTGTACTGGGAGTGAGCAATGAGACGACGGATAATAGGGATGAATGGAAGAAAAGTACATATTGCGCCGACCCCAAATAAATGGGAACAGGGCAGGAAGAAGAAGAGTCCTGAAGGGTTAAAAGGCGTACACTAAGTTGTGAGCACAGGAAGCTTTCTCATCCTATATTATTTGATCGTCGGTCTGTCTTAATTTAATAACGGAAAATCCTGTTAGATTATACGGAAATTTATCAAAATATTGTAAAATTGTACCCAATTGCTAAAAGTTGATTGGTTCAATTTATTAGTTAGAAAATTGAATTTAAGTAACAAAAGTTTTGTAAAAAACGACTTCAGACAATTATTAAGCGTAAGTATTTCATTAAAATATTCATTTGTATATGAAAAAGCTAGCACAAATCCATGTGCTTCCATCATAATATTAAGCAAGATTTAGGTTAAACAAATACAATATTGGCAAAGAGCATCCGTTAGGTATATTAAAAATAGAGTCTGAACAAGCTACAGCACTTGAACTGTCTACTTAACCGGGTATTTGTGTTTGGCAACTTATAGATTAGATACCTAAGTACTACTACAATTCACATTCACTTTCTAGCACGTGCCTTTTATAGATAAAGCTCAGAGTTCTATTTTAAAAGAATATTGTTGACTGTTACTACAATGTTTTATGATAATTAAATGTAGATCAGGTCATGGTTAGTAAAGGTCTACGCTAAACACTACAGGATAAGATCTTATAAAACTTTTGCAACTCAGTTTCTTAGAAAACATATGTACAATGTACCTACCTAGATTATTAATTAAACTAGATTGTTAATGGCTATTCAGGAATACTAGTTATCCTAAAAGAACATTCCGTAGCCAATATAATATTTCGAGTATCTAAACATCAGTTTCCAAAACTCCAGCAAAAGCTCGCGATCAAGCTTTTACAACTCACAAAAAAACCTAACAATACTCTAGGTAGACTATCTAAAAAACATGTTAAATGAGTTATTATTTATGCGTGAGCCTTATTTCTACGTGCCTACAAACTGTTATTTCTTCAAGTTTTACTGCTTACTTTCAAGTGGAGTTTGCGGAGGCATTTTCGCGGACGGCCTTCCCGCAAGGACGGCGACAGCGCGGCTGGCTCCACAACTAGTCGCTAATCTACATAATCATACATTAAACTGTACACATGATTCTGGGCGTAAGCTAATGACGTGTATCTTAATCTGCTAAAAAGTTTGACTTTCTGTTTTATTATTTACTTCATTGAATGTCATAATTTATTTTACAATTAAGTACAGTTACCTTTGCTTTCGTATACCTTAGTTTCGTATTTGATAGATGTACCTTACTATTAGATTAAGCCAAAACCATTAAAGCCACAACATTGTGCAAAACTTTAATGTAATTACTAAATGTTGTGCATAATTTATTCGAATAACATTTACAAGATATTATCCACTTGTCAATTTTGATAAACGTGTTTGCCGGTTATACCTAGTTGTAGACTACCATTTTACAAAAGGACTAACTCTTATTTGATCTTTGGTTGTACTCGTATCTACCTATTATGCCAAATATATTTGATCCTTAGGTACTTCGTAACCCTATATATATATATGACGGCCGACTGGTCTAGTAGGTAGTGACCCTGCCTGCGACGCCATAGGTCCTGGGTTCGAATCCCGGTAGGTGCAAACATTGATATGATGAATATCAATGTTTGTTTCCGAGTCATGGATGTTTCTATACTCATCTATGTATTTATATACCGTTGCTTAGTACCCACGACACAAGACCTTAGGGATCTTACTGTGGGACTAGGTTAATGTGTTGTGTAGTGTGTGAATATTTATATTATTTATATACAGGGTGTAACAGAAAGGGTATGTTAAGCGAAATGCTAAGTAAATAGCCCACTATAGACACTATTTTCAAAATTTCAGACTCGAAATCACATAATCATTTTTCAAGATTGTACTTTCCTGAGTTGTATTGGAATTCTCCATACTATTTGTAAAAATAAACATGAGATTTCGAGTCTGAACTTTCGTGGGTAGGTTCCTTTTAGTAGGCTATTTACATAGCTTTTCGCTTAACATAGCCCTTTTGTTACACCCTGTATACTTACTATATGTATTCAAGGTATCTGCTTATAACAAAATAGTACTGTTATATTTAACAACTAGCCGATTAATGAAATGTCTATTTCTGCAATCCAACTGTAGCATTACTAGGTATACTTTATATAGGTATTGCATTTTCCACCTACCAAAGAGCAGGTGTTTTAGCGGCAACAACCTTGTCGTGTCTGGCATGTTTTATCATAAATTTGCTGATTGATAATTTTGAATAGTTTATGTACCTATATATATCTCAGGGTGTTGAAATTTGTTCAGGGTCCCTTAAAAGGCGATTTCGACGATCTATCATTGGCAAAACTACTACCCAAAACTATTTATGCTACCCATATTTTAAGCAATATTTAAAATCATTCAGACCTATAGCGACTACTGAATCAAGATCAACAGCTTAGATAATTTCAATCCATTAGTAAATATTAGCCTTATCAATTGAACGTCTAAAATCTCTTATTTTAAAATCACATATCAAAAAGCGTCAGTGTTATCAATCAATTTATCTATGTTGAATGGCGAGGCTCGGCACAGTCGGCACAGCGCGTTGCTTGACCTATTGCCTTACCAACTGGTTATACAAACTAAATTAATTCAATACTACCTATAAACTTCACTTGATGTTCAAACTATTGGTAAATTGTGGGACACTGGGTTTGCAGATGTGTAAATTGTTATGGCGATTAGATATTGAGATGATTTACAAGTATATATTATTAATTGCACAACGACCTAATACCTATGCTTATAGAGTACAAGATCAATTTAGAACAGTGGTTCCCAAACTTTTTTCCTCATAGTCCCCTTTCAAAAGTTAACTGGTTCTGGTGGACCCCCTACAGGACTACACCACGTACAAACTAATTGTGAACCCCCATTTCTTCACGCCAACGTAGACCCCCATCGAGTCTCCCGTGGACTCTGGGGGGTCCACCTGGACCACTTTGGGAACCACTGATTTAGAATATAGCTGATTGGATGAGGTACTTAAAGGTTTTTTTAATGGGGAGTTCGTTTTATCAAAGATTATATCAGAAATAATCGGTACGATCAATCTTAATATCTAAACCATAACAACATTATCATTGCCTGTAAATAAAAAATCAAGTTTAACACATAATATAAATAGAACCAAAGAAAAGATAAAATCATCTTTCGATTCCATTCCTGACTTTGTATTGACATAGACATAGTGCCAATTAAATATATTGGCATCGTAGGAAAATAACGACCCAGCAGATTCTAAATCAAACAGAAACTAGCTCTTATCAGGCCGTATCTCAAAACATATAGTATTTGTTAAAGTTTACTGTATTTCTTCTTTTTGTTAACAGGCTGGCCTTTTACGAACAGATCGAGGAGAATATTGGATTGAACCTTCAAAAGAAAAGTTATCTGAAAATTCCCTTGGAAGGCCTCATGTTGTATTCAAACGGTCAGCAGTTGATAATGTAGCAGCATTCCATAGAAATAAAAGAGAAATACAAAAAACTAATCAAAATAGGAATTATGGTGATCGAAAATTCGACCCAAAACGATATGTTGAAGCTCGAAGACATTACGAAAATAAAGAGGCTATGGATAAACGAAGATTAGAAAATTTACGACGATTAGAAGCAATGCGTAATAATCCTATCAAATACAGAAGACAACAAATGAGAACACGAATGGAGCAAAGACGAAATGGTCAAAGGATCAACAACAATTCAGTTGAAAGCAAATCTAATGAACAATCAGTACGCATGAGAAATAATTATAAGAAAATAGCTCGTAACGAGCGAGATCGTGTAAGGCCCAGGCGTGGCAGGAGAAAGAAGAGGTCGAAGAACTGTGCAACCAAACAACCGAAATACCAATGGGGTGATAAAGCCTCTCTAGAAGAATTCAGACTTAATAGAAGAAGAAATAGGGTAAGTAGCAATAGTAGCAGATTGGGCTTCTTTGAAAAAAAAATTCAATACAAAAACAGTTCTTAAAACATGAATTCTTTTTTCATAGAACAAACGTCGTAACCGCCACCATCGGCTCTCACAGAGTCCAGGATATCAGGGTGAACGACGATCTACCCGATCAGTCAGCAAGCCGAGGCATGTCGAAGTGCTACTGGTGGCCGACAAATTAATGACAGACTTCCACAATGACTCATTGGAGACATATCTTCTGAGCATAATGAATATGGTATGTATGTACGAGTATTTATAAATCGATTACATATCTTTTAGTCCCATAAGCAAAATATATCAAAAAATATTTTTGTTTCATATCAGGTTTCCTCGCTGTACATGGATCCTTCAATAGGCAACTACATTAAAGTGGTTGTAGTGAAGATCATCATGATCGAACATGCAGAACGCACTGACTTGAACGTGACCAGTGATGCGGATAAGACTCTGTCGTCTTTCTGTCGATGGCAAGAGAATCTCAATCCGGATGATGACTCTAACCCACATCACCATGATGTCGCTATCCTCATTACCAGAATTGATTTGAGCAGCAGTAATGATAATAGGTATGTTGTTTCAAATTAGATTAAGATTGTAAAATTTGGGATATCCTAAAGTGATGCAGGGAGGATCATAAATATGAAAAATTAATTACATACCCGAATACTTTAATTTTCATAACGCTCAGTAAAATACTAACACAGCTCTTAAGCTTGTGATGAACCATGATCTTGTCGGTAGTCATTCATCACAAAAATTGATATCTATATAGGTACTTAACGCAAAATACGAAAAAAATCTGAGAGTCCACACGCATTAGCATTTATTATATTTTTTGAGCTGCTCTGAGACAAGGTCAATGGCAGAGCGCGCGTCTGCAGGCAAGGTAAATATACTGAAGTGGATGAGTAACCCGGGTGGAAATAGAACACTTTCAGGTCCGACCATCGACACCTAGGCATCGACAAGTGCGTGGGCTGTTGTAATTGCTTCGATTTCATTTACATATTACAAGTATTTGGCAAGTTTACACGTGCAATTTGTACTTTTAACATACAAAACTGCATATTTTTTAATATTATCCAAGTACATACACGTTATGTTAATATAATATACAATAAAATTAGTAACTTCTTTTCAACACGAGTTAGGTAAGTATATTAGAGAAGTAATACAAAGTTGACTTTTGCTCCGGAAATTTTTCCTAAATTGTCTCATTAAACCCTACATTTTATAACCATGGTAATCCGAAAGGTCTACTCTTCAAAATTTTTGCTTCGATGTGATATTATAAAACTCCAACTTAAATTTTCTATTGCTGGTAACTTTAGCGTAGATTGATTATTAGATATAAAACGTTATTACATCTCATATCTCCCAACGTGGCACTTCCTTTACCAAATCAGATCGTTGCCACAGATTAATTCCATAATTACCTTTTAATAACTTGCTATAACGTTGCAAGTTGCTCTTATTTATTAATATTACAGGTTATTACGGTGTAATATCGACAGGGTAATTTATATAGTTGGTTTGTGTAAAGTTGCACAACTCCGGTTGTTTAGTCTATAGCGGTGGTTTGAGCTTGCTTCGGCGATAGTCCACAGAACACTTAGCACTCGGCACCGCGATGTCTAGCGACCTATGTAAATAAACAGCCACTTACAAAATGCTTTTGCGTGCGTTATCTTTGAAAGACAATGTTGCACTGTTTAGTTATTGGACCACTGTTTGATAGCAGTAAACCTTTACTGTACTTACTGATTATATAAATTGTAATTTATCCTATGCTAATGCGGGGCTTTACTAGAACATCAGCTGCATCTTGTTCCGTGCATGTCGTAGAGTCGAGTAGGGAGCTCATTGGCGCGCTCACAGATGTAAAGCTAGCAACTTGTCACTTATCCTTCCCATCTGTCCCTGCTATTCTAAACGTGGCTGTAGGACATCCTTCGTGATCCTGAAGTTCTGGCTACCTCGTTTTGGGAATACCACCGTATGTATAGTATGTGTGTAGACATGTTATAAATAAACCTAACCTAACCAATGATCATCGTTATATATCACAGACTAGGTTAGATGTTTCACCTTATCCCTAATAACTGTTGTTTGTAAGTATGTAGGTACGTCAAATTTCATTTTATTTCATAATCGGACGATAGTTGCATTTTCACAAAACGCAGTGGCGATACAGGCTTACGTTAACACATAATGATCGGTTTTTGCCGGGTGTTTGCGAATCGCTAACGGCGCACATCAAAGTGCCGCCATTAAGGTCAAGGATGCTGGGTGTGTGTGTGCAAATTGGGCATTCATTATTTTAACAAAAGCCTATAACCATATTCGTGGCGTTACATAATTACTACCATGTATGTGTATTGTGTATGGGTCAAGAGTTGCACAACTTTTGATGCGTGATTTCAGAGTTTGTAGGAATAGGTCAAGAAATATGTTGAGCTCTAACTACCTAACTTTATGTTATTTTTTATCACAAGAAATATAGGTAAGTTTTTAAAATAGAAAATTCACTCATTAAATAATTTGCATACGCTTAATGTATATTTGAGCCGACCAAACTGTTCCAGACAGATTTCTGAGCTGTAGTACCTAATTATATGTCGATAGATTGAAATATAAATGCAGTTACCGTGACGTGTTATTTCAACAAAACATTAAAGAGCGCCAGTAAACTGATAGTGAGGAAGACGTTAGCCAGACTACGAGAATTATGCAATTTTAGAGCTGATTTGCTTATGTACTTAATTTTTTCCTACTCTAACAGTGATTGAATAGTGCAGATGCGTGTACTATCTGTTAGTCTTACACTTTATAAATTATTTACACATTGCAAATATTTTACTTCCATGCTAATTTTAAATAGTTCCTATCGAAAAGGCTGACGGCAAGAAAATGCACTCAGGAGATCCGACTCAAATGTCAAGCGTCAATTCAAAACACGATCGCGTATCGCCGGAAACCTGTAGCGCATGCAATAAGGAAGGCCGATTTCGGTAAACGGTACAAACGAGTAGCCGAATGTTCTCAGAAGCCGGCAATCAAAAGACAATGAGCTGTAACGGTTCAGTGCAGCCGTGGGCGGTACCGAGACTTGCCCGCATGCATTATGCATTGGGCTGCATAAAAAATTGCAACCATCAATAAGGGCGCTTCGATTGGCTTCGAAACTCCTTATTTAATAAACATCATAAATGTTCGAATGTAGGACAAAGTAACGAATGTAGTGAATACCTATAGATTGGATATTTCGTAAGGGGATTGTGTTAATACTCTATGTTGCTATAACGTGACCTACTTTCGAAAGGAAGAGTCAATTACACATCAATTACTCCCTAAAGCGGTAATTATTTTTATTAGGACGCATGTGTTTAATCACTTGCATAACGAAAAAAATGCGGTAAGCGTTTTTCTTAGTATGCCGGCGGCTGGACAAAGGGGTCTCGTTAAAATTAATGAAGTAGATTATAATTTTAATTCGTGATTGCGGTCGCCGCCACGCCGTCTCGAGTGTTGGCCGAGTCCGGTAAGGCCTTAACTGTTATCGCTAATCTACAGATCGAGGCCATCGTGATTTTTGTGCAAACATGCAGCTGTGTTAATGGGTTCATCATGGGTTTATGTACACTGGGTGAACATTTTTACGCAGTCGGGTTTTTTCTTTATACTTATAAATAAGGTTATTGATGGCAAATTATAAAGATTTCCGTGTGATTGTTACTTGATTGTCATGTTTTATTTTTAATTACAAAATTCATTTATTGCAAATCCTTAGTGATTTAATATAAAACTCATTTATTTATATCGTTATTATTATATTGAGCCTAATGAAAACCTTATGAAAATATATTCGAATTATCTCGGCAAAATTTTATATTGGCAATGGCAATCGATTTAAATTTAATAATTTTATTGAATACTATATTACTTTTTATAAAATTAATTTTTTATTTAAAAAAATATATAAGCCTATAAAATCTTTATAAGGATATTTACAATCAAACATTATTGTCGTCGGTCGCACTCCCGTCGAACATTATCTTCAAAAAGCTTTTTTCCGAAAAACTTTCTCTGACATGATGTAAACTTGAGGAATTCAACATTTCATAATATTTATCTCTGTGAGTGAGTTTTTAAGCCATCTTTGTTTGGCGATCAATTAACAAAATAAAAGCATCATCTGTTAAACCACTTCCCTCAGCAACACCAATTAGAACTTCATTACAAACTTCTTATTTCAGAACTAAGGAAGGACCACCTAGAAACAATTACCTGTTTTATTATCTGTACAAATTAAAACATAATAATATGATTTATGAACTTGTACCCAAAAAAGTCGCAATTTATTTAGTTCTGAAGCATTAAAATGTAATTACCGCTCAATTATGTGCAGAAAAAACATTGCAAGATATCATTATAGCCATGCCTTTTTAAGGCAGATGAATACGTGCTCGTATATTCATATTTGAAACCAATTATTTAAATATCAAAACTGAATCTACATTAAATATGGCAAAAACTGTAAGGTTCACACACACATCGGATCAAATTTTAATCCTAGAGTTGGCCGGACACAGATGATCAAATGCAAGAGCTCAAACGTTATAAAATAATAAAAAAACCTTTAAGCAGCGCGGTAGAGGACTATCAAGTAGTTTTCTATTTGTAAATATCGCCTTTTTATTTTGTAACTTTTAGCTTAGTTATAGTTAGTACATAGTATTTTAAATTAATTACATATGATTCAAGTTAATATTCTTTAACCCACTATAAAGATTAACTTCAAAATAATATTTGCCTAATAAACGAAAAAAGGTTGTTTCTTCAAATACTATAAGTACAGCGCCACAAGTAAAAGACTTCAACGGGTTGTACAGCGTATAATAGATTTTATATTTAGCATTATAAAAACAAAAATAAATTTATAACCATTGTTCTATGGGATACATTTTGTAAATTCGATAGATAGATAAATAACTTCTTAGCATAGTATTTCATCAGAACACTGCTGATGTTACAGAACTCCAACAAAATAAACTTTTATGAGCCCAACTATAAACAACTCCAGATTTTCCTGACTCGTAAATTAAATTATAAACCCCTTATAGCGTGAATTTTACTAGTTTATTTTAGCAATTACTCACGGAACCACAACAGCATTGAGGTCGATATCGATATATATTATTACGATTGTGATTATCGATTCTCGATATATTTTGACGTATCGTAAATCGGGTTTGCGGATAAAATATGATGAGAGATGATTCTCTTTACCCATGCGTTTTGTAGATAGAATTACTCCTATAGTGGCGGTGTATCTGGCTGAATAAGTACATAATATTTTTTCTGTTTATAGCTATATATCATAGAAAAGTCAAAAAAATAATTTTAATTACTCCATTATTGGCTCGGATTTTAAACTGGAATAACAAATAGGCTACCTTATTTTCATCCCAAGAAAACTATTACTTTCCCGGATATACGCAGCTGGGTTTATGTCTACTTATTCGTTGATATCAAGAATATCTGTCCTGTTTTGACATGTCGACGCAAATTTATATCCATATTATAGCCAAAACCCGTCCATATTGCGCGAACTACTCGTATTTAGTGGAATTCACATTGGTTACCGCCGTCTTCCGCGTGGCGTGACTCAGAGCGGCGTATTATTAGCCGCCTATTCCCGTCCACGAGTCTGCGATTGCCTAGCCACAGTGTAAACACTGCAGTGAACTCGTGTGCCTATTTCCCAGACATTATATAAAAGTTATGTACCCAAAATAAAAAAAAATAGAGAAAGGAATGTGGATCGATTCACCGTTAAAATATTGTGAGTGTGGTTGCTAAAAGCATGTCTGTAGCTTTTAGATCATACTTAGGTATTAGTTACGTAATAGTTTCCTACCGATATTTTTTTATTCGCTATATCAAATATGTATATGACTTTTATCCGTAGGCACTTTACATCCTGAGCCAAAGGTAGATTCATAACATTGTTTTAAGAATTAGATAGTTATAGGTAAATCATTTACTCTGTGGTTCAATTAGCTTCAATTATTCCGTCGAACCACACCCACTGCGTAGGAACTCTGTCGTGCGTTTACTCTAAACGCAATGGACAGGGTATTAACTTATGTAACTTTCTGTAAAACGTGATTGATTAGTGTGCTCTATGTCATTATTGATATAAACTTTTGTAAATATGTGATAGAACTAAAAGTAAAATATTATGTGCCCTATATTTATAAGAAATAGAGTTAAAGAGTTACCTATGTGCATACCCGGGTCTCTACCTTCTAGACTACGCCAGCATTTATCATTATCGATGGGTTGGTTAGCTTCGCTACCGATGATTTTGTCGATGCCTTTGTGTTCTTCGATATTAAGCTTAGAAATCTAATAGGTATAACATGCACAATTACATATTTAAAAAAAATTAAAAACGTCAATCTCAGATCTCAGATGTTTTTTTTTTTTTTAGTTTATCCCGAAGAAAAGGCAAGGGGAACTAAGCCCATACAGCCTAATCATTGTTTAGTAAAATGTATTCTGAATTTATGATGAATGACAATGATGATGAATGGAAACGTCGGGAAAATCCTCAAGAACAAGTGTAAAGTTAGTCAAAATGAAAAATTATTGCAGAAACAACTTACATGCGCCCATGAAGAGATCGTAATCCGGCTAAAGTTTTACTCGGCTTACCTGCGTATAAAACCATGCACACGCACTAGATTCACATCACAAGTAATCAAAATATAACTTATCTACCAGAAAACATCACTTTACGGACACATGCAAGCCATTTACAAACAAATTTTGATTTTCACAAGAAAATTACACCTGCACCCTTCCAGCTTTTCCCGCCGAATCCTCAGATCTCAGATGATACAAAAAGTAAAAAGCAATGTTGCCAGCACATAGACAACAAAAATCAACCATTTAGTGTTGCAACATAAAAGACAATTATTCTTTGCTTATATTAATTAAACAAAAGCGAATGTACTTTGTTCCCATATTTAATCAACTGTTTGTTTGTCTTAGCACCCTCGGCGTGGCCAACGTCGCTGGTATGTGCAAACCTCATCTCAGCTGCTCCATCAACGAGGACAACGGCATAGCACTTGCGCACACCATCACGCACGAGCTCGGCCACAAGTGAGTACACTCATTCACATGGGGCTTAATCTTATTTCTCGATCGAATCTATAGAGGTAACCGACATGTTTGCTCCCAAAGGAAGCCTTTTCACGCGTTCGTCAAGTCTCGTGTTAAAGTCTAACCGCGACTAAGGAGTGTTGCGCTAACGAACGTTGATGCCAACAATATGATTGATGCCAACAATATAGCACCCTGTACCTACTTGAATAGGCAGTTATTAAAACTTCTGCGACCAATCAACTACACAATTCTACAGGTAAAAAGGAACCTTTATTAGCTAGGCGAATTACTTTTATTATAATTGTTGTGATATAACCGAGCTCGCTCGCAGTCTCTGCAAGCAAGCAACCCGGCAGTGCAGAGCTTTCGTTAGTTTGCATTTTTTACACGAAACACGTTTAGTTTATTTTCAGGAAGAACATAAGAACTCTTGCTTTGGCCCAAAAACATATTTTTGCTAAGGAAATTATAAATAATATTAGACACGATTTATATGTGCACAGCTCGTCCTCCATAAATTCGCATTGGCTAATATCTACTGAATGTTTTACTGCGCCATAAAGAATTTAATGTCTTTAGAGATAAGAGAAAATGATTCAGACCATACGGGAGATTTATGGACCGACTGGCGTATTATCATATTTGTACAACCGAGATTACCAAATCAATAATCAATATTCGGACAGGCATTAAATTTACTACATAATGCGTGTGCATAAATTTTATTATAATGGTCTATTTCGAAGGTAACTCGTAAATATAAATGTGTGTCTAACTGAAAGATTCTTGGGTATTGATATATACTGAAACCATAAAGTAAAATTAAGGAAATAATAAAATATCATTAGCACAAAGGTTCTATTAGAACTCACAAACAAGTCTACGTAGAGCTTTCGTCAGCTTGCATTTTGTACAAACGAGCCGCGAACTCATACTTTTAGTTTATTTTCAGGAGCAATATGTATTCTGTAGGAATGTGTATTTGCTTTGAGTCAGAAACCTATTTCTGCTAAGGTAATTATAAAAAATATTATATACGATTCATAGATATGTGTGCAGCTCGTCCTATATATTAGTAGGTACTTAGAGAGGTAGATAAACAGGTACATTTCAAAGAAAAGTCATCGTAAGTCTGTCAAACCCCCGGGGGTAAAAACCCCATTTCAAAAATTAGAATTAAAAAAAGTCTGTCAAAGCACAACCCTACTATAGCACACGCCAATATCAGTTGGCATGTAGTTTGAAATGCAGTAAAATATACAACAATTTACATTACCTAATATTGTTATTCTGTTTAAAAACTCTCGTTAGAATTGTTTGTATTGGTTCGTAAATAAAGCTCAGTAACCAATGGGATTCCAGCAACGTCGGTTGCCTAGAGCCCGAGATTTGCCTGAGTCACGTTGCTAACTCCGGACTATCACAAGGACGCTCTCGAGATTATAGATTTATGTGACTAGAATTTACTGACGACCTAATTTAAATGTTATTGGCGAATTTAAATTAGGTCGTCGAACATTGCCATGACTATGGCCGGGAACTCATGATTGCTATACTTTATATTAACTTTATTCTGATTGGCATTATGTAAAACACAAACACGTCTTGTACCTTGTTAGCTGTGTCGTGTCTGGAAACATGGCTAGAAATAACTCCACCATATTTAACTTAGGTATAGATAGACATATCAACAATGTAATAAGAAACTCGAATTGCCATCAGCAGTGTTTCCTCTTTTCATTTACAAGAAGCAAGGTATTATTACCCTAGGCACTTCAAACAGCAGTTGCAATCGTAATGCTAACATTATGTAAGTGCATGCAGGCAATGACCTTCTCTAACATGAATACATCATTGGCGGCGTACAATGCACTCCACATTCATAATTCCGGCCCACACAACGATTATTTTTTCATTATCGCGAACAGCAATGAATGAGGTCCAGAAATAAATGTCGAGTAAAGCGCATAATGTCGCCACACTCGACAACATAGGTGTCAGACGGAGCTTTTATCTCTATAGTCATCAATTATTTTTGCTATAAATATTTAATGGTCATGTATTGTCTGTTTGTTTTAATACACTGTTTAGTGTTTGCAACACGGAAAGTTTGAAAATAATGTGCCTAAACTTATACATACATATTCACACCGCTATATTCACAAATTGGGGTAGCTAGAGCTGAATGATCACGGAGGAGATCTTAACAGCCACGTTTAGAATAGTGGGGATAAATATTAATCAGTGACAAGTTGCTAGCTCATCGCCTGAGAACACTCGTGAGTTCCTTAGTCGCAAGAAGATGCAGCTGATGTATGTATTCAAATAAAACGTAGGTACCCCGCAACAGCACAGGCAAGCCTAAACTTATAAAAGGCAATAAAGCTGTCAATCAACAGCACTGTAACGCGCAGCGAAATGAAAAGTGTATATTTGGGGCAGGTCTAAATAGGTCTTGTGTACCTACTCGTAATAGCCGATTGCATGCTACTGTAATACCTATACTCAGAGCAATAATACTACGATTACGAGCTCTTTTAATATGGCTATTAAGATTACCGACGTTGCTACTAGATATATTGTAGTTCCCTATAGGTCAGTGTTGAGCTACGTGGGTAAATTGACTTAGCTTAACGTATAACATTTTATTTATGATTTATTTTTCAAAAATTTATTTCTCTATAATTATTTGCAATAATAACTAAACCTACGTAAAAAAAAACTAGAGCTACAAAATAAAATAAAATTTACAAATAGAAGACTCCTTGCAAGTCCTCCACCGCTGGCAATGTGCCCAAAAGGCTGGCAGCGTTGCCCCGCTGGATAGCGAGGCTTACTCACTGTCCAAAAAATGAGCCAGCCCTCTGGTCATGAGATGCCTGGTTTATGATGATTTATTTAAATCGTATAAATAGCCACCATAACAATATTGTACATACCTAGACAGAAGAGTACTAGGTATAGTCACGGCCTCAGATGAATGATGTCACGGCATATCTTCACGGTTAAAAAAATTAAGACAACAGCTTGAAAAGTGACATTATTTTTCGACCGAATAGATAGGTTCGTCATCGAAATGTTTGCTCGAATAAGGCTTTATTCGCGCTTTCGTCAATGATAGAGTCTACTACTAGTATTGGTGTGATTGTACGACAACGAACGTCAATGCGGAACGATGTAACCTTTGACTATGAATCTACTTTCTACGGATGTAACATTGTCTAACACCCTAGTCTTAATTGTCTGATGTTCCCGATATTATAGTACATAAATGTACATTTTTCAACAGTTTCGGCCTGTTCCACGATACGGAGGAGATCGGATGCCACAATCGGGAAGGTTCCACTCTCCACATCATGACTCCATTCTTCGAAATCGACAGCGTCCAAGTGTCCTGGTCGCGATGCAGCAAACGCGACGTCACCAACTTCTTGGAGTAAGTGAAAAGACCTTCAATTTACCTATTAGGTTTTCATGAAATCTTGTAAACACCTATTTTTATTTTGGACTTGTCATCAATTTTCGGATATTGCTATAGTATGTTTAATGGCACGTGTAGCCTAGTTCACACTACAGGTAGGTATTATTGTAATTATGTAAAAACATGAAAATATGTAGAGGTTTATATTCTTCGTGTAGATATAATATGTACCAAAATAGCCTATACACTGTTGGTTAATTGCATAGGTAGGTACTGATCAGAAGCACAATCTGGTAAATGTTTCCAATAATATTCCTAGGACATAAATACTGATACTGGAGTCACACACACGCTATTTGGTACATACTACCTACCTACTCGTACTTACCTGTTCTATGATTTATCGTCGAGTTTGCGTAACTTATAAGGCTTTATCGAATTAATAACATCTATTATTATGGGTTTACGCAATTCTTTTAATAGTTCCACATGGTTACATCCAATAAACTACATTCGGATAGATGTCGCATTTGTCACCTCACACCTAAATATAGGCGCCTACTATCTAATGTGTGACCAGTTTTATCATAATGACTTGATTTTTTACATATTTTAATTATTATGTATCACATAAAATATTTTAATTATAATATTATTATGAGATTAGTAGGAAATTATGAATACACGTTATGCCTAATATAAATCAGATAGCAATACAAACTCTACTTACTTACAAACTATTTCTTTTAAAAAAATGTAGAGAAAATCAAATTTCGTTATTTTTTTCCAGTGCCGGTTTAGGGGAATGCTTGAGTGACATACCTTCGCAGAAGGAGTACGAGTATCCTGATCAACCAGCCGGTAAGTTGTTAATATCTAATTCTTCATTGCCTTTTCTTTATCTATGTAGCGTTTCTATCTTATTGGTCTAAGGTGGATCGCAATCATTAGTCGTCATATTTAGAGAGTAACACCTAATACCATACCATACCAGGTTCTGGGTTCGAATCCCGGTAGGTGCAAACATTGATATGATGAATATCAATGTTTGTTTCCGAGTCATGGATGTTTCTATACTTATCTATGTATATATATACCGTTGCTTAGTACCCACGACACAAGACCTTAGGGATCTTAGTGTGGGACTCGGTTAATGTGTTGTGTGTGTGAATATTAAAATTTGTTTGCCGAGATTTGGCTAGTGTATAGCTATCGGGATGAAAAATAACGTTGCCAATATGTAATTTAGAAAAGAGATGGTAAAATTCGTTATCCGAGTAATTGACCCGGTGGCTTAGTGGTTATAGCGGCCGGCACGGTTTGCAGCGGTCGTGGGTTCGATTCCCACTCGGGTGAAGATTTTTTTCCATTTTCTTTATTAATAATTTTATAATATATAATACCTTGACTAAGATAAATTTATAAAAACACTTCTCCATTAATATAATCCGTTAGGATATGGTTGATCGTTTCATCTTTAAACATTGTGCTGAGGGATTCAGTTTTGTTTACCGAGATTTGGCTAGTGTATAGCTATCGGGATGAAAAATAACGTTGCCAATATGTAATTTAGAAAAGAGATGGTAAAAATTCGTCATCCGAGTAATTGACCCGGTAGCTCAGTGGTAAGAGCACTAGCACGGAATGCAGAGGTCGTGGGTTCGATTCCCACTCGGGTGAAGAATTTTTTCCATTTCTTTATTAATAATTTATAATAAATAAGTATTTATCTATTTATGTTCTACAGGCGTATTATTCGACGCTGAAATGCAGTGCAACCTGCAGTTCAACGGCGGAGGCAAGGCGGAGGTGTGCGAGCCGGGAGACATGTGCCAGTACCTGTGGTGCGTCGTTGACGGCATGTGCCGGACCAATCTACGGCCAGCCGCCTCGGGGACCACTTGTGGACCGAATATGGTGAGATTCTGTTGCATATTCATATGACTTAGCATGGTAAGCTAATCTAGCGAAAGTTCGGCCTTAGATTCATGGGCACACTTCTGCCCAACCTATATAACATATATATGTATTCATAGGTTCCTTCCTATTTATAAAATAATCTGGTATATTAATTTTCAGTGGTGCCAAAACCTAACCTGCGTACCAAAAGGTCCGACGCCCGAGCCGCGCAATGGAGACTGGGGACCGTGGAGCGAATGGAGCGAATGCTCGCGATCATGCGGCGCCGGAGTCTCCATGCAAACCCGCGAATGTAACAACCCTGAGCCACTGAACAATGGAGCTTACTGCATTGGAGATAGGAGCCGGTAAGCTTAGAAGTTGTTTCATTGCTGCTGTTAGGTAGATGCTAGCTTTTTGCAGCTTTTTCAGCTCTTCGAATCAACTAGGCTCTTCGATTTTGTATACTTTTAGACTCCTTTATACTGTGATAATTAATATTTTTTATGAATTTTGTTCCAGATACAAGATTTGCAACACTGATCCATGTCCACTCAATGACCCACAATACAGAGAAGTGCAATGCTCTAAGTTCAACAACGCTACTTCGGAATGGGTGGCATATTTCGATCAAGGTAAGGCTTGGTGTGATCTATTTAATTAATAAAACTTATTTAAATTATGGAAGTATAATATTATCAACGCATTTTTAAATGCTACCTTAAAAAGACTAGGTATTTCGTAGTCGTCATATAATAGACTTTTAACCAATTGTCTTTTATATTTTACAGACAGGCCATGCGATTTACAGTGTATACCAAAGTCTGGCAACTATGCTTTTGAGGTGACAACGGGATTCGTAGCGGACGGCACGCCATGTCGGCAAAGTATTGGATCTAGGGATATGTGTATTACAGGTAAGTCTTTCGCGTATTAGGTACAAGATTAATATAATTATCTCTATCCTGCTTGATTCCCGTCAGTGTTGCCAGATCATACATTGCGAATTATGTTATATTTATTGCAAAATTGGATGTTTACAAAATTATGGTAGATCTGACAAAAATATCGTAGAATTTGAACGAAATATCGTACGATACCTAATTTAAATTTTTATGGCCACTCAAAATTATCTGGCAACGCTGATTCCCGTAGCCAGAACTGCAGGATCAAGAAGGAGATCCTTCAGCCACGTTTATTATAGCGGGGTCAGCCCTCCCAGCATGACCATACATCGTGGATATCGTATCGTCTCTATACAAAATTCAACATGGGGCGGCTATATTTATCGTATTTTGACAGGCTAAATCGGTTTATCATATCGTGTTTCACAGGTTATGCTACTAGCAGATGCTACTTGATTAGCTTGTGTTTATTAAAAGGACGTAGATAATAGATAGAAAAGAGTAGACAAAAAAGTGTATGAATTCTCAATAATCACGTAGTAATCCTTTACTAAGTATGCTCATCATCTTTCAGCCTTGCTTCAAATAGGATGTCTACTAATACTCAAACATTTTCCAGGTATATGCTACAAAGTGGGCTGTGACTGGGTGGTGGGGTCCGACAAGGAGGAGGACTCGTGCGGCGTGTGCGGCGGGGACGGGTCCGCCTGCAAGACCGTCAAGGGAATATACAACAAGAGCGTGACCAGATACTCGGGATTGAGTGAGGTATGTATGTATATGGTACATACATACATTATATATAGTCACGCCCATTATCTCCATAGAGGTTAGGCAGAAAAGTGCAATTTACACACCCACTTTTCACCAGTTCGCCTATTAAGTCCCACGTGGTAAGGGGTGAGCCTATGTTTATGGTACAAGGTACTTTGAGAAATTTGACTTAGATTTTAGAATGTGCTTACTTTTTAATGCGAAACAGAACATATTACTTTGCAATCATCCATAATGTATTAATCGTTACAGGTAGCAGTAATCCCAGCTGGATCACGAAACGTTAAAATTGAAGAAAAGGTCAACCGTGGGAACTACATTGCAATCAAAAGTGCGAAGACTAGAAAAACTTACATCAATGGAACTGGGTAAGTTGTCAATATTATAGCAACTGAATAACATTACTTACTCACCTGACATTATACCAACTTATATTATATTTTATCTAACACGAGTTCCGCATTCCAGATCAAAAACAATGACTGAATACTTTGTAGCTGGAACCCCGGCTATATACGAAAGGGATCGCGATTGGGAGAAGGTGCGCATTGTGGGCCCGCTTGCCGAGGACATTAAAGTTTATGTAAGTTTCAAAATGGCGGCATCTATAGTTTGTTAGCACATTCATCTAAGGTTAGCACTAATAAATAACCCCACTATTTAGTCGATAGAATGAGTACCTCACCTAGGTAGACCACAATCAGATAGCATGAGGTCAATGTTTTCATGCTTTGCCCACAGCAAAAGATCTTTCGCGGCCGCTACCGCAACCCTGGCGTGACATACCAGTACACCGTCGACAGCAAGCCGCCGAAGCCGCGGTTCCACTTCCAGCTGTCAAACTGGACGGCTTGCTCCGTGTCTTGTGGACAGGGCTACATGGTGCGCCGGTATCAGTGTGTGGACGAACAAGGACGTAAGTACCTACTAGACCACTTGTTCTTTCTTTTTCAGCCTATTGCCGTCCACTGCTGGACGTAGGCCTCCCCCAGAGCACGCCACAAGGCTACTGCCATAGGGGGAGTTTTGCCCATAGCCACCACGCTGGGCAGGCGGGTTTGTGACCACTACTACCTTATTATTTTGTGACTTATTAGGCTTAACGGTGCTAAGGTAGTAAAGTTACTAAGTATAGGGAGGTATACCTAACATTTGATTTTTCCTCCTCTTTCATGTCAGTCCTGATTGCATATCAAGGCTGATTCACGTTTTCGGTGCGATATCACAAACACTGTATTGTAAATTCCTTTAGGAGTTTAAAAACTTTCCTCCCTACACGTAGGTACGTCACAAAAATCTTATTTTACAGGACCAGTAGAACGGAGGCAGTGCTATCAAGTGGAGTCTCCGCGACACGAGGCTCTAGTGCAGAAATGCAAACAGCCGGCATGCCCCGACTCGCACGTCGCACCACCAGTCAACAAATCGCCCTACGTCAACAGCTCGCCTTACGCGCGTAACTCACCACATGCGCAGAACACACCATATATCCAAAAATCACACACAGCGAGTCAATCGAACCCGAACAGACATGCTCCAAGTCAAGCGAACGCAAACAGAAATGCGCAGAGTCAGACGAGCACACACAGAAATTTGCCACAAACAGAAGCCCCTTACTGGAAACAGAATCCGTCGGATACCTACTGGTGGGCCGGGAAGTGGATGCCCTGCACTCAGCCTTGTCATATGCCGGTCAGTACCGTAGTAACTCAACCGGTAAAAAAATCAAATTGCATAGATAAGATCTCAGGCTTCCTGCTTTCTATGTATCAAAGACTGATTACCTACGTATCTTGCAAAAGCAAAGCAGAAGCAATGCGATAACGAAAATTGTACAATATTCGCCTTGAAATGGCAAAATTTGACAAGCATTCAGCGAATTTTGTACAATTTTCGCTATCGCGAAATCGCTAGTTAGGTAACAAGGGAGCCGTTCTGTAATCCGTTATAATGTAATTAATTATACTTAATAGTTGGTTGGTACATATATCAATTCCTCTGCGTTGTCGCAGCAGAAGATGTCTAAGTGTTAATGAACGTACTATTATTAATTAGCATCTAATCAGGCTTGGAGTACCTGCTCCTTATAAACTTTTATATCTACTTTAACCATGCAACTAACACTTAGGTAAGTTACTTACATATTTAATAAAACAAACAATTTTGTTCTTTACAGGGCGCGGAAGCATTGAGGCATAGAAGCGTCTACTGTGTAATA
This sequence comes from Carposina sasakii, assembly GCA_014607495.2. Taxonomy (NCBI): domain Eukaryota; kingdom Metazoa; phylum Arthropoda; class Insecta; order Lepidoptera; family Carposinidae; genus Carposina; species Carposina sasakii. The sequence goes on along the minus strand of CP053163.1, from coordinate 8,555,385 downwards.
AGATCGTCGAATCAAGTTACCAACGATTCCAAATGTGACATGTCAAGAAAGCCAACACCCAATACCAAATGCACTGACGTACCCGCCTGCTAGCCTATAAATTAAAAGGGAAGGAACCCATGGATTAAATAAATTAGCGACATAGTTTTAAAGCCTTATGCTCTCTTATGAGACGATTGCTTATGCTATTGAGCTGTTATCTGAGGATTGTACCTATACAAAAATAACGAGGAGGAATATTATAACATTCGTTACTCCAGACTATGAACGTACAAAATGTTCATTTAGATCATTGTTAATTACTATGATCTGAATATTATGTAGGTAAGTAAGTAAAAAGGATGACAACAAATTGTGAAGTGATAATACATTAGTGAAAACGAGTGACTGTAGGTATATGTTACAGTGGAACTATGTGCTAAGAGTAACCAGTGAACTGGACTTTGATGTTGCAAAAATGAAGTAACCCAACGAATAGACTTATACAAACAGTACCTAAGCTAGGCGGAGTAGGCGTACTTACTCGAATATCGAATACCAGTGGTGACGAATCTCGCGAGTGAGTTCAGTTTTAAGGAATTCTCTGCAATTACCTACCACTTACTGCCATATTATTTAAGTAACTTCTAGTTTTAACATAGAATCCGTTAGTTGTTAATTGTATTTAATATTTTATAATTATAACATCAGTATTAAAAAATGGTGTATGTATATTTTCAACATTCAATTTGACATAATATGGAACTGTTTAGGTGTTTAGAATTTTTGGACCAAAAATATTTTGTTAATCTAATTCAAAGTTGCCATTAATATCTTACTACGACACTTACTATAATGATTGGACGTACGTGTAAAAAGTTAAAATAATGTAAGAGAAACAACCATTACTAATTTGAATAATGTCTAAAAAGCAAAGTTGATTATTGCGAATCACCCGTAAAAATGTTTTTGATACATTTTTAATACATACAAAATACTTCTCTGTAGGCATTTCATTATTTGTGTAGGTAATGTGAATATTGTATAATTTATATGTTATATCTATATAAAATGTAATATTAAGTAATTATTTTTAACAGACTTAAATTATATTTCTGCGCTAGTCAAACAATATTATGCTTTTTATCATCTTTAAACAAAAATCGAAGGTAAACCGTAAATATTGTAAACATGTTATATTTCGACAGAATCACCTGGGAACAAAATTACCTATAAGATTATATTTTCTTTATTCTTGCTTTGATGGCATAATTTTATTATTTGTCAATATGTTATGCATAATTATTTTAACAACTAGTTTTAATATCTTATATATACTCTGAATACATTCAGTGTTTGTGTCTGTAACTGTACAATAAATAACTTTTATATCTATCAGTTCTCTAATGTGTCCGTTCTAAGATTCATCAGAGAATAACTTTGTCAATTAATTTATACACAATTTTAATTAGAAAAAAGTTTTATATTTAGTTTTAAGCTTTCTTTGTACACAATAAAATTATTATTATTATTATGTATATTCAATTATAATTGTGTATGTAATTAGGAACGACAATAAAAATATTTAAATAATAAGTATGTTTTTATTCAATCAAATTATACCTATTATAACTTTGAAACCGCAAATCTAACTAGAAAAGTAGAATGAATAAGACCCTAGATGTACAAGTAGGCACTAAGTGCGGGAGAGGTAGCACGCAAATATTTTTTTTTCGTCTGTCTATATGTAAGTATGTATAGGTAGATGTAGTCTGTATGTACCTAGATCTCTATATCTCACTGTATACAGTGTATATAAGGTCTTTTCAAAGTTTACAAAGTATTAGTGATAAATAATAAATAAATATTCACACACTACACAACACATTAACCTAGTCCCACACTAAGATCCCTAAGGTCTTGTGTCGTGGGTACTAAGCAACGGTATATAAATACATAGATAAGTATAGAAACATCCATGACTCGGAAACAAACATCGATATTCATCATATCAATGTTTGCACCTACCGGGATTCGAACCCAGGACCTATGGCGTCGCAGGCAATCTTGAATAATTACTGCACTGAAATGTATGGAACAGCAGATTTTTTTTCACTATTTCAGAGTTAGTCTCCTAATGAAAGTTGTTTCTTTTTACCTACCTAGTTTCGTGTCAAAAGATAATCAGTACTTTTTGGTAGATCTTATACAGGGTGTAACAAAAAGGGTATGTTAAGCGAAAAGCTATGTAAATAGCCCACTATAGAGAACCTATCTACAAAATTTAAGACTCGAAATCACATTTTTGTTTTTCAAGATTGTATGAAAATTCCTGAGATATTTAAAAATTCTCCTTACTATCCGGAAAAATAAACATGTGATTTCGGGTCTCAAATTTTGTGGATAGGTTCTTTACAGTGGGCTGTTCATATAGCTTTTCGCTTAACATACCCTTTTTGTTACACCCTGTATATAAAAATAATAAATATAGTGCAAAAATAGTGAAATAGTGAGAAAAAAAATAGTGAAAAAAAATCAGCGGTTCTCGAATAATTACTGCACTGAAATGTGTGGAACGGCTGATTTTTTTTTCACTATTTCGGAGTAGGTCCCATAGGGAAAGTTCTTTATTTTTACATACCTAGTTTCGTGTCAAAAGATAATCACTAATTTTGAAAAGACCCTATATACTGCCCATTTCGATTCTCTATACAATATGGAAACGTATTATTAGACTCCGGCCGTGTTATTACAAAAGAATTTAAACATTTTTCAAGCTAAACGTGTCCTAAATTTGGCAGATATGCTGTCAAATGTCTTATTTAGATCAAGTCTAACTTTAGACGCTGTAATAGCACCGTGAGTCGCTTACGTTGATAGGTCCTATGCAGTGAGCTACTTACTCTGCCTTACATTTTCTGTGGAGCTCTGTCTTAATGGTTTGGTTCGCACACCATAGACAAGCTTAGGAGATACCAAATCCCTGGTCGTATATATAAGTATGATGCGTGATTGCAAACATGAAAGTGAGGGAGCGAGAGGTAGGTACCTACTATCTATGTCGACCACATTTTTTTAAATGACGCTTCTAAAGACAGTCTAATAAAATCGCGTATACATATAACGTCCATTTTGAAATGAGAAATTATCAACAACTTATAATAACAGTAAATAATTAATAAAAGGGCGAAATTTTAAGTGTACGAGTCGAGTATGTTGTAGAAAATCTGTCTGGGTCCAGTTCGCGTTTTCATGGTTACATTTGATTAAATTATAAAATTATTACTAAAAAAATGGAAAAAATTCTTCACCCGAGTGGGAATCGAACCCACGACCCACTGCGAACCGTGCCAGCCGCTTTAACCACTAAGCCACCGAGTCAATTACTCGGATGACGAATTTTACCATCTCTTTTCTAAATTACATATTGGCAACGTTATTCTTCATCCCGATAGCTATTCACTAGTCAAATCTCGGCAAACAAAGCTGAATCCCTGCACAATGTTTAAAGATGAAACGATCAACCATATCCTAACGGATTACATCAATGGAGAAGTGTTTTTATAAATTTATCTTAGTCAAGATATTATATATTATAAAATTATTTATAAAGAAAATGGGAAAAATTCTTCACCCGAGTGGGAATCGAACCCACGACCACTGCAAACCGTGCCAGCCGCTATAACCACTAAGCCACCGGGTCAATTACTCGGATGACGAATTTTACCATGTCTTTTCTAAATTACATATTGGCAACGTTATTCTTCATCCCGGTAGCTATACACTAGCCAATATTAAATATTCAATACTGGTTGACTTGGGACTTGGTTGATCTCTGGTTGACAGTACGTAGGTGTTGTATACTGAGGTTATATATGATGGATAAATGATGTAATTTCGTAATAAAAATAGCATTTGTTGTCTATAATACTGTTTACTAGCCATAGACATTTGAATATCTTTTTAAATAATAAACTATGACATCAAACGTACGACGCGTACAAAACGAGTACAAAATGCCACGAGATCTGGAGAACCAATCGAATAAAATAACATCCAATCTTCTATTCATAATAACTAAATATATAACAAAGAGAGATCCTCAAAAAGTTGCCAGTAAACAAAGATATCAATTTTAGTCGAGTAGTATTTAATTTTAAAAGGGCTTGGGACATTCGAATGGTACCTACAGGGGGTCCCAAAAAGGGTCCGTTACAGTGACACCGACAGACATCTTAGGCAAGGTATTCTCTGGTGTCATTGTGACGTGCTCTCTATGGGACACCCCGTGAATGAAAGTTGGCATAGTAAATACGCGCTAATATTGAAATAAAAAATTATCTCAAACCTCTTTCGATTTGCTTGGTAGACAAAACCATCTAACGAGATATCATGTAGTTGTTTTGATGGCTAAGTATTTTTATTTCAAGATAATCACGTAATCACAATGCCTGGCTGTTCCCGACTCCTTCATATTCTGCCATTACTGTGACGAACTTCAATGTGCAGATATATGTACCTATACTTAAATACAATATATTTTGCAATTAACTCAGCAGAAAATGAAACAATATAAAGAGCATTATCAAGAAAAATACTTACTTGTCCTAGTAGATTACAAGAACAGTGGCGCGATGTGAGTATTGAAGTAAAGTGGAGGAAGAGTTTTTCACATTTTCAACGATATACTCAAGCGCGTCAGAAATTTACCTATAACGGTACGCGTATTTTATCGATCTGACAATTTGTTAGTGGGAGTGGTCATAAAACTGTATAGAAAAAAATATAAGAATTTATTCGAGCGAAGTTATCAGATATTAAGAGAGAATGTTAAGTGAACTAAAAAAAAGTTTAGACGCAGCTAAATATCATGACAGAATGTATTCTCAAGCACTTGTACTGACGCGCTTGAGTAACGTGCTAAATCCTCTCTTAGACGCCGAATTATGTCTTTCTTTTTCTTGTTTATGATCCGATTAAAGACTTGTAATGTACATAAAGCAAGACATCAGTAACATCAGTATACCTTTGCTTACTGGCATATAAGCAAGCATTCAGAATCTGAATGATCTCAATTTCAGATATAAAATTTTGAAAAAAATTAATAGAATAGCACAGAGGTACCTTTGCTTCACTTATCAGTTATCCTAATTCTAAATAATGATCTTATATATCACATATTATCTAAAGATCTTATGTGTCATCGTAAAAATGCTAAAAAAGTACCTTTTTCAACAAAACAGAATTATGTGAATGTAATTCGAAATTATTTAAGTTGAAACCTTAATATTACAGAGAGATGAGATATGCTGCTATTTGTCACCATTTGCACTCTTTTTCTTCTGAAATGGAATAAGATAAATATTTGAATAAAACTTAAAATAAGACCTAGAAATACCATTTAAAAAATGAAAAAGTCTCATCATTGTTATTTATTTATTGTGCCATTTTTAAAATATATTTTAGCAACCAATAGAAAAACGTTCATTGTTGGCACTATGTAGCTCCAGATTCTTTTGAGACAATAGCTTCAGAAGAAACATCAAAACGAATACTTTTCTTTTTCTGAAATAGTATATACTTATGATAAGTTCTGTACTAAACAAAATAAAGTACCAACATAATAAGAATACTCAAATTGATTAGCTATTGCAATAATTACAGGATTTATTTCAAGATGTCAATGTTACCTTGTCCTTGAGCCTGGGGTCTGTGTTTTTAGAACGTTCTTTTTCCAATTCAGAGTGTAATGACGCCATTTCCGACGTCAACTCAGCTTGCACTGCTCGTAATCTCTCCACTTCTACCAATACTTCCGCCTTATCTTTCACTAATAAATTTAAAAAATAAAGTATAATCATAGTTGTAAAATAAATAAGAGTTTAACATTTACAGAATGAGATAAGCATGTTCAATTTAAGGATTTTGGCATTTATAATTTATACAAATAACCAATCAGACATCTCTATTAAAGGGCACATCCACCATATTGCTTGGTTAATGGCAAAAGTAACAATACTACAGAGAGAGAATACTCACTTTCCCCTTGTCCAAGAATGTTACACAGCTTCTTGTTTCTAGATTTAACTGTGAGAAGCTCTGCTTTAAGCCCTGTCACTTCTTGCCTTAGCAAAGCTATTTCTTTATCCTTCCTCTCCAATGCATCTATAAACTGGACCCTGTTGAGAACCTCATCTGGAACTGTTCTACGATTTTTAACTCTATCAATAATTTTATCTTTCAACAGTTCATTCTTGGTTTCATCTTTAATTCTTTCAAAGAATTCTGTGTCTTTTTCAGGTGATTTAAACACCACAGGAGAATCTTCTACCTCTTCAGGTTTATCTATAAAATATTAAAGTCAATTCTATTATTCTAAGAAAACTGAAACTAAATACTTATCTGTATCTATGAATGTTACTACATAAGTATTATAATTGCCATGTTGCTGACTTTACCAATTAGATATTACATTATTTTGCTTTTATTGCAATTTTAGTCACAAAACATATGCTACCAAAAAAATTAAAGTTATTACTTACACTTCTGTTCTTCACCAGCATTTACCATATCATTAAACTGATCTAAGCTCATAACATTTTTCTTTTTCTGTTTTTTATTGCGTGAATTTTGTTCTTTCAGTTTTTTTTCAATTTCTGAATCTTTTTTCAATTGTTTGTAAACATCTTTCTTTTCTTCATAATCAAGTTTAGAGAGCATAATGGCCTAGAATACCAACATAATTAAAATTAATCTAAAGGAATTAATAACTAAATAGTTACATAAAAGTGACTCATTTTAGTATTCTCTTTCATTTTAGTGTGTAGAAAGAAGAAATACCTCTGAAGTTAGGTTGATACAGAGCAGGGATGTTGTGAATATTCGCATTCCGCATATGCGAAACATCCACATCGATTTTGACATCTGCATCTGAATCCGCATCCGTATAAATCGATGTGGAGCTGATACAGATGAGTAGCAGGTCACAACAAGAAAGTCCAAGTAAACAGTTACTTAGTAGCGCAAGATTAATATACAAACCTTTGTGAAACAGACTGGAGTCTGCAAAGGTGGCCATTCTACTTTTCATTAAATATAATGCTCCAATATTCAAATTAAATTACTAAAATAATTGATTTGTAATAGTAGTTCATTCACTACTTTATTCATCAAAATCTTCCTGCCCTTATCCCATTATTTTATGGGGTCGGCGCAACATGGTTTCTTTTGAAACTCACATTGCCAAAGCTTTGGCATTTGTTTTTATTATTTAATAAAAAAATGCCATGAACTATCTTGACCATTTATTATTTTTTTAACCAATGAAGCTGGAGTTCAATTTTACCTGTTGCATTTCAGATTCATAATTTCCATCCACAAGTTGTTCATCTTTCTGTTTCCAAGCTTCCCATTGCTGGCTAGTAGGAGCAGGTTGTTTAGTCTTCTTTTTCTTATTGGCAGCCTGGAAGAATCACAGGCCTAATTGGAATGACTACTCAACAACTCATAAAAGTAATACCTACCTATATAGGTACAACAGAGGCAATTATAATACATAATGATAACAAGATCATACTTGTACTGGTTTCACATTGTTTGAATTCTTCGTTTTTTTTACTGATTCGATTTTCTTGACAGTAGGGCTAGACTTAGCCTTCTTATTCTTCTGTGTATCTCCGGAAGGAGGGTAGTCATCGTCCTCAATCTTGAGGCCCGCAAATCGGGATTGTACAACGAGTGCGGCCATTTTTTCTGAAAATATGTACCTCTACATCATAATTATTACAATAAAAATAACTTGAAACTGTCTGAATTCTAAGTGAACACATGACCAAGTTATTCCAATAGTCCAATAGGGAAGTAAACAGTGATTTTTGTTTATATAAAATATACCTGCTATTAATTTCAATATACCTACTTGAAAAGTTAAATACACCCAATATTTCGAAATAAATTGGTAAGCAGTTAAAATAGTAATGGTTCTTAGAAAAAATACCGAAATATTTTATATTTAGTTAGGAAAACAAAACAGGGACCGAGCATAAACCGACTGACAGATTGCTTTTTTTTTTGTTTAGTTTATCCCGAAGGAAAGGCAAGGGGAACTAAGCCCATACAGCCATTGTCTTTAGTAAACGATTTCTGAATTTATGGGATGATAATGATGATAGTGATGAATGGAAACGTCGGGAAAATCCTCAAGAACAAGTGTAAAGTTAGTCAAAATGAAAAATAATAGCAGAAACAACTTACATGGGCCCATGAAGAGATCGTATTCCGGTTAAAGTTTTACTCAGCTTACCTGTGTATAAAACCATGCACACGCACTAGATTCACATCACAAGTAATCAAAATATAACCTATCTACCAGAAAACATCACTTTACGGACACATGCATGCCATTTACAAATAATTTTTGATTTTCACAAGAAAATTACACCCGCTCCCTTCCAGCTTTTCCCGCCGAATCCTGACAGATTGCTGACAGCAATCACAAACAAGGCAGACCATGGCGCAGCAACAGCGCAGCAAGAACAAAATGTAAACGGTGCGTAGACAGAGCATAAGATAGACAACAATACAAGACTAAGATGGCGCGAATGTAAATTAAGAAGGTGTGAGCAGGACGAGATTTGAGTTTTTTTGTCTCCACTTGCGTAAAGGTTTTTTGTTTGCCATCATTGCTATTGATGGCAGACAAATTGTTTGTGTCATAACATAAGAGATTTGGTCCAAAACAATATCCTACAAGGTACTAAAAGTGTGCAGTTATGGTGAATTGCAGTATAATTGGCTGTAAAAGCCGTAGTGAGCGAAATCAGACAAACATAAAGTCTAATCGGTTGAATTTTTGACGAGACGCTTTATGTAAATCAAAAGATTATTAAGTTGGTATCTATTTTCTGTCATAATCGTGCAGTTTTTTATTGAATTTAATGTGATAAAAGCCAAACCATGTATATACATAGCTACTAATGTATGTATATCACATTGTCTCTCACACTGTATACGCTATTAGCTGCTCTATCTTTCTTTCTCTACGTTTCTGTCATTAACACGAAAGTAATTTTACTTCCGTCAGTTGATGATAATAAATATTTAAATTATGTGAATTTAATAAAACCATGGTGAATTAATGTAAAAACGAAGGTTGGGAATAAATATTTGCTGTGAAAGATGCCTATCGTGTAAAAGTGCAATGGTTATCTCAAGTTTTGTAGAAATAACGATGTTTTCAACTGTAAACAAGATAGTTAATTTTTTTTTTTAAATTAGCTACTGGGCTATCATGAGCAAGCTAAGGGGAATTTTCTGACAAGTTAAAATAGGCAAAATGTCTCGATAAACGACGTTAGGTAGTCGAAACTCAACCTACGGCAACGGCTAAAGCTACCTATGATATCTTTAACCCGCTCGAAGCAGACCGATTTTTAGTCGGAAGTACGCAGAGCCTATCCACTTCCTAGGAACTATTAAATTAAATTACTCACAAAGGATTTGCCGGTAGAAGATGTTAACGCCATCTGTCCGCATGTTGCATGATGATTTTTACTTTAATTTCGTGTTTGATTTATTTAACTTTTAAATTTATCCCTACTTTTTGTTTGATCATCTTTTTTGTTGTATACATAAGTGTTCGCTGGGTCGGATTCGTGATCTATGGATGGAATAAACCGTAGAAAGAGAGATCCATAGTTAAAGGGATAAACTAAACTTTTAAAAAATCCTTACGTCACAATTTTGCCGCCCATATAAAATTCTACCTTCCATTCCTCCTTACACAAATAAAATTATTTACTTACATATTCACAAATTTAAATTTATTTAATTGTAATGTGTACATACACAAAGGTTACTAATCCGCTCTCCTTTTCATTTTTTCCACGTTTTTGTTATTATCAGTATACATAGTAAATAGTATACCTAAAGTGTAGTGCGAACAATATTTATGAAAGATTTATGACTTGAAAAGTAGGTACAATAAAAGCTGAAGAAATGAAATTAATGTGTAATGTTGAAGTTGTTAATAGATCTCATACAGCATTGAATATTAGGGCATGTGGGAAATATTTAAAATCAACAATAGCTTTAGGTAAAGAGCCAAAACGTGATAAAGAATATTTTATATTACATTTTTCAACAGTAAACAAATTGGGAACGAAATATAAAGTTAAGTGTATAAAGCAAGTGTTTGCCAAGTTTGTGAATGAGGGAAAAGTAACTATAAGGTTTGATGAACCCCCTCATGACCTGTGCATAAGAAGCGAAGTTATACAATTAAAATGTTTTCTAAAGTTATTATCGTCATGTTTATCTGGTGGTGAAAATGTGGAGATATCCACTTTGTGTAATGTTAGTGTACTGGGTAAAGATAAAGCATCAACTAAGTTAACAGTTCGTGATCGATCTGAATTTCCTTGCAAGGGTTTCCCACGAACATTAGAAGCCCTTACCATTAGTGGCTTAAAACTATGTAACTTCAGAAGAGATATTTTGTTATTGAAACACCTGGCTATCCTAGATCTAAGTAATAATCAAATTGAGAAGCTACCTGCTGAATTTGGTAAGTAAATCAACTAGGAAGCAACCTACTTGAATACCTACTATATTTCTTTGAAGCATCAATTGCAATTTTTTTTTGTGGGTATTACTATTACTATACTAATATTATTACTATACTATTACTATATATTATAATACTATTACTATACTAATATAATACTATATTACTATACTATACTAATATTATAATACTACTAGTGGACGCCCACAACTTTGTCCTCGTGGACTGCAGAAAAAACAAAATGGCAAAATTATCCAGAATAAAAGTAGCCTATGTGTTAATCCCAACTCCACAGCAAATTTTATTAAAATCGTTCCAGCCATTTATCGTGAAAGAGTAACATACATCCATACAAACTTTTGAGTTTTTTAATATTAGTGGGATATCCCACAAAATGGACAAAAGGAGAATAGGAATTATTAATAATCTTTTTTTATTTTTTTCAGGTCGAATGCCAAATATTACTGAAGTTAATTTGTCGAATAATAGGCTTGGAGTAAATGTAGATTGGAAATGGGCTTTGGGTCCACAGGTATTATCATAATCTTTAGTGTTGTTTATTTTAAGATGTAGAATAACTTAACAAAACATGAATGAACGTTTTTCATGAGTTCTTAATTCATTTAATTTTATTATTATAAATGAAAACTTAAGTTTATACTTCAGATGTCATAACTGATACATTTATTACTGTGGTAATTTTCTTTTCTCCAATTTCTTATTATAAGAGATGATCAACTTACTTCCTCAATTAAGAAAACCTAGTCAAATAATGCCAGTATAATCAATATGGTCAATTCTGACTGTCACACTTAGACTTAAATGTAAAATTAGTCCTACCTGTCCTTTTCACTCTCAGCCATTTATGTTAAGAACAGAGAGAGATAGACCTGACTAAGATTAGTTTTACTTTTAAGTGTGATGGTCAGAATCAACGCTTATATCAATGGTCTCCATAAATGTTTGGCAGGTTAAAAAAAAATATTTTTATTTTGTTACAGATTACACAAAAATTGAAACTTTTAGATTTAAGTGGAAACAATATAAAAGAACTGCCTAAAGCTATATGGAAAATGCACAACTTGGTGACATTGAAAGTAGACAACAATCTGCTAGTGTCCCTTCCTGCTACTTTGGGTAGAATAAATACACTGAGGTATGAAGACTAAATTTCAGTGAAGTTATTAAAAAATTTGAATATTATAAATGTGAAAGTTTATTACTCTGCATGTCACATGGAAACAATGAACAGCCCCTTATTTGGCACAGTATCAAATAGATAAAGTTGTGGATATGAGCTAGTTCCAAAAAAAATTTATGACAATACATATATGTACATTCAAATAGATTTTTCAGCTTTATTACATTAGTAGGTATATGTAGATTATTGCTCTATTTCAGATATCTTACAATATCCCACAACCAACTGAAGAGTCTACCTTGCAGTTTATTACAGTGTCACTTGGAATTCTTAGATCTTTCTGCAAATAAATTTATAAATATGGAAGAGGAAAATTCACAAAACCTGAAGCACAATCCTTGGGAATTATACATAGGCAGTTTAATCAATATAGCAGCTAAAGTAGTTTTGAAAAACAAGTTATTTTATGCTCCTAATTTAATACCATGGACTTTAGTTGAATATTTAGATAATGCTAACATGTGTGTATGTGGAACTCCTGTAGTCAGTGACACTTCTTTGGTTTATAAAGAATTTATTCTGAAAGATTACTACAGAACTGTTGTGTTTAATAGTAATAGTAATGGTGGTGTAACATTTGAATGTTATTTCTGTTCTCTAAAATGTTTAAACAAATAAAATCTATTAATTTATTGCACATAATTATATTTAGTACATACATCAGTTTGTCCAATATTAAAACATTTCATTTCGAATCATAGGCCATCTAGTCTCCATGTAATATCTTGAACAACTGGAGCAATTCTCATGTGAGGATCTGTAAAAAAAATTGGAGCTAACTTAGTGTTTCTTGGACAGTAAGTTACCAAAGATGTTTTTAATTTAGAACAGCACTAGACTTGAGGAGGTGGCACTTAGTTTTTATTAGGGTTATTTTTGCCTTTGGTTTTATTGGATCTTGAGTAAATCATGTTATGAGTTAATGCATCAAAACACCATACATAGTGTATGTTAATCTATACATATAATAAAAATGTAACAGATCGCTGTCTGTACATGGAAGATATGTGAGAAAAAATATTATAGGAGACCTTTATCAACGCAATAGAACCCAAAATGATGATTTTTGGAATTATTGTCTGTGCGTTTGTGCACGCTAATTTCAGAAACGGCTGAACCGATTTCGATGCAGTTTTCAGGAATATATTGTGACAGGTCCCAATTAACATATAGGCTACTTTTTATCCCGGATAATTTCGACATTTTGTTTTTTCTGTAGTCCACGCGGACGGAGTCGCGGGCGTCCACTAGTAGATAATAAAAATGACTGTCATAACTTGCTTACCAAGAGATGCAATACCCTGAGGTATGACACTTATTCCTTCTGGAACATTTTGGGCTGCTATCACAGCATTAGTTGCAGCAAGAACTAGCTCATTATTCCATATTTCCTTAAAGCTGTCACCCATTTCATTTAAAAGTTTAGTTAAACTTGTCTGTAATGAAATAAGTTGTTAATTTAATACACATACATCACAATTTTACTTTTCAAGTATCATGAAGGATTAGCTTCATAGTTTATGTTTACCTGCAGAATAAATGCTTCTTTGTCTTTGTCAAAATAACACAATGCTATGTTCACTTCTTTGACCTGCATTCTAAGGTCATAAGAAGATGTAACTAAATTATAAAGAGCTATTACAAGAGCTACATCTTCATATTGAGAGCCTTCTTTTAGAGAGGCGACTTTTCGCTCATGTTTTCTCCTGTTCTTGCTTGATCGAAAACTCTTGCTAAAATAAAATTCATAAATGATAACAATGACAGGTACACAGTACCTACACTCTCATATTTAAAAAAACAACACGGTATACATAATCTTTAATTCTTTATCATTAAAAATTACCTGCTAGAGCCTCTTGATGAGGCCATTGTGCTACCAGCATCAGAATATAGATCACTATCTCTGTTCTCGAATTCTGGATCATAGATTTCTATCGGATTTTTTATCTTATTTTCTCTGACTATCCTCAAACGTTCTCTGTATTTTAAAAACATATTCCAATTATTTTCAATTAATTCTTGCAAATTTGTAGAGTCTTCTACTAGAGTAGGTAATAGATGAGTCTCTGTGGATGAAAAAAAAAACTTACATTATAGGTATTCTTATCTAATCAACAAAACAAAGTTGTGTAGAATTGCTGACCAGATTTAAGGGTATTTAATTTGTAGACCCACTAATCTTTCCACTAGATATTTTTACCAGGCAGTCACCACATTGCACAATATATTAGGCCATTGAAGATACATAAAGTATATAAGTAACTACCTAAGTATAAATAATTTCATTCAAGTAGTTATAAATAATTTCGTCTGGAGAAAACCCAAACTTTATATGTATAGGTATACATATAATAAAAATGTAACGGATCACTGTCTGTACATGGAAGATATATGCGAAAAAATATTATAGGAGACCTTTATCAACGCAATAGGACCCCAAACGATGATTTTTGGAATTTTTGTCTGTGCGTTTGTGCACGCTAATCTCCGATTTCGTTGCAGTTTTCAGGAATATATTGTGACAGGTCCCACTTAACACTTAACTTTTTATCCCCGATAATTTCGACATTTTGTTTTTTCTGTAGTCCACGCGGACGGAATCGCGGGCTTCCACTAGTTCAAAATATGTATGTCATTATAATGAAACAGTTATTACAAGAAAAATATTTATACCTTTTAGATCATTGCGATTAAACTGTGATGAGAGTCTCAATGCAGTTTTATACTGGCCATTGTCAATGGCATATATAATAGCATCTTCTTTATTTTCACAAAATTGTTCCAGAATTGTTAAAGCATCTTTATGTCTTTTTACTTCCTTCAATCCTTTGATGAGATTTCTGAAATAAATATTGATAAATTTATTGCTTCAGAAGATGTGTACTTACAACATACATATTTTAATTTAGTACTAATTAAATTACCTACCTGCATAATTCATTGAAATCAGTTTTAGACTGTGTATTATGTGCTAAATTTACTGCCAATTCCCACTCTAAAGCATCTTCATAACACTCTATAGCCTTTTCCAGGTTTTTAGCTCGTTCATACACTGTACCAGCTTCTGTGAAACACTTTTTTAGTCTTAGATATAGTCCAAAATCATTTGACATTTGTTTGTAAATATCATCTTCTGGAGAAAACAATTTTAATGCATGTTTGTACAAACTATGGTACTTTACAAATGCTATTAACTCTGTTTGTTTTTCTGCCCCACATTTTGCCAAATAATCAACTGCTCGATCAAATCTCTTTAGATGTTTATTTATTGAAAACATTTTGTAATTTACTTCCATTTCCGAAAATTCATTAAGCATTGGTATGTACTCTTTTGGATCTTTTTGAGATTTATTAGCAACAAGCAGTACTAAATCAAAGTCATACATGCCTAAGGCTACATCAAATAACTGATTAACATCCACCATATATAATAAATATTTCAATGCTTCATCAGAACCCACAGGAAGCTTACAACCATTAACCTCTTGTGCTCTAAGATCTTTTATTATTGTTAAGGCCTCTTCCAAATCATCTGCAGTATTTTTTTTCACACAAGCTGTTAATATAGGTAGTATCTTCTTGTCTTTATCAGATCTGTCCATTAGATTCTTCCTTATGAGCTCACATGTGGTCCTGATCTTCTCACCACTTTCTTTATTTACTGATTTATCCATATAGCTACTTGAGTACATTGATTTAGTTACATCCATATTTTCTAGGTCTGATAAGAAAAGGCTTAACCAGGAATTATTATCTATGGAATCTATGAAAGTGTTGATATTGCTAATAAAATTTTGAGGACTATGATCATACAACAAATTTAGATTTATCCTTTGCTTCCTCATTAAATTAAATGCATCATAGAACTTTAGTTTATCTAAAAATTCTCCAATTATTTTTAAAGACAGTGGCCTTGGTTGTATAGTTTCTAGATTACCTCTAGGTAATTGAAAAATAGTTCTTGTATCATTAGGCACTACAATTACTAATTTAGCACCTCTCTCTATTTTTCTTTTATACAAAAGTGAAGATTCATCTTTCTTATTATGTTGTAGTGCTTTTAATCCTAATTTGGTCAATTCAACACACAACAGTAAATGTTGAAGTGTGGTCAACAGGAGAAAATGCTTATCTATATAAAATGAACTGACATTATTCATAATGATCTCATTGTTTATATATAAGTTCCCCTTATGTGTTAAACCAATAAAATATAGCTCATTTTCAACTGTAACAACATTAAATTTTAGGCATGTAAATGAAATATCCAAAGGCTCTATGAATTTATTGTCTTCATCTAAACGAAATTTTATAATTTCTCCATCATTTAGCTGAATATATGCTATTGAATTATCAGTAGGGTCAGATTCAATACTGGTAGCTGCAGCTGGCAAACTAACAGTAAAATCAGTTTTTAGTATGTCACCATCTATGGTATATTTCACTAAATTGTGACCATCATTGCTTACTGAAATACTGAGCAAAGTATCAGGATTCATCCAAAACCAGTTATAATACTGAAATGGAAAGATGTAAGGATCTAAATCTAGAGTTTTGCTCAACTTATATTGTAATGGATGGCTCTGAACAAGGTCGTAAAATATTATTTTGTTGTTTGTAGTGCATACAAAAAATGAATTTGTATTTGTTTCAGAATTTTGTGGGGCAAAATGTATAGAATTAACTGAAGAACCAAGTTCTATATCTATTGCAGACATAGGTGGGGGTATCACTGTTTGCCTAAAGCCAGTTGCTAGTATCTTGTTTCCATCTATAACAGTGATCACTGCATTATCACTATCACTCATACCCTTGCTTCTATCAATATTCCATATCCATGTATAAATATATTCTCGTCCATCAGATAGGACTACATGCAATTTCTTATTATTAATTACATCAAAGTTACTGTCCCAAGCTAGCTGGTGCAGTTTAAGATTATCCTTAAAAACGAGAGACTGTTTAAGATACCAGTGACAATTACTAGATGTAAACAGCAAAATTTGCTGAGTGTCTGTTACAGCATCTCTACATTTCAGAGTAAGTACTTCAGAATCACTACTCCATGTAATATTTTCTACTCTGGTATCAGAATTCACTGGTATGGAAAAACTACCATGCTTCAAACCATTTTTCTCAAAAAATGATACAATGTAATCTGATTGTAATCTTTGTGTAGTTGCAATAACATTTCCACTTGGACGCCATGACAAATTGGCTTCTAAACCCTCTTGTTTTTCACTGGTATATTGAAGTATCCCTTCTCTGTTAAATACTTTAAACCTCCTTAGCCCATCATTTGCATATCCTACTGCAAATAAATTGCCATCACCTCTCCAAGTGATCTTTACTGTTTCATCTATTGTATTTACATCTGCCAAAAAAAATCTTTATTGTACATAAAACACTACAGTTAATAATTATTATAACAATAAATATAAAACTATATTGGTCACAATCACAACACAGCAGTTTCACATAATTGTTTATAACAGAAATTAACTTTTCTATGAAGTCATAAATGATGAATACCACTGCTGAGCAAAGACCTTTCCATATTGAGTTCAAACATTTCAGTTTTTTGCCAATTCTGCCACTGGCAGTCAGCTTTGAATTTTTAATACTTAAAAAAAACTGCCTTACATACCTGGAACTACTTCTGCAACTCTGGCTGCAGCTTTTCCTTCAGATCCATGGAATTGGGTTTCTTTCTTGCCCCACCCAACAGTATTGAATTCTTTTTCACCAAACTCATCTCTTAAAATGTACACTTCCTGTATTGGATCAAATGTACACGACATCAGGATACATTTCATAGCTTTAGTGACCAAAACTAATAATTCTTGGTCTGGACTCCATTCCATGGCCTGCAATGTAAGGTACGATATTAAAAATCCTAAATATATAATTTGCTTATAGAAATAAACATAAAACATGTTCTAAAAACATACCAACAGTTGATTTTCACAAACACCAGCAAGTTCATAAATATTACCCGAATCACCAATAGTTAATAACTCTCCATTGGAAAGACCAACACACAACGTGTTAGTTATTGACAAAAAGGTAATATTTATTGGAGAGTTCCTAGGGGACACAATATCCAAAATATCTTTTCTCCATTTCGTATTACCAAATTTACCGAAACTAGTAATGACTAGGTTATGTGTAAAGACGTATAAGTCGCAAGAACCAAAGACCGTGTCATTTCCATAGCACAAACACAAATTATCTTCTGAATCTATTTGAATATCATTAACTATCACGTCCCAAAGTGATAGATTTCTCATTTTTCTCTAAATGTAGCTCTAAATTACAAAATAAATATGCAAAGCTGAAAGCGTATGTAATTTTTTTTTTTTAGTTTATCCCGAAGGAAAGGCAAGGGGAACTAAGCCCATACAGCCATTGTCTTTAGTAAATGATTTCTGAATTTATGATGGATGATAATGATGATGATGAATGGAAACGTCGGGAAAATCCTCAAGAACAAGTGTAAAGTTAGTCAAAATAAAAAAATATTACAGAAACAACTTACATGGGCCCATGAAGAGATCGTATTCCGGCTAAAGTTTTACTCAGCTTACCTGCGTATAAAACCATGCACACGCACTAGATTCACATCACAAGTAATCAAAATATAATTTATCTACAAGAAAACATCACTTTACGGACACATGCAATCCATTTACAAATAATTTTTGATTTTCACAAGAAAATTACACCTGCACCCTTCCAGCTTTTCCCGCCGAATCCTCATTTTTTTTTTTTTTCAGTTTATCCCGAAGGAAAGGCAAGGGGAACTAAGCCCATACAGCCATTGTCTTTAGTAAATGATTTCTGAATTTATGGGATGATAATGATGATGGTGATCTTTTAATGGAAACGTCGGCTGAAAATCCTCAAGAACAAGTGTAAAGTTAGTCAAAATGAAAAATTATTGCAGAAACAACTTACATGGGCCCATGAAGAGATCGTATTCCGGCTAAAGTTTTACTCAGCTTACCTGCGTATAAAACCATGCACACGCACTAGATTCACATCACAAGTAATCAAAATATAACTTATCTACCAGAAAACATCACTTTACGGATACATGCAAGCCATTTACAAACAATTTTTCATTTTCACAAGAAAATTACACCTGCACCCTTCCAGCTTTTCCCGCCGAATCCTAAACAAACCACCACCACGTTTTTTTTTTTTTTTTTAGTTTATCCCGAAGGAAAGGCAAGGGGAACTAAGCCCATACAGCCATTGTCTTTAGTATATGATTTCTGAATTTATGATCAGAGGTCGGAATTAGGTAGAGTCTTTTATGTACTTGCATCGAAATGTTGATATTAATGTGGACCTTCCCAGGATTTCTAATGGACAATCCCGTGTGGCCAACAATATTACAAATAAATAATAATAAAACCCTCAGAGATAGACAAATAAAACAAAGATAATTAACTTTTTACTTTATAATTTTATAAATAATTTTTCAACTTCGGACATCCGATGTCATTGATGTAAGTTTGGCAACGTCGCGCGTGCAGTAGTTTAAATTGTGTAAAGGTAAATAACTTTTTACTTAATAAATCACGGGATTTTTTCTGCTCTTTAAAATTAATACCGGAATTTGAGGCATAT
Source organism: Carposina sasakii (assembly GCA_014607495.2). Taxonomy (NCBI): domain Eukaryota; kingdom Metazoa; phylum Arthropoda; class Insecta; order Lepidoptera; family Carposinidae; genus Carposina; species Carposina sasakii. Next base: position 8,536,003 of record CP053163.1, on the reverse strand, counting down.
CCACTTTATTCTTTCGCTGTATGAAATCAGTGCAAGTACATAAATGACTCTACCTAATTCCGACCTCTGTTTATGATAGATGATAATGATGATGATGAATGGAAACGTCGGGAAAATCCTCAAGAACAAGTGTAAAGTTAGTCAAAATGAAAAATAATTGCAGAAACAACTTACATGGGCCCATGAAGAGATCGTATTCCGGCTAAAGTTTTACTCAGCTTACCTGCGTATAAAACCATGCACACGCACTAGATTCACATCACAAGTAATCAAAATATAACTTATCTACCAGAAAACATCACTTTACGGACACACGCAAGCCATTTACAAATAATTTTTGATTTTCACAAGAAAATTACACCAGCTCACTTCCAGCTTTTCCCGCCGAATCGGTGATTTCGAACCTTATCTAAGTTTTGAACATAGGAAGAAATGCAGAGGAAACTATGTCCATACAGCCAATTTCTAGCAAAAATAAAATGTTATTTCTTACATACATAAAATACACGAAATAGGGTAGCCACGTAGAAAGAGAATATAGTCAAAGGGTAGCCATAACCAGGGATTTGGTATCTCCTATTTCTATGGCCATAACTCACTGCAGGATCATAAAGGAGATCCCACAGCCACGTTTAGCATAGCTGGGCCAGATGCTAAAGACCTATTTTAGCTTACTGCCTGAGAGAATGCCCGAGTTCCTTAGCCGACTCTTACGACATGCACGGAGATGCAGCTGATGTATTCTGGTGGAATCCCGCATCAGCACAGGTACCCAATGCACGTATGCTATTTTTATTATTTTCAAATCAGGCATCCACTGCCACCGGCGGATTATTACGGAAGGATAAACATATTCCAAGATAAATGTAAATAATTTAACTGTCCACTACTATAGAAGTATTAGCGACAATTATGTTCAGCACTGAAAAGCGATTCATCATAATTTTTGTTACATGGACATGTTCATCCTCAGGCTGACCTACAAAGATGTTAAGTGCAGCTCTTTAAGGTGGGACCATGTTTATTTATGCCACATTAAATATAGCCATCCAAACCGAAGAAAGTTCCTTTGCGTGAATGTAGCATATAAGTAGTACCTAGGTATCTCGAAACGGGATCTTTACCAAGGACTATAAATAACTGAGTTAGATGATTATGATTTTTAAGTATATATTTTTTAACTAAAAGATAACCTAGGTGTACATACATTATTTACGAATCTATATTTCTTCACTTGGTAAAATTATTAGCTATAGGTACAACTTAGCTATTATTAAAATTGTAGTATTTGTTCTACCAACACTACCAAGAAAAAGAGATCCTACATTTATAAGTTATCTTATAAGTTGATACAGTATTATCATATCTGTGCTTGATATAATAATTAGGTTAAAATGACGAAATTATTACACATCTGGATAGTAAGTTTTTTCAAACTTCTTCTTACTTTTAGGGAAAGATCTTAAAGCTTTAGGGATGTATTCAGGAAGATGGTCATCTAGTCTTCTCTTATATGGATTAATTCCCAGTGCAAATGGTCTAACTTTTCGTTCAAAGAATCTAGTATTAAATCTTATTTTATATATCTTCTCCCAATCGTAAATTTCTGGTATTAAGTTGTGCTTGGGTCTGTTTGACACCAAGTGTTTGTATCTGCTTTCAAGCCAGCACCTCCTTTTATCATCTTCAATATCAGCAATAACCTTCTCTTCCTGTCCTAAATAAGGTTTCATGTCATAGTCTCTTTTCTCTGGAACATTCATATAAAACTGTAAAAGTACTTTGAGTACATCTTCATTCAGTCCTTTTACTTGACCATTTTCTATTGTATCATACAATTTAAGTGGCTTAAGACCAAAGCAAATATTGTGTTTAGGATTTGTATCTATCTCATCATTATGCATTACTATAGTATTCAATTGGTAAGCATAGAATGACCATAGCTGACCATTTGTTATCACTGTTTGGGAAACAAGTGGATAAGTTAAATCATTATAAGTTGTAAAGCCTTGATAATTTGCTTGGGCTAAAAGCCAGCCAAAGCTTGCTTTCATTGCTTGGCAGTGTAGTGCTTCCAATTGATCTTCTGCACCATAGGACTCCATTCTTGATAGAATATGTCCTCTACCATGGATAGATAATAGACCAAATTCATCTGGGTCTCCTGTCCAATACCCTAAAAAATAATGTATTATTTAAATCTGTTAAAATATTATACTAGGGTCAATTCTGACCATCACACTGAAATGTAAACCTAATATTAGGCAGAACTATCCTTCTCTGTTCTTAATAGACATGGGTAACTCCGAACACAACTATATCCTCGGATATATATCCAGAGGTGGATATGAATCAACTCCTTCACTTTAAAGAAAGTTACCAGATCCTATATCCGACCCACTCCGACCTACCGAATAATGCCGAAGGTAAGAATAAGTGAGCGAGATGGAATGCGAACGCGCCGGAACGCGCGGTACTATCGCAGTAGACGCATGAGCGCGAATGTAACTATTATGTATGATTTATGTAGGTAGGTAAATAATCATCTGAGTAATTAATATTGTATATTGAGGGTACTTATTTAATAAATCAGTTTTGTTTTGCACTGCAATGTTGTTGTATCTTTTATTGGCGACGAGTATAAATTATTAGTAATTGTGTATAAAAAGCGTTTAATATGGCTAATATTGTGTTCCCGGGAGAGTTTAACCCTAAAACTGGTAAGTGGTGTGAATACAAGGAACGGTTACTTTGTGCTTTGGATGTCGCGGGTGTATCCGACAATGACCTAACAAGGGCGCGTTCATTGTTCTTATCGCAATGTGGCAAAGACACTTATTCACTGATTGTTTCACTTCTCGTACCTTCTCGACCTACTGATATACAATTCAAGGACATCCTCTCAGTATTGGACACATTCTTTGAACCAGAAGTTAATGAAATTCTACAAGCGGGGAAATTCCATAAACGTTTACAATTACCTGACGAAAGTGTGCAAGATTTCGTGGCGGCCATCAGTCTGTTAGCTGCCAAGTGCAAGTTTACGGATTTGAAAAGACAACTGCGGGACCGGCTAGTTTTGGGAGTGCGGGACGAGCGCTTGCGGCGTGAACTGTTGAAGACTAAGGATCTCTCTTATGAGATAGCTTTGCAGACGTGTCTCAACTACCAAGCGGCGTTCCCTGACTTGTACTCTGAGACTGGTGTGGCAAAACAAACTCCGTCCAATGTCATAGATCCAATGGATATTGGTAGAATTAAGTCGATTGAATGTCGACATTGTGCACAGAGCCACAAAGACGGCGAGCGATGTCCGTTTATCAAAGCAAGGTGTTTTTATTGCAAAAGGTTTGGACATATCGCCTCTGCTTGCTTGAAGAAAAATGGCAAAATGCATCATGTGGCAGGGGATGCTGAAAACGGCGTTGCGGACACTGAAACGATGATGAGTGTGTACGTCTGTTCTGAAAAGCACCGGTTACCAATAACGGCGCATGTGGAAATCGATGATCTTACAATGGAAGTCGATTCAGACGCATCGAGGACAATCATCTCTGAAGACACGTACCGTAGCTCCTGGAAGGTGCCTCCGCCGCTACAGTCTACCAATGTTAAATTAGTGACATGGACACGTGATCAATTAAAAGTGGTTGGTGTTACGCAAGTGCATGTAGTTCTCGGTAACAAAGAAGCTCGATGTGAATTGTTAGTGGTTTCAGGAAGGGGACCAAGTTTATTGGGTAGAAATTGGTTTCAACCATTAGGTATCGAGGTTTCTGGGATATGTTGGTCCGAGGATAAAATTTCCGCATTAATGAGTGAATTTCCAGACTTATTTAAAGAAACCCTAGGTGAATATAAGGGTCCAGAAGTCTCCTTATATGTTCGTCCGGGTGCTATCCCTCGCTATCTGAAGGCACGACCTGTTCCGTTCCCTATGAAAAAACAAGTGGAAATAGAGCTGAACCGAATGGTCGAAACTGGAGTGTTAACCCCTATTAAGTACTCTAAATGGGCTACTCCACTCCGGCTAGTAAAGAAAGAGGATGGTTCTCTCCGAGTCTGTGGTGACTATAGGTCTACTGTCAATCCTGCAATTGAGGTAGATACGTATCCCCTCCCTGCAGCAGCCGAGGCTTTTGTTAAACTAAGTGGGGGAAGGATTTTCAGTAAAGTGGATTTAAAACTTGCTTATTTACAAATGAAAGTCGATGAGGCGACTGCACAACTATTGACACTCAATACACCGCTCGGACTCATGAAAATGAATCGCTTAGCTTACGGCGTAAATGCAGCACATGGAATTTTTCAGCGAGTAATGTCTTCAGCTTTCGTGGGTATGGAAGGGGTAGCGTGTTTGTTGGACGATATCGCTATAACTGGTAAGACAATGGATGAGCATAATCAGAGACTACGGGCAGTACTGGAGAAACTTAGTGATATGGGTTTTCGTTTAAACCTGAAAAAATGTGTATTTGCTTCGAACAGCATCAATTTCCTAGGACATATGATTGACACTGAAGGACTTCACCCGTCACCCTTAAAAGTTCAAGAGATTAGAGAGAAAGCACCACCAACTAACAAGGAAACTCTCCGTGCCTTCCTAGGCTTATACAATTTCTATGAGAAGTTTTTGCCGGATAAAGCTACGTTGTTAGAGCCGTTGTATAGATTACTGGAATCTAAAAGACCTTGGATTTGGGGTAAGATAGAGCAGAGTGCTTTTGATGAAGCTAAGAACTTGTTGTCATCAGATATGACATTCGTCGGATACGATTTAAACAGGGATTTGCGTTTAATTTGTGATTCTTCTGACTATGGTTTGGGTGCTATATTAGCCCATGTTATGGATAACGGCATTGAAAGACCTGTTATGATGGCATCGAGGACGTTGCAGCCTCATGAAAGAAGATATGGGCAAATTGATAAAGAGGCTCTAGCCATTATGTTTGGATTGACGAAATTCCATGAGTATTTGGCAGGTCGAAAATTTTGTATTGTTACGGACCACAAGCCATTAGTTGGCTTATTTAACACAGCTAAACCGATTCCAGATTTAATTTCCCCAAGAATGCTCCGATGGTCTCTTAAACTTGGTTGCTATGATTATGACATCATATATAGACCGGGGAAATCAATCGGTAACGCTGATGCTCTAAGCAGGTGGACCTCTGTTAGTACTTCTGAAACTAAAGATGGTATAGAGTCACTGGGAGAAGTGCTATTGTTAGAAGCACAGCCTGATGGTTGGAATATTGACGCTAATAAGATTGCGATAGAGACAAAAAAAGATCCTATATTGCAGAAAGTATTATTTAATGTACTGCATGGCTGGCCTCGAGTAAACAATGACCCATCACTACAGCCGTTTTGGACACGCAGAGAGGCTCTTTCACACGATAAAGATTGTTTATTGTGGTGCAACAGAGTCATAATACCAGTATCTCTTCAAGAAGAGGTACTCAAATTGTTGCATGCACCGCATGCTGGTATTGTCCAAACAAAAGCATACGCAAGGGGATATGTGTGGTGGGCTGGTATGGACCAACAAATTGAGCGAATTGTCGCAGAATGCGAGTCTTGCCAGGCAGTCAGAAACAATCCACCCAGTGACTCACAAGCTTAGATTATTCCGGAGAAACCTTGGAGCCGGGTGCATATTGACTTTGCAGGCCCATTTCAAGGTAAGACGTTTATAGTCTTGATAGATAGCTATAGTAAATGGTTTGAAGCTGAAATAGTACCATCTATGAGTAGTGGCACCATTATAACGTCTTTAAGGAAAATTTTTGCGTCTCAAGGCCTTCCAGATGTGTTAGTGTCAGATAACGGAAGAATTTTTAGCTCGACGGAATTTAATACTTTTTTGAAAAGTAATGGAATCGAACATTTGTACTCTCCGCCTTACCATCCGGCGTCTAATGGACAAATTGAAAGAGCAATACAGACATTCAAAAATAAATTGAAAAAGATGTCCGATTCTGAAAGGCCGTGGAGTGAAAAACTTTCAAAAACTTTATACGCGCTGAGGACTGTACCGAACAGCAGTACTAATAAAACCCCAGCTGAATTGTTAAACGGACGTAAATACAGAACGGCGGTGTCGGCGTTGCATCCGGCCGCAGCGCCTTCTCGCGGCAGGCAGCAGATGCAGGAGGCAGCGCGGCGCGCGCCGGCGCGGAGCTTCGTGCTCGACCAACCTGTGCTCGTACGCATGTACGCTTCCGGGAAAAGTGGCAAAGAGCTACAGTCGAGATGGTTGAAGGCCCAAGCTCTTACAGGGTGAGGACGGAAGATGGACAGTTGCATCGGCGACACGCTGACCAGATGCTGGCTCGGACGGCACAACGTACTAGTAATGATACTCCAGCACCTCAGATAGAAATTCCACCTGGATTTACTCGATCTCCTTCCTGTTCCCCGGAACCATCTATTATGATACCCCCCCAGAACAGTGGCAAGATATAATTGGCATACCTAACTCATAACTTGTCATTATTGATTTTTATGTATCTAGTTAGCGTTATTAACTCTTTGTGATTTCACGTTGATTGAACTATAAAAGTAATGTATCAACCAAAGCCTTTCAATTATGAGAGAAAGGTATATTATGTATGATTTATGTAGGTAGGTAAATAATCATCTGAGTAATTAATATTGTATATTGAGGGTACTTATTTAATAAATCAGTTTTGTTTTGCACTGCAATGTTGTTGTATCTTTTAGTAACTACATTACACGAGTACCTATATACGAATACTCACGAGCGACAGGCATGCCGTTTAGTATAAATATTTGTTTTCGTAATTATAATTTTCAAAATTTCTATTCATTCCGTTTTATATTTGATCTTAAGTATTTTGTTTTTAATGTAAATAAAAGCTGTTTGGATTTTGAATTATTTTAGGACAATATGTTTAGTGTACCTATTTAGTGATTTTTAAATACGCCTATCAAATAGATCATCCCAATCATATCTTGGGTCGCTTAATCTCTTCATTCCCGGATATGTACGCAGAGTTGGATCTGTTAAAAGGACACCTACAACAACCTAACCAAACTAATCCCAGTCATATCTCGCTTCACTTAAATCTCTTCGTTCCCGGATATGCACGCGGAGTTGGACATGTTAAAAGGATATATATCCTTAGTCGGAGTGATATACTACATGTTCAATCCTTTCCCGGATATGATTAGCCCATGCCTAGTTCTTAACATAAATGGCTGAGAGAGAAAAGGACAGGTAGGACTAAGTTTACGTTTAGGTTTAAGTGTGACGGTCAGAATGGACCATATTGTCCTTACATTGGGCATATACTTCCTGTATACATATATCAATAAAATTAAAGATAATGATAACACATTGGAAGATGTTACAAAAACCTACCTGGTATATTTGTACCATGACAATGTTGAATGCCATAACCAACATTCACAGGCTCAAATGTGAACTTTGGTACCTTAAAATCAGGATTTTCAGCTTCACTATAAGGTATAAGAGGTTTCAGTGGGTGTCGGCTTCTTAGTGCCAGAAATGGAATACCTGTAATATAAGTAATGCCATTATTTATGGGTTATTCCAACAATAAAAGTGTGTGGCAGTTTATGTTGTCAGATCAGTTCTGAATAAATTTTTTAACTTAGGGCATTTTTTAACACAAAGTAATGCAATGTTATTGATTTCTAAAACATGTATTTTAGTATCAGGAAGATTAATAGCACTTCATTAACATTTATTTATTTATTATAGCCTATTCTCTGACTCCTGATCTATCTGATTTCCTCCTTGTCAATTAACATACCTCTGTATTGCACTGGTCTGTCAATAGGTTCATAAAGCCGGTCCTTTAGGCCATCATACTGTTTTCTCCAATTAGACACTGCAGGAGGTACATCAACACCTCCAATAAACCAGAAAGCTTCATGCCTAGGCTCATAGTCAGTCTGTAACAATTACACTACTCAATTTTCGCAAATAGAATAAATAATAAGTCATTAATTACTAAAACACATCTAGTAAAGATATCATCACAGTTTTTGCACACTTAATGGTAAGAATGGTCAGATTATATTAATAATTATTATAATATTAGATTATAATCTATTGGTGGAGATTGTTTACTGGCAGGGTATTGTATTATTGCATAGATTACCTCTATTATTGTTATATATTATCATAGTAATTTCTTTATGAAGTATGTCTTAATAAAATGTAAATAAATAAATAAACTCTTATACTCACTTGTGCAGATAATATGTGTGGGAATTTATCAGATAAATAATTTGTAATTATCCTATTAATTTGTCTAACAATGCATTTAGCAAGTGCATCTTCTTTTTGAACATTTATGGGTAATTTTATATCAGAATCAATAAATAAATGCCTGAAAAATAACAATACTGTTAATAACATAAAATACAACATTAACCTTGTCCCATGTTTAAAAAAGGGGGTGGTGCTGTAAAACTGACTAAATGACTTTAATACATCATTCATGTCATTGCAAGCATAAACCTTGTCTTGCCTGCTAATTTAAAAAACAATATGTATCTTTTGTATATCTGGGAAGTATGTTTACAAGAGAGGGCAAGTGTGAAAGTAATATAGAGAAGAGAGTAAAAGTGGGAAATCTGGTGAATGGGGCAGTGCACTCTTTTGTGAGCAGCCAGAAAATCTCTAAAAAGGCTCGTTTGGCTGTTCACAGAGTGGTGCTCACCCCTACACTGATGTATGGCAGCGAATCTTGGGTGTGGGAAAAGAAGCATGAAAGTAGAATAAATGTTGTTGAGATGCGATCGTTATGAAGTATAAGTGGTGTGACTTTGCGAGATAGAGTGAGAAATAGTGTGATAAGAGAATTATGCGGTGTGAAAGAGGATGTAGTGACAAGGATAGAGAAAGGTTATGCTTCGATGGTTTGGACATGTGGAAAGGATGGATGGAAAACGATTAACAAAAGAGATATATATGGCAGAAGTGAATGGCAAAGCTGGGAGAGGTCGCCCTAGACGAACCTACATAGATCAAATTGGGGATGTGCTAAAAAAGGGCTAGTCAAGAGCACCCTAAACCGGCGAGCATGTATGAAGATGTTAATGAATGTGGATGAGGCAAAAGACATATGTTTGGAACATACTAAATGGAGATCTCTAGTCTCTGCCTACCCCTATGGGATATAGGCGTGAGGTTATGTATGTATCTTTTAAAACTTACTCTACACCAGCCACTTCAATAGCAATTGCTTCTTCAATAAAAGACCTCAGGTCTTTGGTTGCTGTTTCAGCATCTGTCACTGTGTCTGAATAAATATTAGGGAGTGTTTCAGAAGGTATAAAATGAGTCCTAGTGTAACATTTTATCAAAGGCATAGCATTGTAAGGAACAAAATTGTCACTGAGATTTATACAGCGCCAACCATAGAATCTAGGCATATTTAGAGCTATCTGCTTTTCTTCCACTGTGTTTACTTTCTTGATTTTCTCATATAATGTTTGCCTTTCTCGTAACTTTCTGCCCTGTAAAGAAGTATCCACGATAGGAGGATATTCCGGGGTTTCTGTATATTCATTTTGTTCTAAAGCAACCGCATTCGAATAATTGATTAAGGTCGGTTTTAATTTTGATATAGTTCTATGCACTTTTACTAAATTCATGTTAAAAATAGCTGAATTAAATTTTTAAGCAACAAATCGAGTTTGAGGTTATGTTGTTTTTTTTATTATATTTTTTTCTATAGCGTAGATACACACTAGAATTTCAACAGACAGCCATAGAAAAGCATTTTAGCATTTAGTTAACCTGTTCGTTAAATTGTATCTTAGTAGTAGTCACGTCCACACGTCTGTCGCCACCGCGCCGCCGCCGCCGTCCCTCTTTACTGGATTGTTTAAAAATACAGGTGTCACAGAACAGAGCTACTTTTGTTTGATCATCCACTTTTCAAAAGATTCAATTTCCAACGTACCAAAATATTATTTATCTGTGGTAATCTTCAAACTAGTGATGGGCAAATGGAAAAAAAAACGATATTTATCGTATCGATATTTTTTAATTATATCGATATATATCACCCAAGAAATATCGATATTTCGATATATCGATATTTTTTGCCCAATTTGCAATTATTTATAAAAATTGCCAAAATTATCGCTAACTTCCATACAGCAGACATGACATTTAACATAAATACAATTCACACAAAAAAAATAACAATAAGCTACGCTTAGTTTACTCGTGACAACACAACAAAACAACGTTCGTACCAACACTCTAAACTAAAATGCAGTCAGTCCAGTGCATTGATACCAACCAAACCAACAAGCAATGTCATTGTCATAGACAAACAAGTCATAGAGTGTAATTTTTTAATTTTTGTTTGTGTTTGAAGCAAAGTAACTAAACCCATACAGCCTACTGCATATTTTCTAAATTTAAGAAATCGGATTGGTCAAAAACATAATGTGACGCATGAGCAGACGCCAGACAGCATAGCTTTAAAAATATATCGATTTTGATATCTGAAAATAAATATCGAAAATTGATTTATCGCAGGAAAAAATATCGCTAATTTATATCGATATTTTTCTGAAAAAATATCGATATTTTGATATATCGATATTTTTTTACCAACCGTACTTCAAACTGTCAAAGTGGCTGGCTGATGCAATTAGTTCAAAAAAGACCACCTGCCAATCGTTTCGTAGTTCTAACCACACTTATTTAATTTTGCTGTAGTAATTTGACTTATAACCATGGATGAAGATATGATATTTGATCCCACCTTAAAAAAGAAGAAGAAAAAGAAGACTGGTTTCGATATGGATGCAGCACTGGCTGATCAAGGTGAAAGGTGAAAGCACAAGTGTGGAAGCGCCTGCCGACGCAGGTGACGTAGCCGAAGACGAAAATTTGGATTTAGATAACTTTGGCAAAAAGAAGAAGAAATCTAAAAAGAAGTTTTTCAATTTAGAAGAGTTGGATAGTGCTTTGCCAGAAACTAAGGATGAGAGACCTCCAGCAGAAGAGCCAGAACAACAAGACGAGGAAATGATTGATGACTTGGACTTAGATATAGATTTTACCAAATCAAAAAAGAAAAAGAAGAAGAAAAACAATGACGAATTGCCCATTGAAGATGATGTAAAAACAGAGGACCAAGAAAATGTGGAAGATGAAAATGGTGACTGGATAGGAACTGATCGCGATTACACATATGATGAACTTCTAGAAAGAGTATTTGACATAATGCGAGAAAAGAATCCTAGCATGGTTTCTGGCAAGAAGCAGAAGTTCATTATGAGACCACCACAAGTTGTGAGAATTGGGACAAAGAAGACTTCTTTTGCCAACTTTACAGAAATTTGCAAAACCTTGCATCGTCAACCAAAACACTTGTTAGATTTTTTATTGGCTGAACTGGGTACTAGTGGTTCTGTAGATGGCAATAGTCAGTTAATCATTAAAGGTCGTTTCCAGCAGAAACAAATAGAAAATGTTTTACGTCGGTATATAAAGGAATATGTTACCTGCCATACATGCCGTTCTCCTGATACAATCCTTCAGAAAGATACCAGATTGTTCTTCCTTCAATGTGAGACTTGTGGCTCAAGATGCTCTGTAGCAAGCATTAAATCTGGTTTCCAGGCTGTCACAGGCAAACGTGCCGCAATTCGTGCTAAGACTGCATAAAATAATAGTGTTTAGTGTTATACAATTTAATTTTATAATCAAGGATCTGGAGCTCACACAGACTTGTTCAGTTACTAGGTTTCTTCATTAGATAATTTATATTTATGAATTTCATAGTAAATTTTTATCACAAATTGTGATATTTTTTTATACCTAAATGCTGGCTTGTGGGTACATACTAATACTATCTCCTACTATTTACAATTCATGTTTATTTTGAATTTAATATTTGTTTGATTTGAGATATCATACTGTCACAAACTGTTGAATTTGTAATTGTTCTGTGTGCTCTCCAACAAACCTGATATATTTATGTATACATAGTTCATTTCTGTATTATTCACATTAATACACAATGTTTTGTAAATCCTGTTTAACTTAGAACCTTTCACTTTTAAAACTTTTGAGTAGTACCATAGAGGAATAAGATTAGTAGTACTCAAAAGTGTTAGGTACCTCTATGTAGGATGTTGGATGAAAAAAAAAACATGTTACATAATGGTTATAGATTTTTTAATAACAAAAATATATTATTGATCTTCTAATTTGTACACTGTCAAACTTTATATTGAAACAGCATAAAATAATAATATTCACAGAAATTGGACTTGTCAACAGTAGCCAATAGAACTTCAAATATTATTTAATTAGGTGTTTCTAATTCAAGTAGTTTCTGGTTTAACTAAGCTTATTAGTAGGTACAAAGATGATTCCTATTAATTATAACAGTATAAAATATTTAATTAATTATTTGAGGTACATAATCAGGCTTTACAGCATCATTTAAACTTTTTGCATACATGTCTAAACGTTGGGTCATAGTGAAGCCCCATTTATCTTTAATCTGACGGCAAATATTCAAATCTATTTGAGTTATCAGTAAACCATCAGTTATTCTAGATAGGCTTGGAGTTCTGCAGCCATCTGGTGCTGTCACATAACTGGAGCCATAGAAATGGCCGAAATCTTTATGGGCTGGTTTGCCATCTCCTGAAGTAAACTCATTAGTAAAGGTTTCAGTACCAACTCTATTAATAGCTACAGTAAAGTAGCTATTAGCTATAGCAGCATTACGGGCTTCTATTGCCCATAAATGTTCACTCAAACCTGCTACTGTAGCAGATGGATTAAAAACTATTTCTGCACCATTTACTCCAAACATAAGCCAATTGAGAGGATGATGACGACCATAGCAGATGTTTATAGCTATCTTGCCATACTTAGTATCAAATACTGGATGACCTGTATTACCTTCAAAGTAATAGGTAGATTCATTAAAATCACCAACCCTTGGGATATGATTTTTTCTATGTTTACCAATAACTTTACCATCTTCATTAATAACTACAGCAGTGTTCCATATAGTATCTCCATGAATTTCATCTCTTTCAAGGATTGGAGATATTATGACCATGCCATAGTTGGATGCTAATTCACTCAGAAATTTTGTACTGGGTCCATTAACTGCAGATTCAGCAAACTCACACCAAGGGTGTTTTTCTCGTGTGCAAAAAGCAAAAGGCATACTCCAAGCTTCTTGTAAACACAAAATATGAACTCCTTCATTAGCTGCAGCTTCAACAATTTTTTGAATTTTGTCAAATATACCTTTCCGTTGAGTGGCTATAGGTTTATCAGTGGCAGTTGCTATCGAATTTTGAACTGCCCCAACTTTAACAATACGAGGCCTTCTTGTTTCCTCCTTTCGAGTTGGAAAATCATAAGCTGCCACCTCAAAATCATTATTCTTAGAAAGCACAACAGTGTTTTCTTTTAAATCTATCTTGTGGTGATCTGATCTTCCATAAGTAATCCTGTTATATTCACTTAAAACTGTGTCTGGTAAAGCACTTATCAATTTATCAACACTGTCTATTTGAGTAGAGGATGACATTATGTTGCAATGAGGGATTTTCTAGGGGTTTTCTAGTAGTAGAGATGATAAAATACCTGCACCAAAGAATATACTTGCTCCAGTGAGATAACAGCATCTCTACTTAGTTTGTGCTACTTAGCCTGTGGAGATAACCTTAGATTATATACAGGGTTATATACATATATATACTCTTATGCTCCGGCCACATTGTCGCGACTCGATCATCGCGATACATAATGTACTTCGCGCCATTGTCGGTAAATTGCCGCACATCAAAGGGTTTTATCGCGATAAAGTAGAGATGAGTAGCTCATGAGTGAGTGATATAAAAGAAACATATCTTTATAGTGAGCTATATCACTCCCTAGCTCACTTGCTTTCCAAATATATCACTAGCTCACTTGCTTTCCAAATATATCTCTAGCTCCGTATATATCCTATAACACATTTTCGATATATTGTAGAAATGAGTTACTGAGCGAGAGTAAGGGAGAGAGATACATACATCCGATCGGGCAATGTCGAAGGTTCCGACATCGCTCAGACCGGGACCCACGTGCAAGAGAGAGAAAACAATATTAATTTATGCAAAAATATATCTAATTGGAGTGTCATTTATTCTAAACACAGGACGAGCGAAATTTTGAATTGTTCAGAGAAAATTTTTGTTTTACGACGGTATAATTGTATGAACAAATTAATCAGTTAAAATTATTTCTGTAGCGTAATGCAGGTAGGTACATCTCGATCACGCAGCAATGAAATAATTCGTCCATTCTATACTATAGATCATAGAAAGAAAATCACACGTGAGCACACACGCGTCACTGAGCTAAATGAGCTAAAATTAGTGATATATTCTTTTCATTCAAATAATATATGTCATTTTTCTTTTAAAGGACACATTCTGCGCATCTCTACGACAAAGTTCGTGTAGTTGGCCACACTTTGCGCGCTTGAGTAGAGATGGGTCGGATTAGGTAAAAATCATACCTGTTACACCTAATACTAATATTTAAAAATACCTGTTCCTAATATAATTATGCAGTAAGGCCGTTCCAATACTATTAAGTGATCCATTATGTATTAGATAAATACGTAGAATATTTATTCAGTGAATATTTAGTATCGGTTTTCGATGACTGATCCATTACCTAATAATTAATAACCTACGTAGAAATAATAGTTGTGGAAATAAAAAATACCGTGATAATAGGGAAATGCACTTTTTATATTAGGTCAAATTTTTAATATTTAGTTTAATTGTTTTTAGTTTGTGTCATATATTTTGTTTCAATAAAGTATTTCAATTTTGTAAAAAAAAAAAGGAAAAAAGTCGGTCTGAACCCGGATCCGAACCAGGAATATTTGGTTTCGAGTTCGTCCGATTTGGCATCTGCTCTATTATAAATTTGTTAGAGGTGGCGAAATTTACCTTCGTTTACTGATGGTATTATAGTATAGTGTAGTATGTATTTTTGCTAAATAATAAAATTGAAACTTATATAGCTATCTAAGGTTGATTTCTCTTCATGAGATGATATTTTATGCGAAACTAATACTCGATACGTTGTATTAGGTACAGACTAGTATGGAAAAATACCTAATCCACATACCTATTCCTATATATGCCTCACCTCTATGGTTCGAGGTTGTCGCGACAACGCGAAGTTTTTATAATGTGGCCAAGCGCTTCGTCGTAAGTCGAACAGAATTTTTATCGCGACAACGCAACACGAATCTTGTCGCGACAATGTGGCCGGACCATTACAGATGCGCCGTAAATGACGTCACTACAGATAGAAGGAATAAGCGATATACAATTTAGGCTAACACAGAACAGGTTAGAACTATTGATCTTTTATTTCATTCCCGTAACCATTTTTTGAATGGATCCTAGCTGTCAAAGGATCCAAAACGTCAAAGCTAGTTGACTATTAAGTACTTTTTCTGTCATTGTGTGTGATTGTTGTGATCGGTTGACTTTATTATTTACTAGTGGACGCCCGCGATTCTGTCCGCGTGGACTACAGAAAAAACAAAATGTCGAAATTATCCGGTATAAAAACATTTTCCCGGGATAAAAAGTAGCCTATATGTTAAGTGGGACCTGTCATAATATATTCGTGAAAACTGCATCGAAATCGGTTCAGCCGTTTCTGAGATTAGCGTGCACAAACGCACATACAAACCGACAATGAGACAAAAATTTCAAAAATCATTGTTTTGTGTACTATTGCGTTGATAAAGGTCTACAATATTTTTCTCATATATCTTCCATGGATAATTTTTATTATATATTATATACGACATGCAGAGGTCGTGGGTTCGTTTTTTATTCCATTTCCTACGTGGTAGTCTGGGTTAGGCAAACAAACGAACGGGAAATTAATAAAATAATCAAATTTGTACTGTAACAATTATATGATATCCGTGAACTGATAACACACAGTAATATTCAATAATAAGAGTAACATACATTAATTTTATCAATTCTTTTAAATCCTCGCTAAATGTCACCGTGTTGTTACGTGGCACAAGCATACAGCCAATGACTTGCTAAAGCGTTTATTTGGGAATTATTTTGTTTTACAATCTATACAGTAACTATGTTTCTAACAAAATTTCAGCTCGAAATCCCATGGCCGTGTTAGTTGTCGTTGCAGCTCTTAAACATTCTCTGCATATGTGCATATATAAACGACATTTGAAAATGGAAACGGCTGATTTCTTAAGCCCCACTTTGTCCACTCTTTTGTTTTTAACCTACGTTATCTGGGTTATTGTACTGTAACAATCGTGAACTGAGACACAGTAACATTCAATAATAAGAGTAACCGACGACACAAGCATAAGTAACTTTAGCTTTTTAATTTCGTTGCAGCTCTTATTACATGACATTTTTAGCTTATTTGTCCACTCTTGGATCTTAATAATTTAATTTATTGTTTTATTACTGTTAGCATAATATCAGTAATAGAAAAACGTACAAATCTCGTTCTGATTTTCTTATTACATACGAAAATACAGTTTTAGATAAATCATAATACAAAAATTATTTTTCAAGATTAAAATTGAAAAACAATTATTACCCTAAAAGTTGGGTAAAATTCCACCAATTTTGTGTAAACATTCTTCTTGCTTTTTTTTTTAGTTTATCCCGAAGGAATTCAAAGGGAACTAAGCCCATACAACCTAATCATTGTTTAGTAAAATGTATTCTGAATTTATGATGGATGACTATGATGATGAGTGGAAAAATCGGGAAAATCCTCAAGAACGAGTTTAAAATTAGTAAAAATAACATTCTTCTTGCTACTATATAATTTTTTTTTGTTTAGTTTATCCCGAAGGAAAGGCAAGGGGAACTAAGCCCATACAGCCTAATCATTGCTTAGTAAAATGTATTCTGAATTTATGATGGATGACTATGATGATGAGTGGAAAGATCGGGAAAATCCTCAAGAACGAGTTTAAAATTAGTAAAAATAACATTCTTGCTACTATATAATTTTTTTTGTTTAGTTTATCCCGAAGGAAAGGCAAGGGGAACTAAGCCCATACAGCCTAATCATTGTTTAGTAAAATTTATTCTGAATTTATGATGGATGACAATGATGATGAGTGGAAACGTCGGGAAAATCCTCAAGAACGAGTTTAAAATTAGTAAAAATAACATTATTCTTGCTACTATATATTTTTTTTGTTTAGTTTATCCCGAAGGAAAGGCAAGGGGAACTAAGCCCATACAGCCATTGTCTTTAGTAAATAATTTCTGAATTTATGATGGATGATAATGATGATTATGAATGGAAACGTCGGAAAATCATCAAGAACAAGTGTAAAGTTAGTCAAAATGAAAAATAATTGCAGAAACAACTTACATGCGCCCATGAAGAGATTGTAACCTGGCTAAAGTTTTACTCGGCTTACCTGCATTAAAACCATGCACACGCACTAGATATAGTATCCCTTATATAAATGACGTCACACTAGGGAGGGGCGGGATCTCACAAATATCTCTGTGACAAGGAGCGGGGGAGGGGCAAAAAACCATGAAATTCGTTTATGGATGACCCCTTATTCTTGAGGATTTTCCCGATGTTTCCATTCATCATCATCATTATCATCCATCATATGTTCAGAAATCATTTACTAAAGACAATGGCTGCATGGGCTTATTAGTTCCCCTTGCCTTTCCTTCGGGATAAACTAAACAAAAAAAAATTTAAATGGACTCCACAGACTAAGTAGAGATATTGACGGACTCGGCTTACTTGCTTGAAAGCTTGCTTGCCTACACAGATTACCTACTTGGTTGCGTTCACTTTTAGGTAAAAAAGGAATAAAAGTGAAAAAAGAACGCCTCTTCGTTCAATTACTCGTTCTTTTTTTCACTTTTGTCGTTCATAAATGAGTTAATTTTTACTCTGACGGGAGTAATAATGCTCTTAGAAACGTCAAAAATTTACTCCAGGAAAAACCTGACAGCTAAAGTGGTTCAATTTTTCGTTCTTTTTGTTCAATAATCAAGGGATCACGTATAAAAAAATAATAGGTACGTACGAGTTGCATACATGACACCGGCCGGAAGATTTATTAATTTCCATCTGTAAAAACCGTAAAACCCGAATTTTCCTGACGTAGGTATAAAAAAGCCGACAAGTGAAACTCAAGAGGGTAGATGTTACAGGACAAAAAGTTATGGCCATTGAATAGGTTCATAATCCAGGGTTCAGTAGTTTCGGAGATTGGTCAATTTTCGTCTATTTTCTTGAATAAAAACTATTTATTTTAAAATTACAAAAAAATACATTTAAGTAACAAGACCTTTAAAATGCCACACGATTAACCCCTTCCCCCCCAAAATGACCCCCCATAAATACAACACCTCTGTCCCACAACTTAACTGCTTTGACGCGACGTTTATAAGGGTTCCGTTTTTGTTCCTACGGAACCCTAAAAATGATGATAGATACAGGTTATGGCATTGAATTTCAACCAGGGATTAATTATTTATTCTGTTGAAAAACTTAACATTAATACAACGTCCCATAAAACTTCTTTAACTGTGTTAGATACTTAATTTACTTCTGTGTAATACTTAATTTGTTGATTTATTATACTCATTCCCATTCATCGTATTAACTGAATTTATTGTTGTGCCCGACGCAATAATGTGTGCCATTAATAAAAATTGAATTGAATTGATCATATTGCAAGTTGGCATCCCTAATAAAATTTTTACCTGACAGATGCTAAATAACGAGTTCGGCGTGCTCTTTTGGCCGTTCAAAAGCAGATATCGCCCAGTGAATTACCTTCCTTGGGTGCAGATTCGGCGGGAAAAGCTGTAGGTGTAATTTTCTTGTGAAAATCAAAAATTATTTGTAAATGGCTTGCATGTGTCCGCGAAGTGATGTTTTCTGGTAGATGAGTTATATTTTGATTACTTGTGATGTGAATCTAGTGCATGTGCATGGTTTTATACGCAGGTAAGCCGAGTAAAACTTTAGCCGGATTACGATCTCTTCATGGGCGCATGTAAGTTGTTTCTGCAATAATTATTCATTTTGACTAACTTTACACTTGTTCTTGAGGATTTTCCCGACGTCATCATCATCATCATTATCATCCATCATAAATTCAGAAATCATTTACTAAAGACAATGGCTGTATGGGCTTAGTTCCCCTTGCCTTTCCTTCGGGATAAACTAAAAAAATTACCTGAAAAAATAACAGTTTTACAAATGTCATAGCTTTATAGTGCTCTTTTGGCCGTTCATAAAAAGGAGAATTTTGACAGATATCGCCCAGTGAATTACCTTCCTTGTAAAAGTGAACGCAACCGAGAACTACTAGTTTCTTTCCTATAATAGCTGATCGCACTAAGTCAAAGAAAACACTACTCTCTCTAACGCACTAAATAGTCTGTGGCTGATCGTGTTTCTCAAGTTCTTGCTTCCTTCTTGTTCTTGGATTAAATCCACAATTAAATCATACCTATGATAAGATTATTGATCAAATAATAATAATTAAGATATTGTTCTGTGTGGTGGATGGCGCTGGCTGACTGCTGCTTGCTTGTTTAGTGTTGGTGGTGTTTTGGTTAATCAACAGGCATAGGTACATATTTTGTGAATAAAGATGAATATCAACGTTTTGCCTGCGCAGCCTACTGGCATACAGAGTACAGCTGGGGCAGTCCCTGTTCGAAATGAAAAAGGTTGGTAAGATAATTTGGAATACATACTTATGTACCTGTATTATGTTTGTGGAATCTAGTTTTTATAGAACATTAAATAAAATGTTTCTGCCCTCTTTATTTTGGTTTAACTTAAATATAGCTGTACCGTTTTTTTATGATAACTTGGTCTCTTGAAGTCAGTTATAGTAGCTTGTTGGGTTTCACTGTGTGTTCAGTCAGGCGGTGCCATTAATCCCAGTTAGAAGCTTCAGCTTAATGTACTACTTAAATGAATGGTTAGATTTTATTTAATGTTGACAATTTATCGTCAATGGCTTTACTGACGGGATTGGTCTTAAAAAAATTGCCAACCAAGTCTTTAGTACTTAATATTAATATTATATTCAAGAAAAACCATGATATAACAATGTTAATGGGTTAACCCCTACAATATGTTAATCAAATTTCAAATGTTAGATAGGTAGGTATAGTTCTTGAGAAATCATTATGAATTTGTGAGTGAATACCTAGTGTCTGTCCACAACTTTAATCACATAAACTAGCTGCTCAGTAGTAGTAGCGATTGTGAAACATAAAGAAATAAAATCTAATATATAAAATTTTCTATAAAGTTAATGTCGACCGACATCTTAGCACATTGTTATTACAACATCTACCAAATGTTAAGGGTGGTCCACCTTAAAAAAAAAAAATTTTGATAGATACACATTACATACAACCATGAAAAGGATGAAAACAACGTTTGCCGGGTCAGCTAGTAATCTATAAAAATGTATGAAATATCTGTAAATTTTAGACAATGTTTAGCTTAAATGTGATTCTTTTGTATAATATGGACAATGTTACTTTCAAATGTATAATACATAATAATTTTACTAAATTTTTCAGGTGAAATATCTATGAAAAAGGTGAAAGTACAAAGATATATATCAGGAAAGAAACCGGACTATGCCCAAGGTGTTTCATCGTCAGAAGATTCTGATAATGAAGATTTCATTGAGCAGCAGAGACCTGAACGTAGACAACAGACATTACCTCAACTCATCCCTCACAGAGATGAGGCACAAAGCGAATCGGATACAGAGGTATATTTCATGGTGACCTCTTTTTCGAGGTTCACTTCTTTTTAGCTTTTAACCCTCTTTTGATTGTTTGGCACAGTTAGTAGTTATTGATAGGTCACACCATACATTTGCTTTGAATCCTGGTAGGTGCATACATAGAAATGCTAATTATCAATGTTTGATTTTCTTTGTACTAAGGTGACTAATTCTTAAGATAACTGAAGGAAGACCCTAGGTAGTCTGAGTAGAATGGGTATAACCTTTGCTAATGAATTGGGCTATAAATTTAAAACTCAACAAAAGTGTGTCAGTGTGGGTAGCAAAGCATTACATCAATGGCTACTAAACATTGGTGGTGGCTTAAGTTCATCTCATTTACACACTCCCCCAGACAGAAGTGTGCAAATTACATATCCTCATTTAGTCCCTATATCTTTCTGCATATTTAGGTGGACGACCCTCGCCTGCGTCGCTTGCGCGTCGCCGCGCAGTCGCCGGCGCGTCGCTCGGAGCACCGACCGGAGATCATCGACGAGGAGCCGCCGTCGGAGCCCGAGCCGAGCGAGCGTGACGTCAGAGACAGCTCCGACAGCGAGGACGAGCTCGATGATGAGGAAATTGAGAAGCGACGGCAAGCTCTTAAAGCTAAACTTGCTGCTAAGTAAGTTTCGAATTTTAAAACATAGGGTAATATGTAAGATTTGGCCAAGTTTTACTCATAATAATCATTGTTCTGCCCTTCATGAATTAAGTTGTGGTAAATATATCTATTTAGCTCACAAGTCACAACATATATTTATTTATTATTCAATTATAGGTAAGTATGTACAGTGATCCACCATACCATATTATACAGAATGAATACAATTTTACTCAATAACTCTGACATTTAAAATTTAAACACTTACCATATTATGATAATTTCTCTATGGATTTCTAAACCCTTCCTAAACTTTCATTTTGATAAGTAGTTCATCAAGCTCATAACATAGTTAAAAAAAAATTTCAGGCTTACAGAAAAAGAAGCTATGGGCAGAGATGATGATGAAGAAATGTTGGATGGTGTGAAAGAAGAAAGTGGATCCTCAGACACAGAATATACTGACAGTGAAGAAGATACAGGTATTGTAGATGTTAAATTGATTGATACTAGTTCATTATTATTTGAGGTGAATTTATAATTTTTGGATTTTTTTTTTTGACATAAATTTCTCCCCAATTTCTTCCTGCTTTGTTAAAGCTGATTGCCTCCCGGAACATTTAACATAAAACCCTTCCTAAACTTTCATTTTGATAAGTCTGCGCAATAGTTAAAAAAAATATTTCAGGCTTACAGAAAAAGAAGCTATGGGCAGAGATGATTAAGAAATGTTGGATGGTGTGATGGATCCTCAGACACAGAATATACTGACAGTGAAGAAGATACAGGTATTGTAGATGTTAAATTGATTGATACTAAGTTCATTATTATTTGAGGTGAATTTATGTTTCATAAATTTTAATTTCTTCCTGCTTTGTTAAAGCTGATTTAACATTTAACATAAAAGATGTCTGCGCAATAATTATATGGTGTTAAAGAATTGTTAAAAGATTGATAGATAGATACCAACCAACTGCTTTAACTTATCATGATGGGCAAAATACAGGGTAAAAGACATGTCGGAAGACGAAAGAGTTCTTGGCTGCGAAACATTCGTGAGTGGACGAGAACACCTAATGTGGATGAGCTGTTCCGAATGGCCAGGACAAGTCAAGTAATGGAGTTGCCACTACAAGAAGTAGAAGGAATGATTTTAGAATAAGGTCACTTTAAAAGATAATACAAGGATTATATTGATATAAATGTATTTTTTCTAGGGCCCAGAGTTAAACCTGTATTTGTAAGAGCGTCAGAAAGAATGACTGTAGCGGAAAAAGAACGCAAATTAAAACAGCAGAAGAAAGAAGAATCTGAAGCTAGGAAAGAGAAAGAAGATAGAAGAAGGGAGGCTTTGAAATTGGTTGAGGAGACTATACGATCTGAACAGAGAAGTACACAGGTATGTGATAGTTTTTGTATTGGAATTTCTGTAAAGCGTTTTTGCCTTTATTCTACTATACAGAAAAGTATGCATTTTTGTCATGTATCTTAGCACTATTTATCGTGACATTTTCTTTTAAAATCAAGGAAGTATATAAGATGCTTTAACCACTATTAACATACATAATGAAAAGAAAACATCAAGTGTTTCCAATCACCTAGCCGGATTCATATTACTTTTTGTTTTCAGGGAGACCAAAAGGAGGCTAACATAAATGATGTATGCACTGATGATGAGAACGATGAGCTCGAGTATGAAGCATGGAAGTTACGTGAAATGAAGAGGATCAAACGTGACAAGGAGGAAAGAGAAGCGTAAGTATACTAACAGCTGCATTTTGTTACGGTCAATATCATTAATTTTATTTATTTATTTCGTACTGTTTTACATTTTTATATTGTTATATTCTGAACATCGAAAAACCAAGAGCAGTTTGACCTGATGTCAGGATTACTAATAAAATATAAACTATAAATAACTAATATGACTATGTTGGTAAATAAATGTACCTATTGTATTGTATTGTATTGGAGGCCCTCTGCCCCAGCTAGGGGACATAGTATAAGTAAGGCCACCCGCGAGATGGACGGACGATCTAGCCAAGGTCGTGGACGTCGTCGGTTGAATGCAGGCCGTTTCCGACCGGTCGGGGGAGGCTTATGTTCAGCAGTGACTTCCCAGGGCTGAGAATGATGATGATGATGAAGTCAAAAGTTAATAAAGCGTTATATTTTGCACCAACAGTATAGAAAAAGAGGTGTTGGCTATAGAGCGAGTTCGGAATATGACGGAGGAAGAGCGGCGCGTGGAGCAGAGAGTCAACCCTAAGCTGGTCACCAACAAGTCTGTCAAGGGAAAGTACAAGTTCCTGCAGAAATATTATCACAGGTAAATTAAATGGTACCCCTATATGAAATTCTACTTTTTCCTGCCCTGTTCCTATTTTAATCGGTAATTCTAGTCGGCGCAATATTTTTATTCCATTCATGCATGAAGCCGTCATCTTATTACTTTCTCCCAGTACACGCATATCCTCTCTCTGACAGTCCATCCAACACTTAGGTCTTCCTCTCCTGTCACTTTATATGTCTGTATCAAGACAAACGGTGTGAAGGTACGCCTAAGTATCATGATGCCCCTAAATATCAATGTACCCCTAAATGTAATTTCCAGTAGGAATATTTAAAATTAAACATGCGAATTGTTCTGTTGCCATTTACGATAAAACCAGTCCAGAGGTTTTGATAATAATGTATTCACGTAGCTACAGCTACAGGTATATCACGCTTCTTTATTGTTACATACTTTGCCAGAAAGTTATTCATATTTTTTCTTTACGTCTCTATCACGAGAATAGCTAGTATTATTATCAATTCTAATTTCAGAGGTGCTTTCTATTTGGACAAGGAGGAAGATGTGTTCAAACAAGACTTCTCCGGACCTACTCTGGACGATCACTTTGATAAGACTGTTTTGCCAAAGGTATGTATTTTATGATCGTATTTGCTTAATAATAACATCGATAATAAGTTGCGTCGTCGAAGGGTAGCATAACCTCACGCAGATGATGATCTATTTATTCACCTTCATATTTGATACCATCAAGTAACATCCTAGTTAGTTATAGTCAGTTTCTGGGTTTAGTGCAGGGACTTCCAAACTCATGTCCAAAATTTTAAATCTATTTCTTAACATAATATGGTACCTATTTGCTAACACAAGTTCTTATTATCAGTGAGTACTTAAGTAAAAAAAAAATGCCTCAGTTGTTACGTTTAAGGTTCAAAACGTAACAACTGTTCTAGGCTAAATATCTAAACTAACCGAACTTGTACATCTCAACTATACCCTCAAAATTAGTCAGAAGTGGCACCATGTGGTTATATCGGCTCATTGGTGCTCTGCCTACCCCGTAAGGGATAAAGGTGTTATTATATGTATGTATGTATCTAAACATTTCATGTAGTAACGAGCTTGTCTTTGATTGTATCAAATTATGATAATAGACGCCTCACCAAACATATAGTAAAAAAAGCAGTCCTGTGATTTACCTGTGATAATACTATGGTAAACTTAAAGTCTTCAGTCTATCGCAGTCCACTGCTGGATGTAGGCCTCCCCAGGACACGCCACAAGGCTACTGCCATAGGGGGGTTTTTGCCCATAGTCACCACGCTGGGCAAGCGGGTTGGTGATCGCAGTGTGATTTTCGGACTATGTTGTCAGTACGGGAGGCGCTGCTGCCCACCTCCCGGAAACCCTTAATCGCCTCGTACGATACCCGCGGGCAGACATAGGGTGGTACAAACTCTACTCTGCCGGCACCACGCGGCTAACTACGACTGAAAGTAATTTACAGTAAAAGTCAACAACTGTTGACTCGAAGTTGAAAACAACTGAGCTCATATATGTACATAATTAATTATTTAGTATCCCTTAAGGATACAGCTATAACTTACATCTGCAAACTAAACCAATTTTATTCCAGGTGATGCAAGTAAAGAAATTCGGTCGCTCCGGCCGTACGAAATACACCCATCTAGTCGACCAAGATACTACGGAGTTCGACTCAGCGTGGAGTAGCGAAGGCGCAGCGTCCAGAATAAACAACTATCGAGGGGGCATGAAACAAGTGTTCGATAAGCCGTCTGCCAAACGCAAGCATAACGTGTGAAGTGCCTTATGAACTGTGCTGGATAGTTAATAACGTTTACCGTGTTTTTACAAAATAATTTAAACATCTTTGACAGATATTGCACACATTTTTCTGTCAAATGTAATTTTTTTAATGTCTTTAGTTTAGACGCGGCTTTGTAATAAACACCGTTACTGTTTAAGACTGGATTACACATACTACTTAGGAGCGCATAAGCATGCTAGTTGTCTGATGCTAAATAAAACCTATCCTATTCCTTATAGGAACATACAATACGAACAATTATGTTTTCTACTAGCATAGATGTATGTGAAGTTCAGTCATGATTGCTGTAATGCATGAATTGTAAAGTTATATGTGTTTAAAAAGTCAAATGGTAATGACATGAAAATAGTCTGAATAAAGTGAATGTTGTAACGGGTGGGTGTGTTCTCCACTATTTGACTTTTTGAAAAATCTGTCATTACCAAGACTAAAGAAATGTTAATACTTAGGTACTATGTATTTGTATAATAATAGGACGCTGTATATAGTTTAGACGTAAGTTTTTAGTACAATAAAATTGCTCCAAGTCTATACTGTGTTATTATTTGTATTGCTAATTTAGCGTAACACCCGTACTGTAGGTATGTAGATTCATTTTTTAAGTGTCTGTAATCTGACCGTAGGCAAAATTATTGATTCGTAAAAGTACTTTTCTATTATAATTTTCCATACTTACTCAACATACATATATAAAATTCTAATTTACCAATCGCTCAAGGTTGAGTTGCAGGTCCTTTGAGCCGGATAAATAACAAATACGCGCCGTACGTGCTTTTTGCTCTGAAACGTCCTCTCATTCCTCATGCGAAAGAAGAAAGGAAAATATGAGTTCAACTCATATCACCCAGAAATATTAAACATACTACCCACCATGCTAGTTGGTAAGGGTGGCATACACAAACCTACGACTTTCCTAATCTCGTTGAAACTTTAGGTATTTATGGCGATTTTTAAAATGGTCTGCAGGTAGGTCTGTTTGAAGGATTAAGTTGACATTGTTTCTATCTTGGTTAAGTTTTAGAGAGATAGCATTCATAGTACTAATGGCCATTGAAAAATCTGCCCTTACAGATCTTAAATATAACACCTACTCGTACTATACAGAAAAGTTCATAAGTATACTCTGATAACTACAGAAAATGGAGGTTACAGAAAAATTCTGATGCATGGAAAGTTAAACGTAATGTGTCTGCTGACTGCACTAAACTCCATTTTTCAAGTCATAAATCTAGATCAGAATATGAAGTAGCTAAACATTATCTCCTTTTCAAGAGCGCAAAGAGTTGAGAAAGTTTCTTAAATCGGTTTGAAGTTGATGTATGTAATTTGTAAGTAATCTGAGACACGCGAGTTGCATGTAAAGTGGAGATAAGCAGTTAGGTTTTGCATTTTAGGGATTTTAGCCGACTACGCTGAAACTGCATTGTAATTTATGGATTTGGGTTGGACGTTAGGACCCGCAGCTGTTTGGTTAGTTGAGGTTTTCGAACTAAAACAAAATTTTCAGCAAACTCTCGTTACGTTTTTTGCTGGGGTAAAATACACTGCCGATAACTAAGTTATTATGCGTTTTACCCGACTGCGCGACGCAAGGGAGTATTGTGTTGAATTATAACTTGTGCTGACATTGAAGCTAACAAGTAGATATATGTCCCAGAGTGATGCGTGTGCATTAACATTCATTCTCTGTCTGAAATTCCATAGCATATTTCAAATAGGTATCGGGTTCAAACCAGGTTTCACTAAGGTATTCGATTGCTTTGTCATATCATAACATAACACATTGTAGGAATAATACACTCAATCGAATTAGCTAATGATATATTTGATTAGGCATATTATAATTCCATACCTACAATTAATGTAATCAGACTACGAGTATTGAATAGTGTTGATTTATACCTAAAGGTATACTTAGGTAGGTAGATTCTTTTGACTACAATCGACCAGTAGGTAGTACCTATACCTACATTATACTAGAATAAATATTCTGCCCCGCAATATATTCGTCATTATGTAAATTAAGTTCCAATTAAATTAGGTACGACTAAAGTTAATAATAACTACTTTAATTCAAACGTTTCACGATGAAGTCGACCACAAAATTGCCGACTTTCGGCTGAAATACTTGGATTCAGAAACGTAGATGATATAACCGAGTAAAATTTTAGATATAAGATTGAAAAGAAAGTTATGGGACCGACTGAAGAGAAACCTTTTTCTGCGAGGAAAATATTCCAGCAGTTCGAAAAGAGTTTAGGATTTAAAAACGATATAAAGTGGGTTAGTTTTATTTTCATAACTGCATATCACATTTTGGCGGTCTACTGGAGCTTCCACTACGCTTTTCCGGTGAAATGGCAGACGTTAGTTTTTGGTAAGTGCAAAATTAACATACTTAATAAAATAATGTAAAGTATGTATCTGTGAAAATTTTGTACTTGGACTAAACAAGGGGTGGTTAAGTCTACCTATTTCTTTATTATGGCAGACCACTTTACTCAGTGACGCAATAATCTCATCGAATGCCGGATTTCGGCAACGTCTTCTTTGTACTTTACTTAATGATTATATGAATACAATGGGTAAGAGAGTGAATGATAAAAATACAACTGGTGCAAGGGAATTATGCAGAGATAAATAGCAGAACATTGTGTACTTTGTAGGTACTTACAGAGTTGAAATTGGTTTCAGTTGTGGGCAGGATGGACGCAATATGGAGTCCGTGCAACTTACAACGAGAAAGTTTATACAAGTGCCTCCACTAGAAAAGTGTTTAGTTTGTATGAACTTTGTCGTTGCTAGCGGCGGCTGTAACGTATCCGTTGATCCGTTTTGCTAACAGGAGAATGCTTGATGTTGACTGTGTGTGATCCATGTGGGGAAAGACCAGAGAGTTGTAACGATATCAGATATACCTACATAAGCCCGTTTGAGAGATGAATGAATAATGCATAAGTACATATGCACACGGTTGTGTTCCCGAAATGGGGTAGCCAGAACTGCAGGCTCAAAAAGGAAATCCCACAGTCACGTTTAGCATATCAGGGTCAGATGTAAACGATCAGTGACAAGTTACTAGCTTATAGAATAATATACTGCTTATAGAGAGAATGCCCAAGTTCCTTAGTAGACTTTTACGACATGTGCGGAAGGGGGATGAATAATAGGTATTTGTATCTATAATGCGCGTGAGCTTCTATGCTGTTCTTGGAGTGAAAAAATAACGTGTAATATTACAGCTGCTTCTCTTCCCGGGCATACTGTACAAGCCAGTAGAGGGACAAGAGGGTCTTGGTGTTTTGTAGGCGATGGGTTGACCACCTCTCACTACTAACCGAACTTGTACATCTCAAGTATACCCTAAAAATTGGTCAGAAGTGGCACCATGTGGTTCTATCGGCCCTTAGTGCTCTGCCTACCCCGTAAGGGATAAAGGCGTGATTATATGATAATATATATGCGCGTGAGCACCGCCTCCTTGCGACACCCTGCGCGCGCACGCAAGCACACCGGCATGCGCCAGTGGCTCGAGGCCTCGCGCTGCTCAACTCTCTGCTCGACTCGGCACCACAGTGTGACCTGTTTGTGAGTGTGATCGGGAGCCTGATGATTGAGTGCAAGAGTATGGTAGAAAGACGAATGCCTGCGAGTGCCATCCAATAAATGTTACGGATAGGTACTTATGTATGTATGGGTTTGTATTATTAATGATTGTAACGATATGGTTATACTATTATGTTATAAACATATATTTGAATAAATAAATAAACAAATGTACTTAGATTAGATCTATGCCTACCCTCTATGCCTATAGGAAAAGAGGCGTGAACAATGACATGAATGGTAGGAATAAATAAAACGTCCTATGAAGATCAATGAAGCTATATACTTAGATTAGTTAAAATTTACCTATGCTATAGTATAGACCTCTATGCCTATAGGAACTATGACAAAATGTGTGCTGAGCCAAAGATACTGGTGCCGACAGAGTAGAAATCGTAGTGATAGCACGAGGCGATGAGTTTCCGGGATGGTAGGATGTTGAAATAGTCCAAAATACAAACTTCACCAACCCGCCTGCCCAGCGTGGTGACTATGGGCAAATACCCCCCATATCAGTCTTTAGGCGTGCCCTAGAGGAGGCCTACGTCCAGCAGTGGACTGCAGTAGGCTGATGATGATGATGATCCTGCCAAAACTTTGGGACCTTAAGTTAATTTAAAGTTATGTCGGCCAATTATCTACGTGAACGTGACTAAGTTGAAGGATGATGTTCTTGTTCCAGCTGCAATCATGTATGTGGCGAGTGGTTTTGGGATCACGGGCGGAGCACATCGCCTTTGGACGCACAAGGCGTATAAAGTTCGACTTCCTCTCAAGCTGTTTCTTCTGATGTGCTTTTCAAGTGCAGGACAGGTTACTAAATTTAATTTAAGATTATATAGGTATAGCAGGGTGATTTTTGGTCGTCAACGTTATTATTAAACCGAAATATTAATGGTTAGAAAAGATGTAGGTATTGAATATCTACGGAATCTCATCATCACGATCATTTTCATCATCACGATGGAAGCATACCTGGGAAGTGTCTGGTTTCCAAAATATTTGGGTCCAAAGTTGAGTAAATAGACTGCGTTTTTCTGCACATAGACGCGCGTAGCAGGATTTTTTCACGAAAAATAATTAATATCTGTCTATAAAAAAACTAACATAAACACTAGGCACTATAAATTTCGCACGATCAAGGAATTTAAAATTAAAAAAAAAAAAAAAAAAAAAAAAAAAAAAAAAAAAAAAAAAAAAAAAAAAAAAAAAAAAAAAAAAAAAAAAAAAAAAACCTGCATTTACTCTATTTCATGTATAGAATACGTACCCTTCGTTAAAGGTGGCCACAAAAAAACATCCTGTATATCTATATTCTATACATATAATAAAAATGTAACGGATCGCTGTCTGTACATGGAAGATACATGGAAGAATGGAAGATTATCAACGCAATAGTAACCAAAAGTATGATTTTTTGTATGTTTATCTGTGCGTTTGTGCACGCTAATGTCACAAACAGCTGAATCGATTTCGATGCAGTTTTCAGGAATATATTCTTATATCTCATATCTCAGAAACAGCTGAACCGATTTCGATGCAGTTTTCAGGAATATATTCTTATTCTTCATTGCACATACACAAAAGATATATGGCATACAACATAAAAGAAGAGATGCATGTACTTACAATGGCAAGCTTATCTCTACTATATACACACACACACACTTCATAACACATTGACATAGTCTCACACTAAGATCCCTAAGGTCTTGTGTCGTGGGTACTAAGCAACGGTATATAAATATATATATATATAAGTATATAATATAAGTATATATATAACGGTATATAAGTATATAGGTATAGATAAGTACATAAACATCCATGACATATTGTGAAAGATCCCACTTAACATACCTATAGGCTCTTAGAATATAGACTCTCAGTATAGGCTACTTTTTACATAGAAATGTATACAAGCTGGAAACAGCGCTTCTTACTAAAAACTGCCTCCCGAAAATTTGACCAATTTGACCTTGAAAAACTAGACGGGGAAAAATTAGAGTGTACTCACAATTTAATTTTAATGGACATTTCATTCAATGACATTTCTACCACGAACAACCCAAGTAACACAGGAAGCATTTTAACAAACGGATAATTAACTTATGTAGAACTTAAGGTTCGTAGAAACTCTTATATGAGTTTACCGAGCATCTTGATGCTTTATATGAGCATTTTGAAACCATTATGATGCTTTACACTTTATAAGGGGTGGATAATAGCATATCAAAATGATTTTGTAATGCCTGTAGTTTTAGTGCATCAATACACAAAGCAGCTTTGCAGCTTTCAGCTGTTTTTAGTACATTTGGCTCTACAATTGCATTTTTAAGTAGGATATAAATGCTCAATGCTGTTTAGTAACATAAACATAAACCATTATGTCATGTAAATGCCATACAGCTTTTAGCTGTTTTTTATGTCTAAGGGTCTACAATAGCATTTTTAAATAGTAAGATAATGCCTAATGCTGCATAATAGCATAAACTTGTGCTATTATAATGCAGCGTAATTCCATTCTACAGCTTTGGGCTGTTTTAGTGCCCTTCGTTATTTAATAGCACTTTTAACTAGTAAGGAAATGCCTAGTATTGCTAAGTAGGATAAACGTGAATCAATGTAATGCTTGCATTTTTGAAGGTCAACTGAGTTCTTTTAAACAGCTAATTTTTATGGTGGATACATAATAATTAATAAGTAAAGATTAGATTATCCGTTTCTAAAGAAAAGTAGGAATAATTGCAGAGAACCCAATGGAATTTGTATTGGCCTAAAAATAGGTAACATAAAATTTACACAATTTACATTACACATTTACAAAATAAAAAAAGATGGTCTTAGCCATTGTGATATTGTCCGTGATCCTAAAGACCTGGAATGTAAATTGGTATATTTACGAGTACATAATTATGAATACTTATATTTCGTACCACTATTGCATACGTACAAATAAGAAACGTTGTTTTAAGTGCTTTAGTGTCTTATTTAGATTAAAGGGATTTAACAACTATTAAATAAATAACCATTAAATATCTTTTATTTTATTTGCACAAGTTTTTCCATCGTTCTTTGAAGCTGAGCATAAGAACGATAAATGTTTTTGTAATGAACGACAAATGTTTTGTGCTCTATCTGCCAGTAATTGATCCAGTGATATAATATTTCGGTAGCTGTAACGTTACTATAATCCATACGTGGGTTTCCTTGATTATCTGAAAATTTAAATTTTAGCATCTATACTAACTAGTGATTACAAAATGTTACAGTGACAGGCGCCACCAAGCTAGGCGTTTAAACCTTTTCTGGGTCCACCTAAAGCTACGCAGAGAAAATTATCACTAAAATTAATCCGCTCAGTAAATGGCGGCAGTAGGCGTAAAAGCGAGACAGACAGAGTTACTTTCACATTTATAATGTTATATATGATAATAAAAAGTATAACATTTCAAAATAAATTCATTGTAGGGTCGGTCTCTTGTTATGGAAAAGTATGTGCACCCTACTCAAAAATATACAATACACAGAAAATGTTTAAAAAGTAGCCTCAGAAGCAAATATTGGGATTATAAGGATAAGCAACTAACTAAATAAAGTTTTGTGACAAATATTTAAAAAAGCAAGAGTGAATATTGCCTAAAATTTGCCGTTTAAGTTTTTGCCTAGGGCCATAGTTTGGAAATTCAATTTTCTACTTACGAGTGATATAATAAGTTGGATCCTGGATGCCACTCGCTTCTGCAACCACGAACAATACATTTCACTACTGTATTTATATCAATACCACCAAAATATCTCATTTAGTCCACACAAATATGCGAAGCGATTCAAACAAATCGACTTGACATGATTTGACAAAATTGTCATGTGCTACCCAGGGATACCATTACATAGCAACAGAACATTCCTTAAAATACAGGATTTTTGCTACCGCGAAGGTTTGTTTTACTATATTATGTACACTTTATTTATAATACAAATTACATTAAATACATTTCATTACTCTATTAAATATGTAAACATTTTCAAAACGAATCCAAGTTTTTCATGATAATATTATATTTATGCCTTTTTCAACGTCTTTACTTACATTATAGGGTATTTTTTTGCTGTGTAAGGGATCCCTTGTTGTCATTTTTTCATGTTTCAATTTCTTGTTCAGAGCTTGGAATCCATCCTAAGAGGAGATACCAAATCCCTGACTTTTTATCCCGGGAATTTTTTTTTTTTTTTTAATTTATCCCGAAGGAAAGGCAAGGGGAACTAAGCCCATACAGCCTAATCATTGTTTAGTAAAATGTATTCTGAATTTATGATGAATGACAATGATGATGAATGGAAACGTCGGGAAAATCCTCAAGAACAAGTTTATCCCGGGAAAATGTTTTTTTCCCAAGTAATTTCGACATTTTGTTTTTTTCTGTAGTCCACGCATACTACTTACATTTAAATACAAACATTGTTTTGTAATCAGGTCAATCATGAAAGTCAACGTCAAATTACTTTTGCCTAATTTATTTTATTTGTTAGTATAAGCACTTGATAGTTTAAATTACAGTAGCAATTTACAATTCAAATTCGAATTAGCAGAATACTTCAACTCCTTCTAATTCATTTAGATATTTCGATTTGGACGTTGAATGTAAAAACAATCCCTTGTTTTATGGGGACCCGGTGTAGTGCCCGCAGGGGCCGTTAAAACTTTAGGAGGTAGATTGAGTAGACATTCCATTCAATTCAGTAGAAGGATATCATTGTTCTGAGGTATTTCTATTCCGCCAAGTTCGGATGCTGTTCTAGCGAATTGTTAATGGGTTACTCAGTAATGCTCAGTAATACGGGCAAGTGAATTCTCTATTGAAATAGGATTTAGAAGTATGTGCCTTACGAGTATTTAGTTAAATCATTAATACTATTGTGATGTACCTAAAACGATTTAGGTTAGTGCTCATTAAAATGCAGTGACCTAGGACGTGGGCAAAGAATAGATGTTGAAAATAGGTCTTGGAATTTAGGTTTCAAAGTTCATTCTAATATGTCGCTTGCAGTTTTAGTAAAGGTACGTTAGGTATTATTAAGGAATCCGTCACATATTAATGATTTAAATGCCATTAGTAATTTTTTTTCAGAATTCCTTATTGCAATGGGTTAGGGACCACAGACTGCATCACAAGTTCAGCGATACAGACGCTGACCCGCACAATGCTAATCGAGGCTTATTCTTCTCTCACATTGGCTGGCTCATGATGAAGAAGAACGATGAGGTCCTTCAGAAAGGGAAGCAGATGGACTTGAGCGATATTGAAAACGATCCCGTGCTTAAGTTTTACGACAAGTAAGTATTGTTACCTAAATAATAAAATCTGAAAATTGTTAGGGGGGAGGGGCTTTTGTTCAGCAGTCTCATGGCGGGATATGACGACGATTTACCTATCTTGAAATTTGTTTCAGTTCTATGCTAGGTTTCTCAATTCGCCAATATTAGGATGTGATTGTCAAAATACGAAAGAGCAATCAACGAGGAAATCTTTTGTATGGAGACTCAACATTAATTCCTCAGTTCCTAATATTTTGCTGGATGATAAAGTAATACAGAAGGAATTTCGGACAGAGAAATTTTTCTCACCGATTTATACGTGATTTTCTTGTTTTGGTAAAATAAACAAGGTTCTAAATCGAAAAAATCCTGGATTTTTTATAAATCGTAATCTATTGACTTTACTTTATCCTACTAGCTAGTCGCTCGTAGTCTAGACTTTCAGACTTTTCAGTACTTACCGAATAAAAAATCCTTTTCACTATGTAACTTTGAACTTTAACAAATTATAAATAAATCACGAAACTCTATTAAGATATATTAATATGTAAATGAAGAGCTGTTTAATTCTTTTGACTTCAGCTATTTAAATAGTAACAAACTCTTGTTTGCATAAAAGCACTATTCAGTGGGTTTTTACAAAGTCTTTACAATTTATTTTAAAATACTATAAGCCTTATAGTATTTTAAAATAAATTGTAAAGACTTTGTAAAAACCCACTTATAGTATAAGGTTTTGGTTTGAATTTTTATATTTGAGAGACATGGAGAAAAAATCTTCGTAGATATAATTTAGGCGACCGGGATAGTCTCTACTAGAACTGTTAAGGAAAGGATGCCTAGCATTCCTAGTCCCTGTGTGGAAGCGTACACTGTCCCGATAGACATAGTTTTTGACAGTGTGTGTTTTTATGAAAAGATGACAAAGTACATAATTAACGGCACCCTCGTTGTAGATTTAAAGTTCTTATTCTACATCCTTATTTTAAGTGCTCGTATAATTTTGTTCTTTTTTATGCGTCAGCTCCTTGGGTGCGGTCGAAGCAGAACTAGCGATGACAGGTAGGATTCAAAAGTGGGGGAACGAGAGTATAAAAGTGAAAGGAACGGAATAGAGGGGACATTCTTGTTTGAACATTCAGACTGTACGCTAGTTCTGCCTCGAACACACCGCGTTTCCATTTTACTTCGCTATCATAAATTATTGTAACTATTGTGATTTGTAAGTGCGATTAAAATTTAAATTATTTGTTAATCAAATAACTGTGTCTTATTTCGAAACTTTAATATGCTCGACCAACATCACGATGAAATCTCAGAGGAAGACCCGATATACATATCCTTTTTTCTTATTTAAATATGCGTCAGCTCCTAATAATTTTATTTAAATGTACTTTGCAGGCATTTCAACATATTCAAGTTAGTGTTTTGCTACGTGTTGCCGACGACCATCAACGTCTGCCTCTGGAACGAGAACTGGAGATGTGCGGTGGCATGGCAGTGCTTCATCAGATTCCTGAGCATGTTTCACAGTGAGCTAACTGTCAACAGCTTAGCTCATGCATATGGATATAAACCTTATAATAAGTGAGTACCTAATTATTATATGCAGACTGACTTGTAATAACTGACTTTGGCGTCAAATTTCCAACTGATGTTAGCTCTATACTCCACTGATCCTTAAATCTGACAACTTATGATCGCAATGACAGGCAACTGTAGTCGTGATAAGAAACCAGATCCGTGCACCAAGCATGTATAGGTACATACGTGCATAGTTGCTACTCCGCGACACCAAGACCAAGTATCACAAATAATGTACTTTCAGGACTCTTCTACCAGCCGAGAATCGTTTCGTAGCGACCTGTACCCTCGGAGAAGGTTGGCATAACTATCACCACGCATTCCCCTACGACTATAAGGCGGCCGAACATTTCGACTCTCTGAACTTAGCCACTAAGTTCATAAGATTCTTCGAGAAAATCGGCTGGGCGTACGACCTTAGAGAAGCGACCCCGGAGATGATCAACTCTATAGCTAACAGATTAGGTGACGGCACTCCCGTTCATTTTCCCTTGCCTACTATTGATAGCAGCTCAAAATCGAAGTTAAGAGGTACTGGTTAATACTTATAAGGCTATTATGATAAATATGATTGATAATATGATAAATACAGTGAATTACAGTGTGTAAAATATATAGATTGTAGAGTAGGTATGTTCTTATTGTAAATATATAATGGTAAATCAATGGCATTTTGTATATTTTCTTTTATCGTAGTTTTCATTTGTATTTTAACTAGTTTCTCTACTTGCTCTTTACAATTTTACGATTTCGTATTTCAGTAGAATTGCTCAAGAAAATGCTCTTTAAAAAAACTTTAAACTATCCAAACATCGATAACACAAATATGTACTTCGATATGACTTTGATCGGTTAACATCGTTATGTTCTATATATCTAGGCATTTTAATTACATTAAATTAATTTTAAGCATATACCTAAGCTAAATAAAAAAGTTTTTTTAAACAACATAAGTAGTAGGTAGGTAGATAACTCATTCGAAATGAAGAAAAACCATGACCAGCAACAAGATAAATTCCGCATTGGAAATTTGGAAAGAGAGAAATTGCTGAAAATAACTAGGTTTCTGAAGCATAAAGATGAGATGGAAAATAATAATGATTTGAAACATAAGCAATTCAAGAAGGACTCTGAACGTAGAGCTGCCAGCATAGCCATGTGCATGCCAAGTCTTACTGCGCACCACAAGCTAAGCAAGGTAAACCGTCAAAGGGCCATAAAAACAAACATCGGCCCCGTCTGTGGCTTTCCTCAAATAAATAGCCTCCAAACAAACATTAGAAAGTTATTCTTCTTCAGCCTATTGCAGTCCACTGCTGGACGTGGGCCTCCCCCAGGGCACGCCACAAGGCTACTGCCACAGGGGAGTTTTTGTCCCATAGTCACCACGCTGGGCAGGCGGGTTGGTGACCGCAGTCTGATTTATGGACTATTGTGAGCACGGGAGGCAATGCTGCCCGCCTCCCGTAAACCCTAATCGCCTCGTACGATATCCACGGGCAGGCATGGGGTGGTACAAACTCTACTCTGCCGGCACCACGCGGCAATGCCGGCACCACGCATTATAAAGTTAGGTCGAAATAATCCTGAATGAGATGCCGAAAGACGGCCTACCCAAAACTATAATAAAACCTGTGAAATCATCCGAGAAAAGGTCGACCACTTGGTGGACGTCCGAAATACCTTAAGCTTAGAAGTTTGAAGCTAAATATAACTTTTGTGAAACTAGCAACACAGCATATGGCTGGAGGTATATGAGCGACGTGACACCAATAGATTCAATCTATCTGGGCCACAACCGGACCCACCCCATTATCACCCATCGCCAGCAGTGTATACAAAATGTAATTACTTGTAAACTAAACGAGATAAGTTTATCTGTATTTTGTTTAAGCAAAGTTGTTTTCAGCCATGTGTAATAATAAGACAGTACAGTACTTATCGGTGGAAACACGAAGAATTAACCCAAAAACATCCTACGACCCAGAAAACATTGTCTAATGGCCACAGGGGACACAAACTTTTATCATCTACCCTCCACAGTTCAGAGTTAGGCGTTTAAAACTTTTATTTTACTCTTAAGCGATGTTCGCTGGCGGTCGTGAATCCTGATAAGTATTGTAACTGCTGAACAATTATCGTTAGTTTGGACCTCTGTTACTAACATATCATGGGGAACGAGGGTTATCAAGACTACACAAGTTGTTATGTAAGAGCAGCAATTTTCTAGTTTATAATTGACAAGTATAATTAAAATTATTCGCCAATCGACACTCAGGCCTAAGTACATAAATAGTTTGCCAAGAACAAGAACTATGATCAATTAAATCATTGACAAGAATGTGATGATATCATAAACAGGCAAGACGAAAGAAACATACAATACACACTCGTCTTTTCTACTAATTACAAACTAGGTATATCGTGTGGGTAGGGACATACATCATGAAACGAATTTTCCATAAACAACATTGTGGCACGAATTAAAATGTTTTATCTCAGCAATTAAAACACTAGAACACGTGCCATGCTATACGTAAAAACTTTATTAACAGCGAAACCCGTTTAGGACTTCCAAACTAGTAGAATTTACCTGACCAAAAAACACCCTTGTATTTTACTTGCGATCAAATGTACAATGTACCGATATGTTAGGTATGTTACATAAAATACCAGTACAGTAAAAGGTTACCATAGAAAATATTAAAGGCTTTTGTGACAGACGCAAAACTCCTCGCTTTTTGTAGAGTAAAAGTAGTTTTAGCTAAAATGCAAAAAGCAAAGATGCTCTTTGCTAGTCTCATGCAATAGTGCTCCTAGTTTAATAATGAGCGTTACTTTGCTTTTACTCCCATACCTATATATTTCACCAATAAGTACAAATGCAAGTTCTTCGTGTAACATATTGCAGGTCTTAGCGTTATATATTGAGTTCAAAACGTGTTCAGGTGGATTAGGTACTTTGATTACAAACTTTTCGCTTCTCAAGACGCCTTTGTTCTTAAGCTTGGTATAGTTTGACCCATTTCCGTTTTTGTTTGAATTCCATACTCTTGTATGTAAGTTTGGGTATATGGTCAGCTTCTAGCAATAAATAAGATGTTAAGTACTTATTTTATTGCTAGTAATTTTATCGCCTAGTCTGGATCTCTTTAATTAATTAACGTCTGTGTCTTACTCCAGATTAAAGAAAATTTTCTGACCTAACAAATACATACCTAACAATTATGGGTAATTCCAGGTATGTACATAACACTCGTTTATTTTAATTTAAAAAACCAGAAATTTAAGACACAATGATATGTCAGTACACAAGGAGATCCTTCCTCTAGCCCTGATTCCCATTCACATGGGGTCGGCGGAATATCTATGTAGTATGTACTCTTCATCCATTTATCACTATCATCCGTGGTTCCTCTCGTTAGAAAATAATCAAAATTTTAAAAACTTGCTTGGCTTGCTGGAAGAGATCTCTGGTAGAGATAAGCTTGCCATTGTACATGCATCTCTTCTTTAATGTTGTATGCCATCAATGTCAGCTATTCAGTAGTAGGTA
Organism: Carposina sasakii; assembly: GCA_014607495.2. Classification (NCBI taxonomy): domain Eukaryota; kingdom Metazoa; phylum Arthropoda; class Insecta; order Lepidoptera; family Carposinidae; genus Carposina; species Carposina sasakii. The sequence continues at coordinate 8,496,318 of CP053163.1, read as the reverse complement.
CTAGGATAATTTGTTAGCGGTTGTTCTATTGTCAAATCATCGATAGAACAGATGCAAGTAAAGGATTATTTAGAGTTCTTCAGTTTACGAGTACTAATTACTTTAGTACTCTTTACTCTGGCTGAAAAAAGTGGAAAGCTATTAGTTTAAGGCAAGATTGAGACTTACCCCCATATATGATTAATTCATACTTCAATCACCCTCAAGTCTCAACCATTGAACAATAACTCATATGTTAAAGAAAACAAAGTATTACCATACGAGTACCATATCTCAAGCAAGTGTTTTTAAAGGAAATGTTACCATTAAGTTAGGTCTGATAGAATAAATATATAACCCTGAGTGAAAGAAATACCCTTTATTCAAATGAACAAAACATCGAAAATCACTCGTAAAAATTAACTTTTCACAAGTTATTATTACCCTTGTATGATTAATGTTCTATTTTGATGGTAGGCGTTATTATCGCATTAATATCCTGTTCAAAAATTAATTCTATTTGTTTGGAAACAATGTTCAATACGTCATTAATTATTTAGAACATTTGATGAATGGTGGGGCCTTTTAAACCAAGAAAGTGTGAATTTTCCAGCTTTCTAGCGAAGGAGAGGCTTTAATGGCCTCGTTATTGGAAAACGTTTCATCACAAGGCCGTATTGTGCTGTAATTATGCATGATTATAATTAATGTTGAACCTTTCTAGTGACCTATAAATGTATTACGGCTCTCTGCCGTAGTGGTTATAGGTTTTATGCCAGGTGACTAGTTTTACGTAGGGGTACTAAGTTCGTACGTACTTGTCTCGTTACGTCATCTCGTGAAGACACTCCGGCACAGTGGAAGAAAGCGAGGGTGTATATCAGGGGTTCCCAAACTTACATTTTTCATAGACCCCTTTCAAAAGTTAACTGGTTCTGGTGGACCCCCTACATACTTACAACACATACAAATTAATTGTGAAATCCCATTTTTTCACGCCAACGTAGACCCCTATCGAGTCCCTTGTGGACCCCTGGGGGTCCACATAGACCGCTTTGGGAACCACTGATGTATATTGTATGTATCCATCACATCACAAGACACACCATACAATTAGACACCATACGGCTCTACAGGAAGAAGTGGAAGAGCCGCAAAATTATTCGCGCAAGTTGGTTAGTAATTCTCCATAGCGCTGTATACATTTTGTTGGTAGCAGCGACTAGTCGCGCTGCCATGTTCGCCTGGTGAAATAAAGCTGTAGAAGTAAATAATGTGAGTCTAAGCTTTCATAAAAGAATAATTAAGGATATACATACTTCCCTGCCACATTTATTGCCTTTCTTCAGAAGAAACTGTAACATCAATGTAAAATGAAAGGAAATAAACCGTTGATGTTTATTTATAGGTACATGTAACGTTTCGGTCGCACGCTTCTATATATGAAGTCACGAATTTACGGACCTGAAACTTTTATGCTTTTCCGATAATAACGGTTTACATTTGAAATGAAAAAGAGACGCAAGCTTATAAGGATTATCACAAGAGCCATGAAGCTGTACTCGTAGCCACTTCGGTAGATAGAATTTTATATTCTACAGAAGGTGATCGGTGTTACGATATTTATTTTATAAATAGCGATATAGCGACACATGCGACTTCATTTGTTTGGATACCCCCTTAGTAAAGGACGTTAAATTAAAGGGGATATCTACAATTTGATATTAATTTACTATGGTAGGTATTAGCCAGTTTTAAAGTTTAAATTAAACCTAATTTAAACACTATTAATATCTATCTATCTTCTATCTTCTTCTATTTCTATACATAGTATAAAATGAAGTTGCGAAGGGCGCCCAAAATGTGTTTGTTACCTAGGATCTCAAAAACTACTATATCAATAGCTATGCGGTTTTCAATAATGGAAAGAAGACATTCCAGGGATTCTATAGGTGTATAATTTAGGTGTACCTACTTAAGAAATTATTAGAGTAATCGTAACAGTTATCAGACGGACGGAAGAAAAACGAGCTAGGCTTGCATTGCGTGCGCTGCTGAAATAACTCAAAATACAGAATAACAATGTATGGGGGAATTATTCTTCTCAAAAAGTTCTATAAAAAAGTCTGCGATAGCATATGTCTATCCTTTAAGGTTTAGCCACAATAACGATTTTAGTGGTGTTCAAGTTTAATTTACGAAATATCTTATTTTTCAATTACTCGATGTTCCTACCGACATAAGACCAATAAACATAAAACAAAATGCATATCAAATTAAAGCTGATGAAATGAGAATTCCGAATATATACATATCAACACTTTTATGTTAATTTAATACACAAGAGCATTTACAATGCCGAGGGCAGAGATGGCGGCGGCGGCGGCTGAGTTCCGTCGTTGTGTCATCGGTCGGTCCGCAAAGAATGGCGGCGGGTGGCGGCGCGCGGCGGCGGCGACGGCGGTGGTGGGGGTGGGCTCATGTTGAGGTGCGCGACCCGAACGGGAAGACACGTGAGGGCAGACAACGTATGGTTGTGTCGAATTATAAAATTTTCAGTGCGGCGCGGCGCGGCGCTTCGTTTCAAGTTTACAATTGATTTTTAAAATTTAATTTATGTTGATTTTTTAAATTTAATTTATGTGATTCATTTTAAATAATAATAATTTTGTACAAAGAAACCTAGGTAGTAAAAAATAGGTACGGTTAAAATAAATAAGATACTTAGGTAAAGAAAGGTTTTTCATTACTTACTGTAAATATTGATGTTAAAAATTTAATTATCTAATTAAAAAGAAATAGAATATATGTAGGTAATAGTGGTACTGTCAAAACATCGCATTCTTTATTGAAAATTGAAAAAAAAAATTACGGTAAATATCGATTATTATCACTTTGAATTGGAAGGAGTTTCTATTTTCATAACTACAGCTGTAAAAGTCGAATATCCGAGCGAAGCCGGAACCGCGGGCTGCTATATTAGAATATATGTAAGTAAGTATACACACAGATACGTTCCGAAAAAAGGTAGCCATAATGCAGGATTATAAATGAGATCTTAGAACCATGTTTAGCGAGACTAGATGTAAAATTATCAGTTATATGTACTAAAAACCATAATTCGAGAGACTAATTCAAAGAATATACTTACTCTCTAAGACTAATTTGACAACTAAGTACAGATAGTTAAGAATTAGAAGAAATTAATTGACGTTATAGTCATGTTGAATGTCGAAGAATAATCAAATAAGTGCTGTATAAATTGTTTAAATTGACAAAATTTCATAATTATAGTTAATTTTAATTCCAAATGAAGAATAAGTGCTCATGTTGGAACCCAATAGGTACTGTTGTACGAATTGCAAAAACATCCGTAAAAGTGATGCTATAATTAATATTACGAACGCCAAAAATACAAACAACTATTTTTCTTGAATTGTATTGTAATATTATACCTCGCACTGTAACTTAATTAACAATTTGATTGTTTTAATAAAAAAATATATACGTAAAATACCAATCTGTATTTTTAAAATATCGATACAAACTGGATTACCCTGACCATGGCAACACTTGTGCAAAATTAACTGTCAAAGTAGTCTCTCGAATTATGGTTTTGATAGCTTAGAATGGGCATATCCAGTTCCATATGTAAGTACCTAAGTAGTATAAAAGTTACTAATTTACCAGCGAATAAGATAAGCTATTAAGATTTAGTAAACTATGTTATTAGTCTTGGTTTGAAACAAATCCACCTTCCATAGAATATGGCCAGTTCAGTTGGCTGCTCCTAGCGGGATTGCGTTTATAATATAATGTCACTATTAGATTTTGATGCTTATTCGATATATAGGTATTATATCGCTCGCTGATCCAGTTGCCAGATGATATCTGCGGTCGATGCGTTTACACCATACTCGTACCACATAACCGACACATCGAGATTATTGGAGATAGTATAAATCGATTCTCAACGAGAACGTAATTGCATTGTATTGGTCCTATTATTTATATAACAGTGTATCTGAGTCAAATAGGTCGTATTGGCTTCTCTGTTTGTGATACTGTGTAATGTAAATACATGTGGTAGCTTTAGTACGTGTAGTGCAATTTTGTATAGTATTCTATACCTATACAGGTATATCTATCCGCATATAATAAAGTACTCTGTGGTGCATCCTAGCTAACCACAACATATGAGTCGCAACATCACATCAAGATTGCATGAACATTCCTTAAGGTGGGTTCCTACGGTCCGTTAGCGGATTCCGTGGTAATGCAGACGCGTCCGTCTCGGTGCGTCTAGATCCGTGGTGATAAATGTATGGGATAGGGTCGTCCGTGGTAATTGCAGACACGTCCGTGGCGGTGCGCCCGATCCATGGCGAATGGATAGCTTCAGACGCGGTGCGCGCTCGTGCGTGCTCGTGCGGAGATGTCTATAGGCGACCACATAAAAATTGACGACCAAGTCGACGGCTGCATGGATGCAATAGCGATTGTGGTAGTATAGTAGTCTAATGGCATTTTTGAATACTCGTACACTCGCCCTTGAATACACTTCTGAATTTTTTAGTATTTGCCCAGATATAAAAAAATGCTACTTTATTCAAGACCTAATAGTTTTATTATTGGAATACTAAACTTTCCCTAATCTTACTTGAGGTAACAGCGATTACGGTTTTTTTAGGAAAGGTGCTTTTATACACTTCACAACACATTAAAATTACACATTACAACTTGCATAAGCCTTTAACAGTAATTTACCTATACAGGGTGTTTGTGACAGCCAGGCAAATATTGATATGGCGACTTCAGACCATGATTCTGAGGCGAAAACCACAGAAAATTTTAGGATTCGAAATTTTTCCGGCATTTTTTCCATTTTTCAGGAAAAAAATTGTGTAGCTAGAGGCCTTAGATAATGACTTAAAAACAAAATTTTAACCTATGGATGATTTTCGAAAAGAAAGTCCCAAAAATTTCAAAATACTAATGAACCCCATTGGATAGTCACAAGTGATTTATAAAACAGCAATGTACTTGTATCACACAATAACCAAATAAGCTAATTTAAATAGTCACAGGATTGGAATAGGGAGTAATAACACTGTCGTCAGTGTTCAGTGTTTCATTCAGTATTTGCCTGGCTGTCACACACACCTTGTATGTGTACTGGGTGATTTTTTAGTCGTCAACGTTCCCGAAAACTACGGAATCTCATCATCACGATGATTTTTCTCCATGGGAGGCATACCTGGGAAATGTCTGGTTTGCAAAATATTAGGGTCCAAAGTTGAGTAAATAGACTACGGTTTTCTGCATTAATGCTGACGCGTTAGCAAGATTTTTCACGATAAATAATAAATATCTGTCTAACAAAAAATTTGTATAAACACTGGGCACTATAAATTTCGCCCGATAAAGTAATAAAAAAAAATAAAAAAAATTTACATCGTTTCCCAGCATTTTTTTCGGCATAAACTTACTTAATTTGATGTATAGATGTACGTACCTTCGTTAAGGGTGGCAACGAAAAACATCCTGTATACCAAAAAGGTTATGTTAAGCGAAAAGCTATGTAAATAGCCCACTATAGAGAACCTATCCACAAAATTTGAGATCCGAAATCACATGTATACTCAGGAATTTTCATACAATCTTCAAAAGGAGCTTATAGTCGTGCTTCAAACTATTTCGAGTAAAAGTATGTACTGTAAACAAACAACTTGTGAATAAGGTTTTTATAGAAATATTATCCTAGTTTTCTTAGACATAAAGAACATAAATGAAATTGTATAAGGCGTTACGATTCGGAAGTTCAAACATTCACTATGGACCACCGGGCCCTACACCCTCCACTGACCCACGGATCTGATAATTCATAACTGTGAAAACAGGCACTTGCACTAACTACAATCGCCAGTGCTCGGGTCTGGTTTCGCGTGGCGATTGTAATTAGTGCAAGTGCCTGTTTTCGCAGTTATGAGTTATCAGATCCGAGGGTCAGTGGAGGGTGTAGGGCCCGGTGGTGGGCGCATCCATAGTGAATAAAGAACATAATCGTGCTACAAAATAAATACCTTCAAGTATTCCATGGGTTACCGGGCGCTGATGCCTAGGTACTAAAGTATTTCAGAGAAAATAGTCCTTATTTCAATAAGGTATAATCCCGCTGGCAAAAAAAATACTTTTTTACTTTGAAAGTATTTTCTTTCAGTTAGCGCGATTCTACACCTTTGATATAGCCTAAGGTTTAATTTATCACTACGATACTTGCAACGTAAAGTCTTCCACGTATTTCGGCCCAGACCGCCGACGACCACGGACGGGCACGCACCGTGGGATAGCCTCGTCCGTGGTGCGCGTTCGTCCGTACCCGTCGGCGCGTCCGCGTCCGTCTGCAATATCACGGACCGTAGGAACCCACCTTTAGTTGTTTAGGATTTTTCCATATTATCTGGAAAAATAAACGTGTGATTTCAAGTCACAGTAAAAAAATCGTTGATCGTAGAAACCTGAAATTTATAGGATGTGTTCTTTGTATGCCGTAGGAATAAAAAAAACTTTTAATGAGTATGTATAGACACCAGGCGCCCGCTAGTAGGTACTATATAAAATTTGAGTTGGAATAGGATTAATTAGTGACCTGTAGAGAGTACGTAGATTCAACAAAGACACCCTACTAGGTATTTTCCTATATGTTTCTCGAGGACCAAATACTTGATATATTACTAAACAGAAACACACCTACAGTACAATCCGTCAATGTATACTACATGACTGATGTAAACTTTGTGAATCTCCATCCTATAGGGACCCGTGAGAAATACGGGCGGTATCGATCTTCATCCTTTGGTTTAGATATTGTGTTTATTTAGTATGTTTGGTGATCTATGGTATTGTTTGCGGATTATATTTGCTCTTGTGTTTATCAATCACTCACTACTAGTATTACATAGCAAAGTGTATATATAAGTACCGTCAAATAAATACTAAAATATAGGTACTAAGTACATAACATAGGTACTACGTAAGCTTAGACTCTCATCTAATGTGTAGGTACCTAGTAGTTAAAGTGATTCACATCGTAACCAAGTTCAGTCTTTTTACCCGATTGCCAATAAGGAAGGATATTTGCTGTAGTTATTTATCTATAGCAGTTAAATAGCTTCCTCAGATATAAATATCTGCTAAATGCACCTTAACACAGCCGTTACTTTCATTTTACGCCACCCATAAGCAAGCGGAGATAAAAGTCCTAAATCGGTCAACATGTGAGCAAGACGAAGGCGTATTACGAAGAAATAATACGACATTACACCGAGTGACGTCAATTTACGATGCGACCCGGCCCGTGTCGATAAAGACATAAACGGTGTTTATGAAGGCCGGGTGATAATATTGCCAGTTATTGTTTCTATAGAGTTGCCAGGAACGCGAGTATTGGCAGCCATAGCTTTCCTCTATGCAAACTCGGCCTCCTTGGGGACCGCTTTTGTGTACACAGAAATACGGCCAGATTCGAAGATAAATTAAATGTAGATGGCAGTCGGAGATTGCGAGCTATTCATCGATTGACGTTGAGGTGGATTAGTTGTGGTAAATGAAAATAATTTTGAAAATGTCGGTTCTGGTTATGTCAGTTTAACATTTATTTACTGTGTGTATTGAGTAGGGTACGGTACAAGAAAGAAAATATAAATAGATTCATCATAAGAATGATAAGTCATACAAGCATGCACAAGCTTCAAATCATCTATTAGTTTGATTACATTTCCAAGTAAAAAGTCACAGCTTGGTCGTGACATCGACATGATTGTGCCAGTATAGTCTACGCTAGGATAAAAGGAAACAATGACCTATTCAATATCTACTACATGTGGGCATAAAGTTATGCTCGGATCACAATCTCATTCTATGTTAAACTTTTATACCTACCTAATGTAATATTAGTAATATTATCAGTGTTATTCGAAATTTTTGTGAATAAAACCGTGAATTATTGGTAACACATTTTTCAGCTAGAAATCTCAGAAATCGAGTTTACCTGTATAAAGAAATCTGTTATATTAACCGACATACCAATATACAATATTTACATGTAATAAACTTAGGATAAATTCCTTCCTTCTAGGTATGTTTTGTTATAAGCGATAACAAATAAGTATATCCTAGTTTTTATAAAATTTATGCTTTTATACGCAACATTTTCTATAGAATTTCTATCCAAGTTTGTAGAACTTTATGTGACAGAAATTGGTACTATTATCCTTTAGTATCTCTCTTATCCGCTGTAGTTTCCTGTTACCTTCTTAATTCAATTTAAGGGCTTTCTGGGTAGGTACATTTTTATGGTGTGCCGCTACAATTGTTTGGGCTCGAACAAATTATAGGTATGTAGGACAGAAAGACAATAAGGAGCCAACGTTACAGAACACGAAATTACGAAGGTATTCTGAAAATAATCTCTTGTAGAAATAAGTTAGCCTTAGCACTTTTTTCTTATTAGATAAGTAAGTACATTCAACTTACTACCATATGTTTACTATGTGTTTCATGTATATGTACTTATGAAATGGATAGACACATAAACGATTTTTAAAAAAATCACATTTTGTACCTCAAAAGTAACCGCTATTATCCTTTTCAGACACATAGCAGATAATTTGTGACCTTACTAAGTCCTATATTTTTGAAACGATATATTGTAGGCACGGTTATGTGCATGCACGAGGTTTGTTTCTGCGAAGGTTTTATATTTTCACATAAAATACACGTGCTCCATAACATGTTTTCACATATAAGAACCTCCGTCCGGATATTAGTTTTGTATTTACTTCATAACCATTTGCCGTATTGAAAATGGGACATGGGTCGTGGTTATGATTTCCTCGGCTGTTTTGTCCGGTCCGGAAAACTATTCGGTTGTACCATACATTCCTTTTCAATGCTGTGCTATGTGTGTAGATATGTTTATTTTAGTTATAGGGTCGGTTCATATCTAACGTAAAATCCGTCGCATATTTGTCGGTACGCGACCGACAAAACAGGCAAATATATGACAAAACTTTCAACCTTTCACACTCAATCGATGATACGTTAGTGCGTTTGCTTGTACCTGGGGGTCTATTCTGAAGTGACGATAAAAGAAGTATCGGCTGAATATCGAGGTGTTTCCTACTACGAACTACCTTCGATCGGGTCAGTGGCGCCGTTTTTTCATTCGGTCCGATCGAACTCTATTTGACAGGCTTATAATTGTATATCATTCATCTGAGCTTATAATATTAGACAATGTAAATTATTCTCTATAGTTCCGAATGAGTTGTGAACTGAATGTTGTGAACATTCGAAGCAATTTCGCAGTAGGGTCAAAGGCTTTAATTTGGTTTAATTTGGTCGGGTTTCGGTCGTCCGAAAGATTCGAAAGCGGCATTTCAGAGTTGACCCCCTGGAAATAGGCTTGACGCATCTTCCGTCAGATATGAACCGACCCTTACTCGTATTCATTATTAGCGACCCCCTACGACTTCGTTCGCGTACAGTTTGGGATTCCCGTTAATACCTACCCATTTCCGTGGAAACAAAACAATTTCTTTTAGTGGATCTATACGTCACAAAATGAAACCACGCTCCAAATATCACGTTTCTTATTAAGCTTCAATAGTTTTGCCTCGGCGTTGATAAATCAGTCAGTCAGGAGTTCAGGACATGTTACTATATATTTATAGGTATACTAGCTGACCCGGCAAACGTTGTTTTGCCATGTAAAAGGGGTTGATCCTAGAGGGGTGAAAATTCATGGTTGTATGTATTTTTGTATGCTGTATCATAAAAAAATAAAAACAAAAAATTTTGCCAAAAAATTATAAAAAAAAATTTAGGGTTGGACCACCCTTAACATTTAGGGGGATGAAAAATAGATGTTGTCCGATTCTCCACCCTAACCGATATGCATGCCAAGATTTACGAAAATCGGTCGAGCCGTTTCGGAGGAGTTTAACTTCTAACACCGTGACACGAAAATTTTATATATTAGATATAGTGGTGATAGCCCAGTGGTTAAGACGTGCACCTTCCAAGCGGGGACGCGTAAATTCGATCCCACGGGCCTGTACCAATGAATTTATTTCATGTACAGATTTTAATGTTGTAAAATTGTCATTTAGCTCGTGCCTCGGAAAGCACGTAATACTGTTGGTCCTGCGCTTGATCTCTCTCCTGTCGTGTCGGCTTTCCGTCCCATCGGACAATGAGAGTAACGGAATAGAGAGTGCATCTGTGTTTGCTTGCGCACACACTTGTGCACTATAAAATCTCCTGCGTACCTGGCCAATCTCCGTAGAGATTGGTCGCCTTAGCTGAAATACGGTCGGAGATCATCATCATAATTTATATTTTATTTGTAGCAGCAAGCAACGTTGCCATATAACATAAATTACTTATGATTCTATAGGATTCGTCACCGGTAGCTAGGTTGTTGTGTTTGTTCCCGAAAAGTGGCGGAAGGGTCACTCCCTACGACGCGGAACTTTAGGCTAACTGGTTAAGAGTAGGTGTGCAATTTGCACACTTCTACCCAACTTCTCTGGGGAATAATGAGCGTGTCTATGTATCACGTATTTTATTTTATTTTATTATTTTCATGAGACACAAACAGTACTATTACACAAATATATTTACAATATGTACCTAATAAGGAAAACGTGTTGAAAATTTTCAGCAGTAATGTATCATCTCTTTTGAAACTTTTCTAGATTATACATAGCTACTCGTAATTCTACGCACAGAACACGTGTAAAGCATTATTAATGGAAACGTTACCTAATGTTTCCACTTGGTCCATTCCATCAAGAAAATGTCTAATTACATTAATATTAACGCTAGGTACTAAATTTAATAAGCAATTACAAATTTACGAAGTTAAAATTCCAATTCGACGACGAAAAGATTTCATCAATCTTTCTTTCTTACAAAAAGCGTTCATTCAAAATGATTCAGTTTAAAAATAATGTAATACGTGGCGGGACTCTTAATGAATACATTATAATATCTTAGCAGAGAAAACAATTTCTTTTGTGATTTAATTTACCAAAGGCACCTACGTAACATCTATAACTTGCTGTTTGATCCATTTAGACTGCGTGAAAATTTATTAAACATAAATAACCATACATTTACCTTGATACCTTAATTTTGTTATCCATAGCTATGAAAAAAAAACAAAAAATAGAGACGGACAATATGAACCCCACATTAACATTTTCATAAAAGGTACAGGTAAGCGTCGTAAGACCAAGCGTCTACCGGTAACTATCTTAAGCTTAACTATAACCCTTTATTAACCAACAGATCTCCTGCAACGAAAACAACCATTAATACCGAAAATTAGGCGACCCAGCTTAGCATAACACCAAGTTGTGGACAAAGAAAGTGGTATTTAAAAAGATTTACTAGGACTAATATTAAACAAGTACAATAGCTGCGGCAAGGGTGGAAACTTTGAGCATCGTAAAATCTTTATTGTGGCGACAGATGTTTATGAATTAAACTTTTGTTTGTTTATGACAGACCTTAATACTAACATCCGATTACATTTTATGCGTTTACACCGGAAAGGTTACATTTACCTTATATATTTCTTAAACTGCACTCATAATGCAATATCGTATGAGCAGCTCCCAATAATGTATGAGCACAACTCAAAAAAGCATAGTCTCTTTCATTGAAAGCCATCTTGTAGGACTAAGACAAAAAGTGAAATACCAGAAAATTTTAAGTTGTGTCCATACATTAAGTATTAGAAGTGAGAAATGATCTTCGTTTTTGTAGAGTGCGTTTCACCGCATAGTTCCTCTGGACGATGGCGTAAGTTATTATGTGTATGACCACATTTTCAGTGTGACTGCATTCAAATAAAATGAAAGTTTTGAAATTAGGCATATGAGTTATTCTATGAAACATTTTCTTAAAACTATACAGAATACCTTTGGGTACATTCGCACAGACACAATTCTTTGGGAGTATGACTAATTTGTTCCCAGTTAACAAATCCAATTTTGGAACAGATGAGTGAGCATTTAGGTACTACTTACAATGGAAGAATTTCCTTCTCAAGAATTTAGGCTTTCCTGTTTCATTCTATAAAGAGATTCTTGATGAAATTTCTGCTTTAGCCAGGCTAAAGTCGAGCACTACTCTTGAAATTAGTTTCGCTCGACAAACGCTGGAATACCTAAATAAGTCTTTTACGTAATAATTATCAATTACCATAATAATGCATCATCATCATCATCAGCCTATTGCAGACACTGCTGGACGTAGGCCTCCCCCAGTACACGCCACAAGACTGCCATGAGGTGTATTTGCCCATAGTCACCACGCTGGGCAGACGGGTTGGCGACCGCAGTTTGTATTTTGGACTATGTTGTCAACATGGTAGGCGCTGCTGCCCACCTCCCGGGAACCCTCAATCGCCTCGTACGATACCCACGGGCAGACATGGGGTGGTACGAATTCTACTCTGCCGGCACCACGCGGCCATAATAATGCATATCTTTGTGATATTAGTTTATTTCATAGTCGTATACGAGTATCATAGGGAAATAACTTGTATATTAATCGAGAGATGTAAATGCCAAAGGTATGTTGTAGAGCACGCCGTATTACGAAACGGCTAGGCATTTTGAATAGTATGGGTTTTGGAGAGAGACAAATTGGCATCAGCACTTTGTTTTGAGGAATAAGTTCAGCAGTGGAGTTTAATTCCTGGGCCGAAATGATTATAGGTACATTGATAACAATAAAAATATCGTCTAAAAATAGTTCATTCGTAAGTTGCGAAATAGCAAAGTACCTAACAATTTGGAATATATAATGAGTAAGTACAAAGTCTGCAGCGATTGCTTAACCTCCTCTGAATTAGGAATGAATGTGTATTCTGTAGTACAAATGTAACCTCAGTCAGAGTAATGCATTAAACCATACTAAACATACTTAATTGTGGAAATTTATGTTGGTCTTAATAATTTAATAGCTAAACACGTCTATTTCTATTTTTGGAATAGAATGTAATATTGAAAAATCAATTTCGAACTTTAAAACACAACATTGGACTTATACAAACTTCGGATGTAAGCTTATTTAAAAATTGCAGGACAGTATACGGTCCGGGTTCTGCACAAACGTATGTGACATGGCCTTCTGACATTTAGGGTCTCCCGCACCATCTCCAAGTAAAGTTCCTAGGTACTTTACGGACTTTACTTTACCTACTAACCAGCAAGAAAAACTCAGAAGTAGCTTCGTCTTAAGTGGCACTTTATTAATTGATTAGCGATACTCTGAAGGGTTTACACGATAAGGCCCTTATCCTTACAAAATTTTGACTTGAGACATTTCAAACACCAAGGTAACCCTACAATCAGGTTTAGTTTCACTCTTCTGAATATCTGAAACGTCACCAACCTGAATTAGGGATTGTACAGGAAGACTATGTTTATTCCCTTGAGCTGCATTGTCCAGATGATTTAGCAAACTGAATTTTGAACTAGCGCCTAAGATCCGCAGCTGGATAGCAATTGATAAAGTTTTGATCGATAAAGTTATGCTAGTTGGACCAACTTTGACAATGCATGGTAATAACCATAGGTTATATTAATTGCGGAGCTGTTAGAGCTATTAGTTTCATTGTTGATTACACACGAATATATAGTTCCGACAGACAAATTCTGGATCATTACGTAGCCTTTGTAGTTCGTATGGGGAACTTCATTGCGTCAATTATTAATGTACCGGCTAGAGTTATTTGTAGCTGTTTATTCTCTTTGAATACGGCACGGTGGATAAGTTGACAGCTGCTGTGCCAGTTTTATAGATAAGTTATAATAATACGAGTAGGTAACAGTGCTGACTTTTAAAAATAGGATGCTATAAATCGATATAGAATAAAATATAAATAAGAAAGTCTTGCAATATACTATACTGATACTACATCTTTGTTTATCTGTAGATTTATATTCTTCGGGCGACATTGGATGTATTGCTAGGATTTAAATCTCCGTGCGCCATTACAGTTAAAAGTTTTACGATTGTAGCGACTTGCCTAAATCGATTCGAAATACATTTTTATTGTTCATAAATCTAGATTATCATGAAGCGGGTCAGCCGCGCCGTAGTAATGCACTGTATTAGGATTTATTTCGTCCATTATTCATTACCAACCCGACGGCTCTCTTGTTTATTATGTAGGTACGAAAATATATTTATGATAACTGCGTTTGTCTTTGCTTGATAGTTCAGTACAATAGGAATGGTAAGTATTACAATATCTAATGGTGCTTTTTTGCTGTTAAAAAGGTGAGTTGTTTACAATATCATCAACTAAGAGGTTCATTTGTTAATACACACAAAATAAACTAAAGTCTGGTTACAGATAATTTTGTTTCATCGTACATTTTCATTTCGCATATACCAGCCCTTCCCAAAGTGGGCGATAACGCCCCCTTATGGGTGCTGCAGGCCTAAAGGGGGGCGGTAAGAGACCCAGAAAAAAAATTGGGGCGTTGTGTAGAGGCTTGGAAGTTATGGTTGTTTTTAAGTAGGTGAAAAAATGGGGGCGCTAAAAAATAATAAAATTTATTCTTAAAGTTGGCAATAGACTATGGACGTTGCTTCAATAATGTACCTACTGTGTATTTCAACTTGTTCCTATAAAATTTAGATATAAATACTGCAGTTTTATTTCCAAAAGCCAACCTGCTTCACCACCAGCCACATATTTTAGAAATGAAACTGTAGGTACGGTAAATACAAAATTTATTGACAAAACTGTGCGACATTCGCACGAATTTCATGTAAATCGAATACTGTTTAGGTATACTAGCAAACGTAATTATTCCAGCACACGGCGCCATTTGCCCTCTATTCGCAAACATACCTACTCTTTAGCACAATTCGAGTCAAACAAGGTTACCCAATTTACCTGTTCAAGAATTAACTTTTGTATATTTAGTTAGGTAACATATTAGAGAATTAAGGTTCGTAGGTACCTAACTTAATTATTTTAGGGAAAATTTTGCCAATGGTCAAGCTTATCTGAAGGATAAAGATGATACTGCCGTTCTCTAAAACTTGCACAAAAAGAGAGAGTATGGTCAATTCCGGCAGTCACACTTAAACCTAAACGTAAATTTAGTCCTACCTACCTACCAGGAATTTATGTTAACGACGGAGAGAGATAGACTTGACTAATATTAGGTTTAGGTTTGTGACTGCGGGATTCGACCCTAATATCATCTTTATCGTTCAGATAGGCTATCTGACAATTGTAAAAGTCGGCCCTTCGATAAATGTAGGGTTCCTTTTATTCTCATTAGAAGTCGTGGGAGAGGTTAATGTGATTAATGTAAGCTCTATCTTTTGGTAGTTACAGAACTGTAAGTTTATTTATACTGAACAGCAATTATTTTATATTAATAAAACTGCACGAAGTCACATTTAACTAATCGTTTGACATGTGGTAGTGTTTAAAAACTTGTAAAAATGGCTTGCGACACGATTGGCTTGTCCGACTATAGTTTCTTTACTGTTACTGGCACTACTTACTTAAATTAGTTACTACTACTCACCAGTTTCTGCTTATTACATACCTTCATACTTATTTCTGATTCAGTTTACGAGTACTCATACATAAATAAGAAACTTCCTGCTCCGTGTGTAATACTAAAACCTTTATCTTGTCAAATGCTTAATCTAATTTACCAAGAGAAAAAGTTCCGTCTTCGTTTATCATTTTCCTTAATATTTTTAGATGTTTATTTATTTATGAAAATTTATTAAACAATCTAACACGCTACAAAAAAATATAAAATAAACATAAACATCCTAACGTACCTAAAACAGAACCTTCCATAATATGGGGTGAATTATTATAATACGTATTTTAAGTCGGTGCAACATTATTATAACCTTAGATTAATGATAGGTCTTCGCTCCGAGCGAAGCGGAGCGAATCTTTATTCTAAGATTATAACATTCTCAGAAACCATCAGTAAACATGCGAGATCGGGCGTTTTTAATAGACGACACGTCAACGACAAGACCACGTCAAAATCGTCGTCTAATGGGCGTTTTTCCACTAGACGACGACGCGACCACAACATTTCGTCATCTAATATGGGGCCCGGTCGTGGTAGGTCGTCTGGTAGAAAAACGAGCCATACCATTTAATACATTTTTTGCCTCCAATAAGCCGTGGTTGTGTCGTGGTCGTGTCGTTGGCGTGTCGTCTAGTGGAAAACGCCCAACCGCTGAAGATAAAATTAGATGTAAAAATGCATTCTCTGTTGTTGAGAATATTTTACTTGTATTTCATTGAACATCTACCACACCATAGATTTTAGTAATGACAAAATTTATTGTTCTCTGAGCGTACTACAAGTAAATATAAAACACATTATAAATAAAGTATGTGCTCTGCAGGGAATAGACTAGACATATCAGTTAAAAAACTTTTGATAGTTTCAATTCATTTGCAGTAGATTTTTTTTTTACAGCCAAAGTTATAAAACTTCTAATGAAACTTTGTAACTCAATCAAAGCTTGGACAGTTAGATATAGACAAATAATTTTAATAATCGTAAGTAAATAACACAGGTAAATTTGTTTTTGTAGCGAACACGTTTCGTTTGTTGCAATTGCTTCTTAATAGCTATACCTTTATTTCTCCATTAATTTGTTAATTCGGAATATCATCAACAGCAGCAAACAGTGCGTTTTCAAAGCACATGTTGAAGGTGAGTATTAAAATCCAACTGTACAGGTAACCAAACACATATGGGAATACACAATAAACCTACATAATACATATCGACAGATGCACACGGCTGTGCTACCAAAAATGAGGTCGCAACAACTGCAGGGTCGCGAATTTCCAAATGAGAATCTACGGCCACCACGTTTATACGTAAAAGAGTCGGTGACAAGTCGCCAGCTCATCGCATGAGACAACGCCCCTATATTATTTAATCGTCTTCAGCCCAGCATCAAGTCTATGTAATATTTGATTGCGAAATAAAAAATTAAACTAACATTTCGGAGCACCGTTCTCGACTCAAGCGGACATCGCCAAAATATCTTTGCAATGCAAAAACCAGTTGCTATTCAAATATTCGATATTAATATTCATTCGTCCATTATTTCCTTGAAGGCTCTATTAAAATCTTGAGACGCGAATTATTATCCCCTGTCTCATTAAAGATGTGTCTGAAGTAATTTGATTAATTCATTCCGTTACAGGTGATCATTTTTGCCGTTGATTAATGGCAGAGGAAATTATAAAAGAAATTTTACGTTCATCTTTATTCATCGAGCTGTTGTTTTTGCATCTAAATTTGGTATTTCATTGTTGAATTTCCGTAAATGATTACTATATAGTCCCTATTGAAAAAATATTAAGCTTCCTAATGCAAGTCTTACTAAACGATATAAGATCATACAATTACCCTACACACATATGGCTGTGTTCCCAGAATAAACAGAAATACAGGATCATAAAGGCATCGACCACCATCCTACAGCCACGTTTAATATATGTAGCAGGACGATGTAAAAGATCAGTGATAACTTGCAAGTTCATCGCCTTAGAGAACGCCCCTGTGTTTCTTATTACTATCTCATTCCTAATGAACTAATATCGTCCTTCGCAAATAGCTCATTACCTTTAATTTGAAACCATAGATTTTCTAAAACGATGAAACCCCTTAAAGTTGAACATGAATGGAGAGTTGTGAACCATCAAATTCTGTTCCAACAATTTTGAATGAAATTTTACTCATACCGGAAATGAAACTTTATTTGACTAGACTCATGTATGGCGACGAATAGCGGTTCTCTATTTTGGTATCCTGATGAATTCCATTACAGTAGTCAGGTCGTTGGTTTCAGTTGAGATGTCTCGTATTAAAGAGCCATTATTTTCTAGAATGACACAGTACATTAGCCAGAACTGGGTGGCTTGGCTCCTAAAAAAAATGGCGATTTCGTTATTGAGGTTACATAGTTTTATTTCGAAAAATCTGTATAATATAAAATATGTATGTAGTATACACCTTTCCTACTTATATGCATTATTTTTAAGCCACAATAATGCAGGAAAGGTCTTTAAAATAACTAACCTAAATTGAAAATTATGTATAACTATCTTATAGCTTGATGAATATCATTTATCATAGAGGAAGATTCAAAGGGATATCACAGGTACAACTGTAGTATCTATAGGTGTAAGTAGGAGTAACTATCACCTACAATTCGTCTATTGTACGAGAACGCAAAATTTGGGAAACTTCGCAGTATCTCCGAGGCTTGTGGCGGCAAGTTTTACAAACACTGGCATTCTGCCAGGTTGCCAACTTAGCTAGGTAGCCGGTAAGCTCGCAGTGCGACTGTGACTTGATATACAGGATGTTTTTTTGTGGCCACCACTAACGAAGGGTACATACTCTATACATCAAATAAAGTAAGTTTATGCCAAAAAAAATGCTGGTAAAAAAATATTTTTTTTGAATTTTTTTTTAAATTACTTGATCGGGTGAAATTTATAGTGTCTAGTGCTTATGTTAGTTTTTTTTATAGACAGATATTAATTATTTCTCATGAAAAAATCTTGATACGCGCGTCTATGTGCATTCATGCAGAAAAACGTAGTCTATTTACTCAACTTTGGACCCTAATATTTTGGAAACCAGACACTTCCCAGGTATGCTTCCATGGAGAAAAATAATCGTGATGTTGAGGAGATTCTGTAGTTTTCGGGAACGTTGACGACCAAAAATCACCCTGTATATATAGGTATAGAGTGTATGTAGGATGTAGGTACTTAGAATTTGTTATGACTTATAAGAGTTTTACGGCACGCTGTATGTGATGGTTTGCAAATTTTGGACCTAAATGAAATTTATGCGTTATTCTACTCGTAAAATGCGTAGATGAAATAATTTCATTGGTACAGGCCCGTTACTTGAATCGCACCTATGACCCCCTTCTGGAAGGTAAAAATGTACCTAGATACAATATTACCAAGCCGTATGTCTGCCATAAAATTAAATGTACTTTTGGTAGCCATGGCCGGCGAAGCTGATTCCTTATTTGGTATGTTAAAGGCCCCTCTTCTGTAAACATTACGACGGCTTGTTTACTTGCGTTTGACCAAGGAACTAGTTAATTACTATATAAATAGATCTACTTAATACTAAAATTGCATCTATCTCTTGAAATATAAATACGAGTACACACTGCAGAAATTTAAAGTGTAGATTTCAACGTAAGCATTTTTCACTAAAATGACTTTCTTTCCTAAAATGGTTGTCGTTGGCGTCCGGAAAATTAATGGATCCGAGAGGAATGAGATAACAATCATGTTTACTCGGAGATACTCGCGAAAAATATTACTTGAATTCTCATGGGAGATATGATTAATTGCCTAAAGACTACAGCGGTGGGATTAATACTGTTTAATATTTCAAGAGCTGTGGAAATATCTAAATGTTTTTATTATTTGATTGGAATTTAAAATAGAGAATTTTAATCACGTGTGTCTAGTTTGACTTTGCCTTGGATGATATTATTATTATCTTTTTGTTTATTTCAGGGTTTCTTTGGGTTATTCTACAATCCTACTGAGTTGCGGGAAGGTTACAATATGTTATCAGAATAGTAGATAAGTGACGGATATTTCTAGTTTGATCTTCGTATATTTATTTACCCCGGATCAACAAATAGCTTACAGCCTAAATTCAATTTTCATTGTACAGATTGAATTGGTAACTGTCATTTTGAGATTATTAATGGTCATCGAGTTTTGTCTTCAATTTCCTTTCCATTAAGTAAAATATGAATTATGTTTGAGGAAACTAGCAGATATTTGTGTGCAAAGGAAACAATACAATAATAACTTCTGTGTAGGTACTTCCGAATGAACCAAATAAGCAGTTTACTTTTCCCATTGCTTTTAGTTATAGGTATTATTTTTTCGTTTTTGTCAGCCAAAATAATCATCTAGGATCCCAGATGAATAACTTTTCTTCCTCTATTAGTATTATGAGAATACAAATAAATTTGCGCAACTACATATGTGTCTAGTTGCATCTACACTTAATTATTATAAAAATATGAAAAGTGTCAAAATGACTGTGATAAGTTTGTAACAAATTGCCTGAAGAAAGAGTATCCGAAAGGTAGGTCTTATTATTATTTCATAAAGCCAGTTTCTTTTTTAGTATCAAACATGGGTCGCATTGCTCCTCTAAACACTGTTTTACAAATGGTAAAATGAAATTTGGGGACAAAATGGGGGCAAGATTGCATTTGACTTGCCAATTCAAAATGACCGTCCACTTGATTGGGTGCAGCGGTAGCGCATCTCGTCGTCTGATTGGCCCCTCAGGATAACATTTCAATTCAAATGACTTAGAACAGTTTATACCGCCTGCTAAGTGAGATTTGGATTTTGAACTGAACTGAAGATCTAAGGTACTTAAGTACAGCTATAGAATTACTAGAGGTCTCCGGAGATAATTGATGAATATTATTACATTCCGTTCAACTTCTTTCTATTTTACTACGTATTACTTTTTTTTATATTAAATAGGCTTACGCTTGACCACAATGCGCCTGACTGTAAGCACCGTTGCAGTCTAAGATGGAGCGCGCTTGCCTAAAAGAAACCGGTTCACTCTCGATTTGAAGACCGCAAGATTATAGGAAATGGGTACAGGGATTCATGCAGGGAGTTCCACAGCTTAAAATATTGTAAATGTGAATTATTCTCTATGGTTCCGAATGAGTTGTGAACTCAGATGAATGAAGCAATTTAGTAGTAGTGTCAAAGGCTTCGATTCGGTCGGGCTTCGGCCGGACCGAAAGATTCGAAAGCGGCATTTCAGAGTAGACCCCCAGAGTCTAAATCTAAATTAATGCTATTTCTCAAACTGCATTATAACTCCAACAGTTTGCTAACAAATTTTCGTGTATACCATTTGAGATATCATTAGTTAGACTATTACGACATGAGAAATTATGTGTTTTCCAGAATATTTGGTATCTGAGTAAATTATAACATGTCGGTTGCCACATTCTAGGTACTTATTTATTTATTTATTTGTTATTAGTTGTTACAACTAGTGGTGTTCAAAAAAGCTATATTCTCGGAACGCGTGAAAGTGATATGCTACATGCAAATAACGCGCTATTTTTTTCCGTGACGTTATAACGTTGCGCGCAAATCACAAGTCACGAATGAATGACTGAACGAATACGCTATATTCTTATCCCACCAATGACAAGTCGTGAAAACGCTATATTCTAGTTGAGGCGATTTCATATGGCTGTTGGTAACCAATGACAAATCACGAATACGCTATTTTGTATTTGACGCGATTTCATATAGCTGTTGGTAGTAGTGGTAGCTAATATATTACTATTATTATTACTATGTGATTTTTTTTCACACACTACACAACACATTAAGTTAGTCCCACACTAAGATCCCTAAGGTCTTGTGTCGTGGGTACTAAGTAACGGTATATAAATACATAGATAAGTTATAGAAACATCCATGACTCGGAAACAAACATCAATATTCATCATATCAATGTTTGCACCTACCGGGATTTGAACCCAGGACCTATGGCGTCGTAGGCAGGGTCACTACCTACTAGACCAATCGGCCGTCAAATATAACGTATAGCTTTAAAAATAACATGCTATTTGTCCATAGCCAAAGAATATACTTACTCTCTAACGAGAGCGCAGTAACCAATGATTTAATTGACTCGTTCCAAGCTAAAGGCGCGATGAGTTATGCGTACGCGACACGTGAAGCGCGCATATCGTTATATCGTTTAGCTTGGAACGAGTTAATTAAATCATTGGTTATTGCGCTATGGACAAATAGCATGTTATTTTTAAAAGCTATACGTTATATTAGCTACCACTAGTTACAACAGAGCAATTACATACGATTAATAATAATTTACATATAATACCTTACAGTATTAATATATCTGTGCTTACAGTACAGATATTTTCCTTTTTTTATGAAAGCAAATGGAAGTTTTATTATTATACAATGATACTTAGTGGTCCTTTCGTGCCTGAAGAAAAATCAATAAGGACTATACAGGTTGTAGGTGACAATTAGGCAAATACACACGCATTGTGTTGAGTTATACGACAGTGTTATTACTCGCAGGAAATGTATTTTTGATTTAATTATCAGTAGTCTGCTCTCCGCGCCAATTGTATCGGGAAATTCTGTGACTAATTGAATGGGCTTATTAGGGTTATCCATTAGGGTTGATCAGTTATTTTTAACTTTTTAAGGGCATTTTTTTTAAATAATTTTTTAGTTAAAATTTTATTTTTAAGTCATTATCTAAGGTCTAATAATACGAACTAAACTATTTTCCCCCTGAAAATATGAAAAAGATGTCGGAAAATTTTGGAATTCTCCTTCGAAAATTTTCTGTATTTTCCGCCTCAGAATCATGGTCTGAAGTCATGGTATCAATATTTGCCTGCCTGTGACAAACACCCTGTAGCAAATTAAAAAAAATGACTGAGTAAAGTTTCTAGTCATCCCATATTTCGAAAAGTGGCGGTAAGCTGTCACCTGCATGGGTCCTGAAAGATGAAAAGTGTAGCTCCGTCTAACGGTTAGACGGTTAGACCTTTAGTTACTCTCAGTTATCCTCAAAAAGGTTAGACTCTAACCTTTTTGAGGATAATAGAGAGTAACTAAAGGTATACATACATACGTGCGGTTGTTCCAAAATACTACACAAGTAATTGTGTCCACATCTAATTAGCACAATATAACCTATTTTCATATAGTCCATATTGAACTCCATGTGTTGCCGCCCAACGAATAAATCTCGGTGGATATGCATGCGACAGGGGACTGCAAGTGACAGAGAACGTTAGACGAGCCGCGACTGTCCACTGCACGTCGCGCTGATAATGATAGATACCACACTATCATACATTACGCGAACTAGGCTTTACGCGCAATTGTGTATTTGTAACGTATCCTTTTTCGTTTCGTTTTGACGTAATAAATATTCGATAATCGAAGTTAGTCTTTCGCCTTTTTTGCGTTTTCCCACTAACACATTCAACATAAAAACTACACGACCACGACATTTCGTCATCTACTAATGGGTGAACGCATCCGTTTTGGGGTATTAAATCTATTAATGTGATAAATTCCAAAGTTAAACTTAGTTTATCGCCATTTGGATTTTCAAATCTGGCGAAGTAATTACTTTTTTGCACGTAGAGTAGCTTAAAAGAAATTATCATAAATATCTAATTTGGCTATGACGATACCTAATTGCCATCCGGCGATGCATGTCCAAAACAAATTGGATACAATTTTGTGCTCGTTCACTATAAATAATATTTGGATGACAATATGCTGGAAAATAAAGACTTCCCATCTGTAAAAGTCAATGAACCCATGTGGGTAGGTTTATAAATGGCAGAACGGGTAGAACGTAAGTGTAATGTTGAGAGTCGAAAGTCACATTTTTAGGTACAGTCATCTAGGTAATGATTGGTTAAAAAAACGATGTATCAAAGTAGCTCAAATGGACCTAGCATCAAAAAACTACGCTTGCAAAATTCACTTAAAATAAATTATGTATTGAAATCCATGCAAAAGAAAAGGAATTTTAAATGCAGATCTGCAGTGGTAAGCTCTGAATTGTGTTGTGAGACACTCATTTTGTGCCGCAAAGTTGCCACCACCGCTTTTACATTTCATTGTAAATTACAAGAAATTCGTCATCGAATGGCGCTGTAACATCTAAATATGTAGAATGATATTAACAGCGCATTTACTGGTAACATTACAATACTCGTAATCTCATTCATTAATGCCTTTTAGAGCCGAGTTTTCCAATGGTCTGGGGGCCAATCCTCGAAAAGTCTCGAGTTGGAACAAAGCCGAGACGGAACCGTTGTAGACGCAATAATTACTTACTTTATGGTGACGTAATTAGACACATTTCATTACGAGACAGATGTTTGTTTTTATTCTGTCATACTCGCCACCTATGCGTGCTAAAATATACCTTATCAATGAAGCGGTAAGTATACAGGGTATTTTTTCGTTGCCACCCTTACGAAGAATACGTACTCTATCTATCAAATAAAGAAAGTTTATGCCAAAAAAATGCTGGGAAACGATGTAAATATTTTTGAAAAAAATAAATAAAAATAATTACTTGATCGGGTGAAATTTATTGTGGCCAGTGTTTATGCTAGTTTTTTCATAGACAGATATTAATTATATCTTGTGAAAAAATCTTGTTACGCGCGTCAATTTTATGCAGAAAAACCAGACAATTCCCAGGTATGCTTTCATGGAGAAAAATGATCGTGATGATGAGGAGATTCCGTAGTTTTCGGGAATATTGACGACCAAAAACCATCCTGTATATACAGGGTGGGAGTGACAGCCAGGCAAATATTGATATGGCGACTTCCTACTATGATTCTGACGCGAAAATTTCGCAGGAATTTAATTAAATGAAAAAAAATTGTATAGTTCGTTTAAGTAGGCCTTAGATAATAACTTAAAAATAACATTTTAACTTATCGATGATTTAAAATAAAAGTTGGTCCCAAAAAGTTCAAAATACTGATCAACCCCAATGTAGAGTCACAAGTGGTCCAAAAAACAGTAATGTATGACACAATAACCGATAAACCCATTTAACTAGGCACATGATGGCCCGATACAATTGACGCGGAAAGCAAACGTTGCGGATAATCAAATTAAAAATGCATTTCCTGCGAGTAATAACACTGTCGTATAATTCAAATTAATGATACTTGTTCAGTATTTCAGTATTTTCCTGGCTGTCACACACACCCTGTATAGCACCGCGTTTCGTTAACGGTTCGTTAGTGGTTGCGTTTCGGCTCAAAAAATTTCAAGAATTGCCCCCCATATATCTAAAACTTTGTGACGACGCAAACAAGTCCCACCCACGTTTTTGTTTGTTAGTATATAGGTATCCACTTCTGTAATTAACATAGTTAATTCTATCTTGTGGTTGTCATAAAGCGAATCAAGTTGAGATCCTCCATTTTATTAGGTGAATTCTGTTCCATTGTGCACCAACTACCAGTGTCCAGGGTGTTAAGAGCTTAAAGCATTCTCTTTGAAGGCGTTCCCCTGAGGTTTGGCATGTCTAACACTGTGGATCTAAGAATTTGCATGTACTGTGAATATATATACAATACAGGTCATTTAAATCTCGTACTTACAATCCGCACCGGTTTTCGTAAAACATAAAACATACCTATACTCGTATATTCCCACGGCTGTGTTCCCAAATTGAGAATTCAGAGCTGCAAGATCACGAAGGAGATCTATACAGCCACGTTTATCAAATAGTGGGATCGATGGCAAGTTAGATCAGTGACAAGTTACTTACAACTTGCACTGAAGGAGATGCAGCTACGGACGCAGTTACGGACAATGTTCCCTACGATAATTTTAGTTAACCGTGTATAATTAATATTCACGGGAATGCAGCTTACCGAATGCTTATAGAAACAGAGCTATTTAAAGAATCTTTAAGGCTCAAATCGGTCTATTTCACTAAGTTCACTGGCCTAGTAATCTTTAATGTCCAATGATCACCCAATGAATGAATGAATGCTGATGTTGAATAATGAATGACGATGATGAATAAACATATAAATCAATACTTTGTAGTACTGTAGCTAGTACAAGCTGTAAAGTCCTGTAAAGATAACAAGCTGTAAAGATAACTTTGAAAAGAGGTAATCAGACAATGTAGCCCCAATATTATAGCTACCTTAATTTAATTTATCTCCCCTCTACGCCATAGCAAAGTTTATTCAAAAACTAATTACTATTCATAATTTAGCATTCCAAAATTGTCTACAACTTAGATTACAAATCTTATTTCAACCTCAGTTATTACATTAAGTTTCTAATATTTATATGTAAATATAATATTATATTACGAAGTGGAATTAGGTATTCATTATTCTAAGATAAACATTATCCTATTAAACCTAATATTTAACTACTTGCTTGTATGATGAATTTAGTGAGAGCGAGATGTCTCACTTTTAAACGTCAAATTCACATAAACTAAATGTATGTAGTTTGCATGTAAAAAATAGACTTAAGAATTAGAATAGACACTCGTTCTTGAGCCAGGACTGAATGAATTAGGCCTGATAGAAGTGGTTTGCAATACCTTTTTACACACCAAGTATGTGGATTTGACGTTTAAAAGTTTGACATCTCGCTCTCACCAAATTCATCATACGGGTGCTGGTCGAAGGATTTATAGAGGTGAAGAAGTGTTCTAAGTTTAAACGCGGATAGAAAAAGACATCCTCTACATAATTAAATAACTTCTAAAACAAATTATATTAGTATGTAGGGATATCACCCAAATACTGAACGTTGAGATAAATAGTGAATGGAAAGTTCACTCCGAGATAAGAATACCCTGAGCTCAACTCCACAGACAGTAGATCAACATCATCTGTGATAGTAAGCTCTATCTACACTAATATTATAAAGAGGAAAACTTTGTTTGTTTGGTTGTAATGAATAGCCTCCGAAACTACTGGACCGATTAAAAAAATTCTTTCACCGTTAGAATCCTTATTGGACCTAGATGAACATAGGCTATAAGAATTTCCTGATATTCCCACGGGAAGGCGACCAACGGGAATTTAATATTTTTTACGAAAACCGCTATACATATGAAGCTGAAATCGGGCATATATGTTCATTGGGGATAACGAGGAAGGACTAAAAACGGATTTCCCGAAATTCCCACGGGAAGGGGATAAACGGGAATTCACAATTTTTACGAAAACCGCTATACATATGAAGCTGAAATCGGGCATATATGTTCATTGGGGACAACGAGGAAGGACTAAAAACGGATTTCCCGAATTTCCCACGGGAAGGGGACAAACGGGAATTCAAACGGATTTTCCAATATTCCCACGGGAAGCGGACAAACGGGAATTCATTTTTTTTACGACAACTGCGACACATATGAATTTGAAATTGGACCTGTATGTTCATTAGGGACTGCGAGGGAGCACTAAGAACGGATTTCTCGAAATTCCCATGGGAAGGGGAGTTACGGGAATTTAAAATTTTTACGAAAACCGCTATTTATACAAAGCTGAAATGGGATTAGGGCTATAAAGAAGCTCTAAGAACGGATTTCCCGAAATTCCCACGGGAAGGGGATCAACGGGAGTCCCAAATTTTTACGAAAACCGCTGTACCTACATATGAAGTTGCAGCTATGTACTGATATGTACCGAAGCGAAGCGAGGGCGGGCCACTAGTAATAAATATTGATATATTTCATTCCTTAGAAAATAATGTGACCTAGGGTCTCAAGTGGATAGCCAGGACATTGTCCAGTCAGTCGGAACAGACCTCGTGAATAATGCCAGTAGCCACCCACGGGTCCCTGAGGACGCTAACCAATATACTTATCTACCTTTTGAAATAACCATGGAATTTCAAAGGAGAGAATATATCTACACTAATATTATAAAGAGGAAAACTTTGTTTGTTTGGTTGTAATGAATAGGCTCAAAAACTACTGGACCGATTTCAAAAATTCTTTCACCGTTAGAATCCTTATTGGACCTGGATAAACATAGGCTATAAGAATTTCCCGATATTCCCACGGGAAGGCGACCAACGGGAATTCTATATTTTTTACGAAAACCGCTATACATATGAAGCTGAAATCGGGCATATATGTTCATTGGGGACAGCGAGGGAGGACTAAAAACGGATTTCCCGAAATTCCCACGGGAAGGGGACAAACGGGAATTCATAGTTTTTACGAAAACCGCTATACATATGAAGCTGAAATCGGGCATATATGTTCATTGGGGACAGCGAGGGAGGACTAAAAACGGATTTCCCGAAATTCCCACGGGAAGGGGACAAACGGGAATTCATAGTTTTTACGAAAACCGCTATACATATGAAGCTGAAATTGGGCATATATGTTCATTAGGGACTGCGAGGAAACACTAGAACGGATTTCCCGAAATTCCCACGGGAAGGAGACCAACGGGAATTATTTATTTTTTACGAAAACGGTTAAACATGTGAATCTGAAGTTGAGCATATATGTTTATTTGGGACCCCGAGGAAGCACTGGGAACGGATTTCCCGAAATTCCCACGGGAAGGGGACAAACGTGAATTAATTTTTTACGACAACCGCGATAACATATAGGCTACTTTTTACACTTAACATATAGGCTACTTTTTATTTTTTCTGTAGTCCACGCGGACGGAGTCGCGGGCGTCCACTAGTGTTACGATATTTACGTAAGTACGTTTATTATAATACAAATTCATGGTTCATAATTTTTACGGAAATTGTTTTTTTCTCGGATAAACTATTAAGTCATTAGGTATATGTACAAAATAAATCATGCCGGTACAAATAGATATCTTGAAAAGTGGGAGGCGAGAGCCTTTTTCATTATGGGTACCTGGGCAAATATGAGCTCACCGTTTCATCCATAGAAGAATAAGCTCTTGCTTTACGTACTTATTTGTTCAAATTTTCACTATAATATAGAAATGTTGCATACAAATAGGCTTAACGAAAATTTTATTGTAGTAGCAGTTCCATGCGCGGAGACTAACACGACTTTAAAAAATATCTACCTACCAATTTTCTATATAATTTGGCTGTAACATACGGATGGAAGGACAGACATAGCGAATCTATACCTAAGTGTTTCGTTTTTGCTATTTGGCTACGCAACTGTGAAAAAATTGTAAGCTTCCATTTCTATACTATGTGCTTTATGAAGTGAAGTTATAGGGATTGGTTGTGAAATATACAAACCTAGTAACAAACAACAAACAGATAAAAATAATCACAACATTTCAACTGTCAACAACACAGACCGTGTGAAAAACATAAACTTCACAAAATCGAATTAGCCGCATGAAGCAAACAATATCACAAATCTAGCAAAGTGACAATAATGGAATTTGCAGAGCTTATATTGAAAATCTATTTACGTTACACTGTTTAAAAGCGAACTATTTAATTAAATAACAACGTTGAAATAAAGTATTAATTTAATGATCGCCAGCTTTACCTGACATCAGAATGGAAGCTAATAGCGAAATGCTCTGGAATAGAACTGACAATGTTATTATTTCAATTCTTAAGTTTATATAAAGTGGCGCCATGAGTTCTTTTAGCTACAAGGTGTTTTTTGGTCGTCAACGTTTCCGAATACTACGTATTCTTCTCATGATCAAGATAATTTTTCTCCATGGAAGCATACCTGGGAAGTATCTGGTTTCCTAGATATTAAGGTCCAAAAATGCACGTTGACGCATGTAACATTTTTCCGCAAAAATTGATAAAAATTGCTATAAAAAAGCCAATGCAAACATTACAGACCAAAAATTGCACGCCAAGCAAATAAATAAAAATTGCCTAAAAACAAAAAAAAAATTGGAATTTTTCCTGGCATAAACTTACTTTATTTGATGTGCCCCTCGTAAACGGTGGCAACGAAAAAACATCATGTATATTCATATACTGATTCTGAGTGATACATACTCGTACATTCAGACGGAAAATTAATTTAATTATATTTCCCACGTGGTACCGGTAGAGTAGAGTTTGTACCACGCCATGTTTGCTCGTGGATATCGTATGAGGCTATTAAGGGTTTCCGGAAGGTGGGCAGTAGCGCCTCCCGTGCTGACAACATAGTCCAAAAATCAAACTGCGGTCACCAACCCGCCTGCCCAGCGTTGTAATTATGGGCAAAAACCCTCTAATGGCAGTAGCCTACGTCCAGCAGTGGACTGCAATAGTCTGAAGAAGAACCAGCTTTTGAACCGTCCGGGACTAAGTAACGTGACTGCAAAGAACTAAAATGTTAGGTCAATCTATATATGTGTATTTTTGTATGTTCTAACTTCATAAATACTATATAAGTTAGTAGCATAAGTAAAAAGTAGTTTTTGGAAAGTAATTATTAATAAAATATCATTTTATAATCCTCAGACTTTGAGCAGATTGTTCAATTACTGGTACACGCGGTACCCTTCAACTACTTAGTTGAATAAGTATTTCCAGGCCTTAAAAATACTTTTAGGTAAGGACCATTTGACGTCAACTCCAAATATACCTATATAGTAAAGTGCTCTGTGTATAAAAAGGGTGGCCGTGGCTTATAATGCATTTTCGGCTCCCATAGCTAGTGTAAGAGGAGTAGCAACTAAGAAGTGAAATAGAAATGGATTTGTGACAATACATGCAGTCATGCGACTGCTAATCCACTGGTTAACATTTACTTTTTACTTTCAACCCACTATTTGCCCTTTCAAAGGGGGAGGGGGTAAATGTCTCCTTCGCAAAGTCGATGCAATCCCATCCTATTTAACTATATATCATAAAATAATTTTAAAAATCCAAAAACCCGAGTGCTAAAAAAAGAACCAAATAATGGGATGTATTGAAATATTAGCTTGGCTGATAATGGATCCCGACTGTTCAGTTGTTATGTTACGATCATTAGAAAATATTTTATGTTCTTCAATAGTATTCATTCCATAATAATATTATAGAATTCTAGACCACTGAACATCTAAGTGCTTGTTTTTTTTCTTTTCAGTTTTTTTATTATATACATTATTTGGTTCTCTTTTAAGCAGTCGGGTTTTTGGATTTTTTATTTTATAATTTTTTGTTATGAGTACCTAGCTACTAATAGGTACGCTTCAAGAAACATACTTAACATGCTCGGCAGCAAGAAGTTTTCGTCTTGCTGTTGTCTAAAAACTTATATGGATTTTCACTAACGTCATGTCTTTAGTGACACTCTCCGGACTAAGAGGAATCGATTGACGTATGAATCATAAAAATTGGTCGAGGCGTTTGGTCTGTGTAGTGCTTTAAAGGAACATACATACATACATACATACAAGAGGAAGCGAAAAATTTCCTCACAACTCCGCAAGATCCCTTGGCCGCTCCATTCAACTTTTCCATTATAATTTTGAAGGACATTACGCATAATAAAGAATCGAAGAATTCAATAAATGTTAGGAAGAAATGTCGGAGGGAATCAATAAGGACGGCTTGTACCAAGTTCCTTACTGGAGTTATTTCAAATAAGTGCTTACTCGCTTAGCTTTTGTCGGTATTTGAAAAGAATTTGTGCAGACTATTGTGTTAGAATAGTTTTATATTTCTTCCATTTTTCTGATCGGATAAATTGCATTAGTTTAATATGAGAAATAGATAATAAATATCTATCTAATAACTTTTAATGTTTACGATATTAGAGCGTAGCCAAATAACTGCATTGTTGTCTGTGATAGCAGAAATAGATAACAATGCCTGGCTATATTGCCGAAACAAAATATAATAAATACGATGCTAGGAATAAAATTATAAACTTTTTTAAGTGCGGTTGGTTGCATTAGAGAATTACGTTTTATGAAAAATATAGATGCCCCTAGATTTTAGACTAATACACATTTAGAAAAACTTGGCTAAACTCCTCCGCAAAATGCACTCTTATAAAAACAAACTTATTCGCATCAACTGCACTGAGTTCTCTTTGAAAATAACGTTCACTATTAAATAGATAATAAATGACTCTTTGTTCAGCTTTTCTGACCTAGTAGCTAGCTTAGTTGAAATTATTAGTAAGTTAATCTTAGGCACGTGAAGCTAATAAAGTAATTGAAGTCTTTCACAAAAAAAATTACAAAACATACATTTATTTTTAGCGAAATACAAATGGTTTTTAATGGCCGACGAGTTTTCCTGTTTCTGGACGAAATAGTCCATTAGGTGTCTCAACAACGCGTGAAAGTACCAGCTTAATTGGCAGCCGTGTGTAGTCGCATTTACGACAGTCATGTCTCACTAAAATGAACACTAAAGTTGCAACTACCTGGATAGTATAAATAAGAAGTGAAATTCGGAGCAAAGAGGTAAATAACTTTACTGTTATATTACCCTATATTTATGGAATAACATTAACAATATTATTTAGTTATAATTATGTAAATAAAATCCAATGAAAAATTTTATTCCCGCCACGTTCTAACTAGACGTTATTTTGCTTAGGTTATTCTTGTATTTATTTGAAGTTTTATATCGTTATTCCATTGTTATTCCCTATACCTTTTTGTAGAAATTGGCATAAATAGAGCATTAAAAACTAAAAACAATGCGGAAAAAAGAATGATACTCACCTTTGTACCTTTCTTCAAGTAATACAGTAAGTTCTTTCTGGCCCTAGGTCTATGGCAGTGGACTCTAAACTAAAGGTAAATATTACAAAAATACTTGGTCCGTTTCCATAAAGCTTTAAGAACAGAGTCGCAATAAGCTTTGTTTCCAGTAGTATTTAAGGCCTTCTTAGAAGTTCCCTTAACAAAACATATAGCCATATAATTGGCCTTTATTATCTCACCGGATTCGTAATTACTTGAATGTCCGGGTCTCCGGGCTTGTATGTAAGTAATAAGGAGGATGTCTGACTAAAATAACTTGCCAGAAGTTGTTCATAATTTTGAGTAGAACTGTTACTACAATGGAATTATCATAATTATTTTGAATTGCTTATAGACCATTCCTATTTATAATGGCTATCTCGTATAAGGCAGTTAATTATATTTTAGGACATTTTCAGTATTGTCACAAACACTGTATTGTAAATGAACATAGACAAGTTGCTAGATTATCTCCAGAGAGATTGCACTAGTTCCTTAGTTGTCTCCTAATACGGGCACGGAAAGAGAAGCCACACATCGGCATAGATCCATAAAAGGTGTATTATTAGGTAACAGTTAACACATTATTAATCGAGGTGTCGTAAATTAATTCGTTTTTTTCACGCCATGCTGTAATTTTCGGAGCGCCAATAAGGTGATAAGGCTTATTAACGATGTACACATCCTGTATTGTAAATTTAATTTAATCTGAATAAGCAATTTCTGGTTAATGCTCATAAAGGAAAACGTGCATCCACCTACCTCCCGAACAAAATTATTAGATTTCCCCAATGGGAGCAACATTAAAGCAGCGATATAGTAAAATTTAATAAAATATGTATTGTAGCGGTATTATTACACTCATGTCTTGGAAATTTTAACGTGTGTAATTTTGTGCGTTTTATATGTGAATAGAATTTTTTTTTTGGGTTTATGACCAAAATTTATCTATCCCATGGTTTTTCTGCAGCTCAACTAACTTGTCCTTGTTGAGGAAATATAGATGCAACTAAAAAGAAAGCTTTTATAAATACCTGAACATTACTTATTTGAATGATTTATAAATGACAGAATAATTTAAATGGATCACCGAAATAACCCGACCTCAAAATTCTAGCAAGCATGACGGTGAACAAAACGTAGGAAAATAAAAATGTTCGCGTACATTTCGGTGGTAAAATGAATAGGTAGACCCACGTTACGTATCAGGTAGCAACTGTCCTTTGTTAGCTCAGCCAACTGAGTAACAGCATAATTACTCTTGTCAAAAAATATAACCAGAAATATCGCCTTTTGTTTATTCTACCGAAAATAGGCGGTTGCTTTTAAGTGATATTTCCCTTGATAAGGAATACAATTTTCGGTGTGTTAATTGGTTTATTCACAGCATGCCTATATAAAATACACAAAACACAGTATTACAGAAATTAAGAAACAGTTAACATTGCTGTGAAACGGCCCAACTCAGTAAACGTAAGGGGTGTCTATTAGAATACAGATTTTTTTTATATCGAATTTCATTTTACTAAAAAGTATTCCACGATTTTTAATATATATTTTTTTCATTTTATCGAATAGTCAATCATCGCTGTTACATATCATCGAAAAACGTTTCTTAAAAAAAATCTTTTAAAGTTGTTATGATTACCAGAGAAACGATACATCGAACTTACATTTCATAAAAGTATTAAGTTATCGATGAAACTATTCGTAATATTTTTTTTAAAACGAAAAACCGACTTCCTCCCAAAACTCGAGCTTACTAAAGTAAAATTTTACTAAAGGGCAAATATATATTGCGTTAAGCCGTTTAGAAGTTTAGAAGGCATAATATTGTCAGATTTATATGCCAGCAAATGAATAAATAGGCCACATGAAAAAAGAGAGAAATTACTAGGCTTCGAAACTTTACGTCTGACAATATGATGATGATAATGATGACCTCCGACCGATTTCGGTCATGGCGACCACTTCTACTCCTAGGTATTACTAAGTTGGCGTTCATGCGCTCGGCTGGCTGATGGCTTACATAGCCAATCTTCGCCCTGAACGCCCGCGCACACAAGTGGACAGGTTAGTGCGCCATTATTGTAATTATAGATAACGGCAGCAGGAGGAGGGTCTTTAGTTCATCACGTTTAGCGTCAAGGTCAGCTTGACGCTGCTCCTCGAACTCGTGTACTTACTTCATCACCGTCCTGCGCCACTCTGGTCGTTGTGCTGGCAAAACTTCCCATTTAGATGGATCTATATTGCATCTCTTCATATGTCTTTTCTGAACATCTTTGTATCTGAGGAGTTGCCCGCCGCATTTCCGCTTGCCCTCCTCCAGTTCAGAAAAGAAGATGCGCTTAGCTAATTTCTCCTCCGCCATACGAGACACATGACCGCACCACCGAAGCTGCCGACGCATTAAGTAGGCCTCAATGGCACTTACATTGGCTCTTCGCAATACTTCGGTATTACGCACCCGGTTGGACCATCTGATTCTCATGATGGATCGGAGGAACTTGAGGTGGAATCGATCCAGAGTGCGTATGTGGCGACGGTACATGTACTTACCACGCCTCGGAGGAATATAAGAGATTTGGCAGCACAACAGTCATGTACACTGTTATTTAAGCAACATACAGGGTGTTTTTTCGTGGCCACCCTTAACGAAGGGTACGTACTCTATATATCAAATAAAGTAAGTTTATGCCAAAAATAATGCTGGGAAAAAAATTTAATTTTTTTGAAAAAAATTTTTAATTACTTGATCGCGCTAAATTTATAGTGTCTAGTATTTATGTTAGTTTTTTTTATAGACAGATATAAATTATTTCTAGTGAAAAAATCTTGCTACACGCGTCTATGTGCATTTATGCAGAAAAACGCAGTCTATTTACTCAACTTTGGATCCTAATATTTTGGAAACCAGACACTTCCCAGGTATGCTTCCATGGAGAAAAATGATCGTGATGATGAAGAGATTCCGTAGTTTTCGGGAACGTTGACGACCAAAAATCACCCTGTATAATTACACTCCTTCTTCCTGCCCTGTTCCCAATCATTTGGGGTCGGTGCAATATGTAGGTACTTTTCTTTTATTCATCCCTATTATCCGTCATCTCGTTGTTCTCATGTCTACCTCTTCCTCTATAACCATCTTACTTCAGAGACGGCTTAATGCAACATATAATTTCACGACTTAACACAACTATCTTCATCTTCATAAGCCTGTTGCAGTCCACTACTGGACGTAGGCCTCCCCCTCCCATAGGAGGATTTTGTTACTAAAAAGTTCCACTATCTGTTTTTCGCCGGCTCCATCATCAGACCCTCGTTTCGTTTATATTATGTGTAGCTGACCATAATTCTCTATAAAAATCTAAAAACGGACTACTCGTGCCTATTATATTTGAGGATATCCTTAGATTTCTTAGAGATTCTTAAACAGACTACATGTGCCTACAATATATTTGAGGATTGCCCTCGATTTCTCCAAGATCCCATAATCAGATCCAGATGTGGTGAATATGGGACCAACTTGGAAGCATACCGACAAACTATAAAAATTGAAATCGGTTCATAAATGACGGAGTTCCGAGGTAACACATAAAAAAAAAATGATAACCTCTCTTTTTTAAAGTCGGTTAAAAACAGACTACATGTGCCTACAATATTTGAGGATTGCCCTCGATTTCTCCAAGATCCCATCATCAGATCCTGATGTGGTGAATATGGGACCAACTTGGAAGTATATCATGACAAACTATAAAAAAAAATTGAAATCGGTTCTCTCTTTTTTGAAGTCGGTTAAAAACACGTTACATTGTGTATGGGAACCCATAATACTTTTTCACATTACAACTTTTTAGTATTAAACAACTATGTAACATGCACGCAAGCATGCAAGCAAACATGCAGACTGCAGCAAACATGCAGCATGCAAGCATACATACAACATGCAGCAGGCATGGTTTCTATCACGGCTCCGGCGCTGCGGTCCCAGGCGGTCCCACACGAGCTTATCGTCGCAGATGAATGTAACGCTCACCACCGCACATTCGGCTTGATGGCCGGCTGCGCCGGCCAGCTTCAGCCACGGCGGCGAGCGTTGCATCCGCCTGCTCCTCAGCTCGCGGGCCGCCTAGCCCCTCCGCGCCTACGCGCTTTTACATTGCACTCTAGGGGTAGGGCAGATAAGACTGCGTGGAGTCGGAGTAAACTGAGTCGATTTAAATACCTTTTTTTCATTCATCCCAATTTTTGTTTTAAATAATGTTCTAGAAAGAAGAAGTAATTAACTGCATGAAATCGTATTTTGCCATGTCCATAGATTTATTGAAGTAAAAATCGAAGTTTCAATTATTTTGCAAACTGAAACTTACAATGAAACAAAAATATGGGTAACAAAACTTCTATGTAACATTATTTCGATAAAATGTATAAAACATGAAAACAAATAACGATGAACTGTGTTTTTAGATAATGGATATGAAACCTGTAATGTGTCCACAGAAAATACAGCTTCTAGCTAACTTTTTTATTGCAATTAATTAAAAGGTTTAAACCTTCATTTTAAGAATTTCTAGACATCCATTAATCACATTACGTACAAATGTAATAGGTACTAACATAAAGCAGACCTATGTCAAAAGAGAAACTTTACAGACAGGGCCATGTAGCCTATGTTATCTATAATTTAAGGTTATTAGACCCGAAGTACATAAAACAACTTATTCAGACTCTTAGAACTTTTAACAAGTTAACAATGTTAACAATTCTAAAGAATAATACGTACAACCAAGTCGAACTTTGTAATATATTTAAACGTTAATTTGACTAGAGGACTCGTAAAATTTTTGAGTGAGGACGTTTAAAGTCTTGTAATAAAATGTACGAAATGCAACCGGATCGCAGACAGATTTATGTCCGGCTGAATGAAAGTAGAATTCCAGAAAATTCTGGTAACAGCAAAGGCCGACCAAATTTCTTTTGCAGGTTTATCGCGTGTGAAATCGACCCTCGGCTTGGTTTTGTACAGAATTAAGTAAGGTTAAGAAGCATGGTTTGTACTTGTACGTATTTAAGGCTAAAATAAATGAACAGCGCAAACAATAGGAATATTTCGCAAAATGAATGTAGGTTTACAAAAACTAAACTGAAAATATATTGTTAAAAATATACTGCTATACCTTATGGGTACAAAGTTTTTGTGTAATAGTAGGTATTTTCCAGAAAATACACTCGACGAGGATATACGTGTGTTATTTTTGGTCCAGTTTCCTTTTTATTTTCGTTCGACTTTTACTGGTAACTGCGATCGACCGATTGCAAAACAACAAACTGAAATCTGAAAATGTTTGTGTATACAATAAAGGATAAAATCTATACAAATATTCCACAGTCGTTATCTTTTAAATTAGGTAGTTGTTATTATAAAATATATTTTTTAGACTATATTAATTCCAATTTGATACTAGCGATCCTCATAGATATCATTAAAAATATGGGCAGGCATCGATTTTATAAACAATTATTACGATCCCTGTCAGTTGGTACACTACGAATGTAAAGTTTTTAAGGCTATAACATATTTGTATTACTACATACTCGCATATACATATACATATTTTGGTACTCTCCAAAGAGCAATTTTTATCATGGTTATCAGGCCAACACTTGCGCTTCCTTCAGATACTTTTCTAAAAAGATCCCGAGGCTATTCATGTAGCTTTGTAGCTTTCTTCATACATTGCCGTTTGTGCAGTCGTCTCACTCAGATTCTCGTTGAAAAACCGAAATGTATACGATGTTACGAAGTACGGTAGCGAGGAAAGTTATAAGCATATATCGTGGTGGAGGATGTGTTGTCTTGATAAGAAAACGTTATGGCTATAGCTGACGGCTCTCCCCGGGGTCTTCATGCGTAACTACATGGGATGGAGGGAGGGTAACGTTTTTCTCTCCAGTCACTTTTAATCTCCACTCTAGTTTATTACGACAGGAAACCAGGAGCGGTTTCGGGTATCATTGTATATGCGGACGAGACTGTGAACACGTTCACGCTTCGACTAAATTTTATGTTTGGAACAAATCGCCGCTTGCTTTTGTTTTGCTTCGAAAATTCGAACGATAAACTTGCTTCAATTAATGAAAATGTTCACTGACTTGAGTGAAACAATTGAACAAAGTTATCCATTAATTTTAGAGAATACAACAAACAGTTTACTGTACAGGTTTCATGTTGGTGAATGAATTCCAAAGAAATAAACACAATTTGATACACCATTTTCCATTTAGTCTCGTTAAAACGTTTTTGTTGAGTTAGGAGATTGTGAAGTTAACGTCTTCAGCAGACTGCAGACTTCTCAGGAGGTATCTATTTAAGACTGGCGACGGAATAACCCTGTTTTTCTGGCTCTGGTGCTGTAAAAGTGCACTTTACTGAATTGCTCTAGAAACCTTTTCTGAAATGGTGCCTCATTGAACTTAAACACCTACATTTCTTAAAAAAAAAATACACTACAATTTCACTAAGAATGTCCTTATAAAAGACGTAGATTGTATGTGTAATCTATTAAAGCTGTAAATCTAAATATAAGTTATTTATATGGTCCTCTGAAGTAATCATCAAAATCAAAAAAATCTAAATTTCTTTATTTGCAACATTATGTAGTTGTACACATAATAATAAAATCAAGTTAAGACTAAAGAGTATTATACAAATGTTGCAAAATGGTCCCAGCTCAGCATATGCAATATTTAAATTGCGCTGATCTTCCGCTGAGGCCATTGGATACATATACACATATATATACATACACACATACACACATTCATATACATATATACATACACATACATATACAGGATGATTTTTGGTCGTCAACGTTCACGTAAACTACGAAATCTCCTCATCATCACGATCATTTTTCTCCATGGAAGCATACCTGGGAAGTGTCTGGTTTCCAAAATATTAGGGTCCAAAGTTGAGTAAATAGACTGCGTTTTTCTGCATAAATGCACATAGACGCGCGTAGCAGGATTTTTTCACGAAAAATAATTAATATCTGTCTATAAAAAAACTAACATAAACACTAGACACTATAAATTTCGCACGATCAAGGAATTAAATTAAAAAAAAAAAAAAATCCCAGCATTTTTTAGGCATAAACTTACTTTATTTCATGTATAGAATACGTACCCTTCGTTAAAGGTGGCCACAAAAAACATCCTGTATATGGTTATGGATTTTACAACAGAAAAGATCTTAGAATCGTTAACGACGTTATTTATAGCCTCGTCCCGGATACTAGGTACATACCGACATACATATAGTCACGCCCATTATCCCAAAAAGGTTGGGCAGAAGTGTGCAAATTACACACCCACTTTTCACCAGTTAGCCTATTAGGGCCCACGTGGTAAGGAGTGAGCCTACCGCCGCTTTTCGGGTACAAATATAACAATCCAGCGTCCGTTAAATAGCGGGTACTAGGTAAAGTTATAAAATATGGTTCTTCACTTCTAACGATTCTGCACACGTGACTGGAAAGGTCGTATTATTTTATGAATATACGACAAAAGTAACTTCGCGAAATACCTTTTAGCATACATAGGCTTTCTGCTATAATTTATGTGCCCCTTTAGAGAGCCTACCCTTTATAGGTACCTGCTGTCTATAAAGGCGTCCGACTGTGAATTCGTTTGAATACAAATGCATATAAACGATCTGAATTAAAAGTTTACGGTGAAACATTACTTTCGTTAAAGTATTTTGTCAATCCTTTTTCTTGTTCATTTGTAAAAAGATTTTAAGATAGTATATAAATTTTATTTATCTAAATATTTATGATTAATGATAGTGATTTTGGTTGTTATTTGATCAAGGTATATAATAATGTGTCTAGTTTTTAGTAATGTCATGGTATTTTTATATTCTTCTATGCTGCTCTGGGAGTGAAAAAAAAACGTATAATACACAGCTGCTTCTCTTCCCGGGCATACTGTACAAGTCAGTAGAGGGACAAGAGGGTCTTGGTGTTTTGTAGGCGATGGGCTAACCACCTGTCACTACTAACCGAACTTGTACATCTCAACTATAGCCTCAAAATTGGTCAGAAGTGGCACCATGTGGTTCTATCGGCCCTTGGTGCTCTGCCTACCCCGTAAGGGATAAAGGCGTGATTATATGTATGGTATTTTTATGATATAAAAGTAATAGAGAAATAAATGACTTTAATTAATTGAATTAATGACGGCCGATTGGTGTAGTAGGTAGTGACCCTGCCTGCGAAGCCATAGGTCCTGGGTTCGAATCCCGGTAGGTGCAAACATTGATATGATGAATATTAATGTTTGTTTCCGAGTCATGGATGTTTCTATACTTATCTATGTATTTATATACCGTTGCTTAGTACCCACGACACAAGACCTTATGGATCTTAATGTGGGACTAAGTTAATGTGTTGTGAAGTGTGTGAATATTTATTTATTTATTTATTATTATTTATTAATTAAGTCAAATTTTAATATATTTATTGGACAAACATGTACCTGGTACCTGTTATGGAACTGAGAGCCATAAAATATTTTATAGCTTAAATAGAGTTAAACCACTTGCTTGAATAATTAATGAGGTTATAACAGCCATCGCGAAAAGATGAAGTTTGAAGTTTATTAGCTACTGGCCTCCTTCTCATTTTTACATCTTGTTCCGTATGTGTGTGTATATGTCGAAGGCATATTTTAAAACACGCTGTATTACAAAACGGCTAGGCATTTTGAATAGTATGGGTTTTGGATCGAGACAATTTGGCTTGTAGCAATTATACAAAATTTATAATGGCACAATAGTGTCGTTAGTGATGGTATGGTGTGGTATAGTCATTATTAAAGTGTGGACCTAGCTTGTCCATAATATTAAGTTGGTCATGGAAGTCGGTAGATACCTAATTGTAAGTTATTCGCAAACAGTTTGTTTTTTTAACTATAATAAACCGGACACCGCCATTTTTAATTGAAAATGCATTATGTCCTGCGCATTACATATTACGTTGAGTTAATATTTAAAAAAATGGCGAACAACATGTACTCGTTAGTTCTAATACTTGCCACTTTATTTAATGTAATGCATTGTGTAAGTTTTCATGTACAAAATATGTATCTAAATTTTTTTTGAAATAATATTTTAAATTTTTCTTCTAGACTTTATTTTTTTACAGCAATTTGAACAAGAGAAAGCGAGAATTGTGTATACGAATGACAAGTATGTAGCGAATGCGACTATATTAACTTCCAGAGTGAACAGAACATCACCGTATTTGACCACTTTAAACATAACTCTCTTGCACGTTTGGGCAAATAATATATCGGTATGTAGGTACAATGCTTATTAAAAACACTTTATCTAAAAATATTAGATCTACACAATAGATCTATACTAGAATATGTCTTTATGAATCATAAGTTTCATTTGAATAAAGTTCATATGCGGGAATGTTCAAGCTCTTAAACTTTTTTTCTGGTTTTTCATAAAAACTTATTGAAGATTATATGCAAAGACTAAAGAGCAGCACAACTAAGGACGCAAAATCCCTTCTTGGACTCCTTTCTTAAGTTGAAAAACTTGCAGGCCGTTTTTTTAAAATATATTTTTATACCTATTATTCTTTTTATGTTCGAATTTTATAGTACCTATTTGAGTTCCAAAATATTCATGAAAAATGGGACGCTCTCAGAATTACTTACAAACAATGTGATATTATTGTCTTGGAGTGGACAGTCAAATGGATCACAACTTATACCGATATACCACCGCATTGTCCAGTACTACCGGTAAGGTAACTTTAGAAAATTTTGTATTCAAATTATTTTTTTAAATACATAGGTATTAATTTATTATATTAACTTCTAGAGGCAACAGGTTGGTAAAAAAATTTTTTTTACAAAGTTTTATTATCATCGATGTATATATCTCTCTATAGGGTGTAACAAAAAGGGTATGTTAAGCGAAAAACTATGTAAATAGCCCACTATAGAACCTATCCACAAAATTTGAGATCCGAAATCACATGTTTAATTTTCCCGATAGTATGGAGAATTTTTAAATATCTCAAGAATTTTCATACAATCTTGAAAAATATAAATGTGATTTCGAGTCTCAAATTTTGGAAATAGGTTCTCTATAGTGGGCTATTTATACAGCTTTTCGCTTAACATACCCTTTCTGTTACACCCTGTATATATGTCGTGGCCATATCGTAGAATTGATCATTTCATGAAATGGTCGAGCATTTCATGAAATGGTCGCATTTCATGAAAAGTTCAACTGTCTATTGGCCACATCATGATATGGTTTGGGCAGATCGATGATTAAAAATCGTTTCTCGATATGGGCAACTAAACGCTCGATCATTTCATGAAGTGGTCAAGATTATTGATCATATCGTAAAATAGTTACATGAATCACCGGTAGAGGCGCTGCGCGCGTTTTATTTATGTGTGAAGATGGCGGATTTTTCTTTTTAGGTTATAAAACAAATTAAAGAGAGTAGGGTGACTATGCAGAAGAAGTTCACGGATAGTGTGTTATATTGTATAATGTATATTAGACTTAATGGTGGTTTATAATAATATTGTTAAACAAAAACCTTAGATTACGATAGGTTAGGTTAGGTTAGACTATGACAAATGACGCACGAGCCGAGCGAGCGGAGCGAGCGTGCCCAGGCAGCGTCCGGCGATGTGCCAGATGCGAATCGCTTTTGTAAAGTCTTTTATGTTTTTAAATATTATATTGTGAAAATATCACATAAATAATAGCAAAAAAAATCATACCATCATACCTTATGGTATACTTATATATGGTGTACGGTATATATTATTTATATAAGCTCTTACCACATTCGGATTTTATGGACACCCTGTTAATACGATTTGGCCAAACGTGGATGACAAAATCGTGAAATGTAGACGATTTAACGATCTGGTCAAATTGAATTGGCCACTTCATGAAATGCGACCACTTCATGAAATGCTCGACCATTTCATGAAATGATCAATTTAACAATATGGCCACGACATATATAAGGTCTACCAAAAAGTAGTGATTATGTTTCTAGGGTAAATAATATAACCATAAATGAAAAAATAATCGAAATTAACTCGCTAGTTTTCGAGAAAACATTAAAATAAACTTAAATTTTTTATAAAATTATTAATAAAGAAATGGAAAAAATTCCTCACCCGGGTGGGAATCGAACCCACGACCTCTGCATTCCGCGTGCCAGCGCTCTCACCACTGAGCCACCGGGTCAATTACTCGGATGACGAATTTTACCATCTCTTTTCTAAATTACATATTGGCAACGTTATTTTTCATCCCGATAGCTATACACTAGCCAAATCTCGACAAACAAAGCTGAATCCCTCAGCACAATGTTTTAAAGATGAAACGATCAACCATATCCTAACGGATTATATTAATGGAGAAATGTTTTTATAAATTTATCTTAGTCAAGATATTATATATTATAAAATTATTAATAAAGAAATGGAAAAAATTCCTCACCCGGGTGGGAATCGAACCCACGACCTCTGCATTCCGCGTGCCAGCGCTCTCATCACTGAGCCACCGGGTCAATTACTCGGATGACGAATTTTACTATCTCTTTTCTAAATTATATATTGGCAACGTTATTTTTCATCCCGATAGCTATACACTAGCCAAATCTCGACAAACAAAGCTGAATCCCTCAGCACAATGTTTTAAAGATGAAACGATCAACCATATCCTAACGGATTATATTAATGGAGAAATGTTTTTATAAATTTATCTTAGTCAAGATATTATATATTATAAAATTATTAATAAAGA
This sequence comes from Carposina sasakii, assembly GCA_014607495.2. Taxonomy (NCBI): domain Eukaryota; kingdom Metazoa; phylum Arthropoda; class Insecta; order Lepidoptera; family Carposinidae; genus Carposina; species Carposina sasakii. The sequence goes on along the minus strand of CP053163.1, from coordinate 8,452,103 downwards.
AATGGAAAAAATTCCTCACCCGGGTGGGAATCGAACCCACGACCTCTGCATTCCGCGTGCCAGCGCTCTCATCACTGAGCCACCGAGTCAATTACTCGGATGACGAATTTTACTATCTCTTTTCTAAATTATACAGGGTGTTTTTTTGTGGCCACCTTTAACGAAGGGTACGTACTCTATACATGAAATAAAGTAAGTTTATGCCAAAAAAAAATCTGGGAAAAAAAATATTTTTTTTTGAAAAAAATTTTTAAATTCCTTGATCGTGCGAAATTTATAGTGTCTAGTGTTTATGTTTGTTTTTTTATAGACAGATATTAATTATTTTTCGTGAAAAAATCCTGCTACGCGCGTCTATGTGCATTTATGCAGAAAAACGCAGTCTATTTACTCTACTTTGGACCCTAATATTTTGGAAACCAGACACTTCCCAGATATGCTTCCATGGAGAAAAATGATCGTGATGATGAGGAGATTCCGTAGTTTTCGGGAACGTTGACGACCAAAAATCATCCTGTATATTGGCAACGTTATTTTTCATCCCGATAGCTATACACTAGCCAAATCTCGACAAACAAAGCTGAATCCCTCAGCACAATGTTTTAAAGATGAAACGATCAACCATATCCTAACGGATTATATTAATGGAGAAGTGTTTTTATAAATTTATCTTAGTCAAGATATTATATATTATAAAATTATTAAATTTTTTAATACAAAAAAATCATCATCTAGTAAGCGCGGCGCATTAAATACGCCGACGGAGAAAAACGAGAATTGTGTGAAGAAGAAAGAGAACGTGTGTGTGTGCAACCTTCATGATCTATGCGTGTTGTAGTGTTAATGTAAACGTGGCGGGCAGGGCTTAGTTTACTGTGCGTGTGTTGTTGTGTGTGTTTACGTGACGGTTATACAGAATCTTTGAGAAAAATATCAAAAGTTTTGTATGAGATAATAAAAAACTATTATCCTTAAAGTATATTTTCTTTAAATTATTCACATTACGTTTTTTGTTATTGATTATGCCGCATCCCAAAATATCGTAATTACTTCTGGTTAGACCTTATACACTCGTATATACAGGTGATTTTTGGTCGTCGACGTTCCCGAAAACTACGGAATCTCCTCGTCATCACGATCATTTTTCTCCATGGAAGCATACCTGGAAAGTGTCTGGTTCCCAAAATATTAGGGTCCAAAGTTGAGTAAATAGACTGCGTTCTTCTGCATAAATGCATATTGACGCGTGTAGCAAGATTTTTTCACGAGAAATAATTATTATCTGTCTATGAAAGAACTACCATAATAAACACTGGATACTATAAATTTCGCCCGATTAATTAATAAAAAAAATAAAAAAAATTACATCGTTTCCCACCATTTTTTTGGCATAAACTTACTTTAATTGATGTATAGAGTACGTACCCTTCGTTAAGGTTGGCAACGAAAAAACATCCTGTATGTAGGTTAAGTTTAGATGGTCACCAACCCGCCTGCCCAGCGTGGTGACTATGGGCAAATACCTCCCATGGCAGTCTTGTGGCGTGCCCTGGGGGAGACCTACGTCCAGCAGTGGACTGCAATAGGCTGATGATGATGTAGGATAAGTTTATACGGTAATATAAGCTCGAATGCAGATAAATGCTACTGTACATTTTTTATTGTAATTTTTGTACATTTATTATTTTATTCCCACTCGGGTGAAGAATTTTTTCCATTTTCTTTATTAATAATTTTATAATTATTATTTTTATAGCTACTTATTTTTCGTTTTCAGGGGAGTTATCATTTTATAGGTATGGAGTTTCCTCCAAAAAACCTACCGTACATTTTAAAAAGCAATGTGGACTATTCAATCAGAATTGTAATCTACAGAAATTCGAAAGAGAGGGTATTTGAAATTAAAGGGGACTTGAAAGCGCCAAAAAGAAAAAAACACCACTGAAAACAAAAACATCACAAAATAATACGTGACTTTTTTAAAACAACTATACACGTCACAACTTGGATTTCATTTATTTAATTATTCCGTTTCTCCTGTTTACTTATAATGTAGGGTAAATTAAACTTGAATATTTTCTTCTATATATTAATAAAATTGTTGCCTTTATATTACTAGAGAACTCAAAACAATGTTTTTCCTTTTTGTCTGTTTGCCTATATGTATTTATGTGTACATATCTGTATGTTTGTCAGGGGGTGTATAAGAACACTGAGAGTGAATTTCCCGAAATTTCCACGTGAACGGGAAAAACGTGAAATCCAAATATTTCGAAAATCGCCTGACATAGCCCACTTAAATTACGCCGTATGACACTGAAAAGAACTGTCCTAAATTCAACCCCCAAAGGAGCAAAAAAACCGAACAAACTTTGCATGAGACAACGTATGATTTTATGGGTAAATTTAGAGTTGAGCTTGAGTCAGATGGAAAGAGGGCGGCTGGTAGTGACTGGATGGCAAAAACGGAAAATCGAGCCATGTGGCGTGCTCTGGGGGAGGCCTACGTTTAGCAATGGACGCTGACAATATCTTTATTTATAAAAGAATCTACTTAGGTACCTATGCAGAATTGAAAACTGCATTGCATTTACTGTAAATTAATCCCAACTAATTTTATAAATATGGCCGCGTGGTGCCGGCAGAGTAGAATTCGTACCACACCATGTCTTCTACCCGTGGGTATCGTATGAAGCGATTAAGGGTTTCTGGGACAATATTGTCCAAAATACAAACTTCGGTCACCAACCCGCCTGCCCAGCGTGGTGACTATAGGCAAATAGGACTATATACGTCCAGCAGTGGACTGCAATAGGCTGATGATGGTGATGAATATTATTAATGCGAAAGTAAATATGTTTGTTTCCTCTTCACGCTTTATTTATTTAACCAATCTTCTGGAAATATTGCATGCATATATTTTGGGAGTACGGAGAAGGATGTACGTATGGAGTTGCGGGCAATAGCTAAAATAAATGTGATGAATCCTTCCACGACTTCGTCCGCCAATATTTGGATTTCTGGATTTATTCCATTCCCGTTAGAATTTTGAAAATGTTTGTTATCGGATGTCTATGCCATACACAAAACAGGTCTGTAAAATCACAGGTTTAGACTATGCGGCGATTAATCAGTTATTTAGGACAAAATATTTTATATGTATAAATAGATATATGATTTGGAAGAATACATATTACTAACATAGACATAAGATCTTGTAAAACTAACAAACTATGGGCTCATTTGTCTGTCAATAAATAATTTATATTTTATATTTTTATAAATGTGAATATATAATGTTTCTAACTATTTACGAAAACGCTACTAAGAACAATATTATAGTTGGGTCGTATCTGCCAAGTTTTATAAAAATGTGAGCACATATAAGTTACTATAATTTTCTAAATGTGAAAGTAAGTTTGTTTGTTTGTTACCTCTTCACGCTTTATTTACTTAACCAATCTTCCCGAAATTTTGCATATATGTATAGTTTAGTTTACGTAAAGTAAATCACGGGTAACAGCTAGTATTAAATACTATAATCAAGCATTACTTGGTATAAAATATTAATATTTATTCGTACTAATATTGCATTTTTACGCATCCGGTCTGCCCATGCCTATACAGTTCCATACATTACAACTTAGATGTACGTATACGTCTACGCTTACGTGCACGCACACGCATCCGGGTGAAGGTTAATTGAATCATATATTGAGTATATTATTTATATGTAGGTATGTCGCCCCTTTTGTCACACTCTGTATAGTATAATTTTTACTATAAAGAACCGGACGAGGCCATTTTAAATGTATAGGCCATTATATACTGCGTAAATAATATTTATTTAAGGTTGAAAAAATGGGACACAACACGTTCTCATTACTTCTAATAGTTTTCAGTTTCTGCAGTGTATTATACTGTGTAAGTTTGTTTTTATAATAAACTAGTGGACGCCCGCGACTCCGTCCGCGTGGACTGCAAAAAAAAACAAAATGTTGATATAAACCCGATTAAAATATTTATATGATATTTTTTCGAAATAAAAAGTAGCCTATGTTCTGTCTCAGGGTCTAAAGATTGTCTGTACCAAATTTCATCAAAATCGGTTGCGAGGTTTAAGCGGGAAAGCGTAACAGACAGACAGACAGAGTTACTTTCGCATTTATAATATTAGTTGGGATTTTAAAATCATAATAATTTATTAATATGCTTTAAAAGATATTTTTCTAATTTTAACAGGAATTTGAGCAAGATAAAGCAAGGATTGTGTATGCGAATGATAAGTATGTAGCAAATGCGACTATGCTAACTTCCAGGGTGAACAGAACATCACCGTATTTGACCACTTTAAACATAACTCTCTTGCACGTTTGGGCAAATAATATATCGGTATGTATAATATCACTATATATACAGGATGTTTTTTCGTTGCCACCCTTAACGAAGGGTACGTACTCTATACATCAAATAAAGTAAGTTTATGCCAAAAACAATTCTGAGAAACAATGTAAATTTTTTTGATAAAAATATTTTATTACTTGATTGGGCGAAATTTATAGTGTCCAGTCTTTATGCTAGTTTTTTTCATAGACAGATATTAATTATTTCTCGTAAAAAAATCTTGCTATACGCGTCAATGTGCATTTATGCAGAAAAACGCAGTCTATTTACTCAACTTTGGACCCTATTATTTTGGAAACCAGACACTTCCCAGGTATGCTTCCATGGAGAAAAATAATCGTGATGACGAGGAGATTCTGTAGTTTTCGGGAACGTTGACGATCAACTCACCCTTTATAATATCACCATAACATCAATATAACACAAACTTTATAATATCAATATAACACAAAGTCACTTCTCGATATTTGTTTATATGTATGCTAAGATCTTCAAAACTACGCATCGATTTTGATGTGTTTTTTTAAATAGATAGCGTAATTCAAGAGGAGGGTTCATATATGTATAAAGGTTTATCTATATGTAAAACTAGGGTGCAATACTTCCCTAAGCTGACGAGGGCGGACGCTAGTATGAAGATATTCTTCTTTACGGTAGTACAACATCCATATAGTAAACTATTGCACTGAGCTGCACTATTTTGTAACAATTTCGTGAGTAAAAAGATAAAAATTGGTATACGAGTATACTATATAGAAAATTATATTTGAACTAAGTGTAGAGATACTTTCGGTCGTTGTACTCTATATTTTGTCTAACTGTTGCCAGCGGCTCCGTTCGCATGGATGTCGTTTATTGCTTGGAAGGGGTATACCTATAAAAAATATTAACGACCTATTCTCAGACCTACCGAATATAGGTGCCATATAAAATTTCATAAAAATCGGTCAAGCCGTTTCAAAAGTGTTTGGTAACAAAAACCGCGACACGAGAATTTTATATACTAGATTGACAAGATTTTAGAAATAAGAGAAAGAGATAGTAAAAGATCAGCTTTTTTATCACCTTATTTGCGGAAGAGAGTTAAAAGTTGTAGGCCTTAGATGAAAACAAAATAGCGGAAGATAGGGCACGTCCTTAAAATCGTCAACTAGAAATTAGGCATGTAACACAACTACATGCACGAACACACACACAGCTGTAATTGTATTTAACGTTGTACACTACTGAGCGATAGAGACAAACCTATTTATTTCGACAGTAGGGCGAGCGTTTCAATAGAGCATCATCGGAATAATTTCGGGTTGAGTCGTGTCAGCTCATGTCCCAGACAATGAACATGGTAAGAAGCTACTGCAAAAACGAAACACAGCGGGCGCATTCGCACACGCACGGCGCGTGTTTGCTTGTACATAGATGTATCATATATTTTTATCTCACTCTGCAAAATGGCGATCAAAACAATAAGTGAATTGACAATTATTAACATAAGAATTTAAAGTTTTCGTGTACTTATGCGTGAAAAGTGATTCCATGTGATTTGTTTTTTTTTGAGTGATTAGTACAACGCACAAAAGCACATGAAGGCATTTTGATAACTTTTACCCCGCTTAAAATAAAAAAAATATTTCTTCCGTCATACGAGCGCGCTATTGCTACTCTCAACTGAAAATGATTAAAATCAGGCGACGTTGGCCTAATTTAAGCGGTCCACGCGCTGGAGACGAGTCACCTATCTTCTATTTTGTTTTCATCTAAGTTGTAGGCCGTCAATATTAGTATGTCCATAAGGTTGTCTTAAATTTTATGTTTCTTTGATTTAAAGGCTGTGAAGAGCTTGAGTATTGCTTAATATTTTTTTTTAATAAGGTCTGTTTCATTTATCGTTGTATAATTCTGTTCAAGACCGACAGTCACCGACAGTTCTCTTCGTTTTAATTTGTGTTTTTAAACTTTCTAGTATCTATTTGAGTTTCAAAATGTTCGCGAAAAATGGGACACTCTCAGAGTAACCTACAAACTATGTGATCTTATTGCTATGGAATGGGCAGCTAGATGGATTTCAATGTATACTGACATACCACCTCAGTGTCCTGTTCTACCGGTAAGGTAACTTACAAGTTTAGTTAACTAATGAATTATATCATGCTTGATCCATTATCTACATAATTATATACAGCAGTCGTATGGAACTTTTATCGAAATTTGTATATAGAGACTTATATATTTAAAATAGAGACTTATATATACTTAGTAATTTTGTACGTTAAGTAATGAGGTAGACTGACACGACTGTATTTTTTCGTCAATGCCATACATAATTTTATTTTATTTTATTTTATTTTATTTTATTCGGAAAACAAACAGTCAATTTATCTTAATATAAAACTATGAATAAAACTAAACACCATTTACATGTTTTCACATGACTGTAGCAAAAATGCATGTCTGTTACATAAAACTAGTTAAAGACAGATTGAGAACCATTAAACCACAACCTAGCAATTGTAGTTCTGCAACATTTGGGGTTTGAGTTGAACAAGTCGAGTTCCGAGTAGATAGCCAGCCTGTTAAAATCATGTGCCGATCTAATAAAGAATGAATTCTTCAATGAAAAACGTCAATTGAAAAATGAGCTGCTAACTTCCCGTAGCAGATCACTTTACAGCAAATCAAATTTTAATGGGTGTTATATTCACATGCAGCTCAGTTCTACAGTTCTTGATAGTTATTATAAATAGTTCTGTTGTTTTAAGCTCTAAAAACGTCAATTGATGATAATCTGATAACTTTCCATAGAAAATCAATTCACAGCGGATCATGTAAGTTTATCGTTCCAAACAATTGAAAGAGTTTTTGTATACTTTGTGTATTTTCTACATTCAGGTATGAGCTGCTGGATTTTTTACGTGAGTTCTGGACTTGAGTTTAGTTTCAGGTTGCAGGTCTGCTACGGAATAATATATTGTGAAAGAGTTATTCATTAAAAATTGTTTGGAACGATAAACTTACATGATCCGCTGTGAATTGATTTTCTATGGAAAGTTATCAGATTATCATCAATTGACGTTTTTAGAGGTTAAAACAACAGAACTATTTATAATAACTATCAAGAACTGTAGAACTGAGCTGCATGTGAATATAACACCCATTAAAATTTGATTTGCTGTAAAGTGATCTGCTACGGGAAGTTAGCAGCTCATTTTTCAATTGACGTTTTTCATTGAAAAAGGGCAGAACTATTTGTAAAAAGTATCAGGAACTATAGAACTCACCTGTTTGCTAAAAGAACTCTCATTTTTTTTCATTTACTGAAAAGTGATCTGCTACGGGAAGTTAGCAGCTCATTTTTTCAATTTAAGTTTTTCGGGGTAAAAATGCCAGAACTATTTATAAAAGGTATCAGGAACTGTAGAACTCACCTGCACTAGAAAAGAACTCACATTTATTTTTGAGCTGCTGGAAAACGAGTTGCTAAGTTCACCGACGTATCTATTCGGTACTTTAAGAAAAAGTTTTGCCAGTAAATTAGGGGTATCCATTGAGTTTTGAGCTATTTTAACTAGTACAGTTACATCAGCGATTTGTCGTCTAATATAAAGAGGAAGGATATGATGCCTATGACACATTGCAATATAGCTTGAATCAAAGCATTTTGATTTAAATTGAATATATTTCAGAAATTTTATTTGTATTGACTCAAGCCTATCTATGTAGATATTGTACCGTGGGTTCCAAACCTGAGAGCAATACTCTACGGAGCTACGTACGTAGCTCCCTAGAGTATTGCTAGGCACAGAATAAAATTTTGAAGAGTTTAATATTATTGAACTGAGAGCAAGTTCTTTTTAAGAAACCTAAGGCTTTACTGGATTTTTTAACTATGTAATTAATGTGATTTTCGTATGTCAGTTTAGAATCGTGAATGTATACGGCCATATAATCTTTTAGTTTAGTAGGTAATTTATTGATTGTTTAAAGTTTTAAAATATTATTGTCGCCGAATACAAAGTTCTATGCTGATGCGTGGTTTCACAAGTATTCTTGTGAAATCAGCTGCATCTCCTTCCGGGCATATCGTAAGAGTCGCCTAAGCATTCTCACTGGCGATATGCTAGAAACACTGATCATTTGCATTTGTGCCCGCTATGTTAAACGTGGCTGTGACATCTCCTTTATGATCCTGCAGTTCTGGATGCCCCATTTCGGTATGCCATGATTAGTAGCGGGAACCTGTCACTAAACATTTGCTCTTATAATATTAATTTTTCAGGCGAGGTACCATTTTGTAGGGCTAGAATTCCCTCCAAAAAACGTGCCCGTTATATTCAGAAGCCATGCCGATTATTCAGGCAAAATGGTGATCTACAGAAATTCAAAAGAACGTGTATTTGAAATTAAAGGGGATTTGAAAATGTCTAAAAGGAAACCGCGCAAAAACCAAAATAAATAAAGTAATACGTGACGTGGTTTTCATTTATTTTATTTCGCTGACTCTTAGTTTTAGTATTAGTTTTAGACTTTTAATGTTATTATATTAATTAATTTTTATATAAAATTTAATTTTTATGCAATGAGACTAAAGTTCCTCAACAAGGTATTTAAAAACAAGATTTCACTAGTGACATTTTAAATCCGGGGTAAAAATATCATCGCCAGCCTATTGCAGTCAGGCAGGCTCGATCTCCCGTTTTTGCCATCCAGTCACTACCAGCCGTCCTCTTTAAGTCATCCGTCCATCTGGCCAGAGGGCGCCCAACGCTACGCTTGCCGAGGCGCGGATTCCATTCGAGAACCTGTTTACTCCACCGTCCATCGGTTTTACGACAGATGTGGCCGGCCCACTGCCAACCTCCCAAACGCCTCGAGGCAGCATTGAGACTAGACAGCATTTTTTGTAGGTCCTGCAGCAATTTAGCCATCAAATCTATATCGTCTGCAAAGCGGAGATGCGTACCATTGACGTTGATGCCTAGTCCATCCCACTGTAGCGTCTTGAAGACGTCCTCCATCGCATTGGTGAAGAGTTTCGGGGATATTACGTCACCCTGTCTCACACCTCGGAGTAATTGGATCGGTCTTGTTTGGTGGGTTTGTACTTGAACGGACATGGTTGCCATTTGGTAGATATTTCTCAGCACCTCCACATATCGCCAGTCGATTTGGTATCGCTGTAAGGATTCCAAAACGGCCCAGGTTTCGATGGAGTCGAAGGCTTTCTCGTAGTCCACAAAAGCCATACACAGCGGTTGGTTATACTCCTCCGATTTCTGTATAATCTGTCGTATAGTATGGATGTGGTTCACGGTGCTGTAGTCTTTGCGAAACCCGGCCTGTTCCGGTGGCTGGATGGCGTAAAATCTCAATGCCAGACGATTCGTGACGACTCTCGAGAACAGCTTATAGACGTGGCTCAGAAGTGTAATCGGCCTATAGTTTCTCGGAGCGTTTTGTCTCCTTTCTTGAAAAACAATTCCACCATACCTCTGCTTCACGCCTTCGGAGTAGTCCCATTGGCCAATACAGAGTTAAATAATCTTTTCAGCACCGCAAGGACTGGTTTTCCCCCAGCCTTAAGGAGCTCACAGGCCACTCCGTCCTCCCCGGGAGCCTTCCCATTCTTAAGCTGTCTGAGAGCCGCCCCGATTTCGTCTATATCTACGTCTGCGAGATCGTCCGTAAAGTGGCGGGAGAGTGGAGCTCTGGGGTCGCTTGCGTCGGGTGGAGGCTTCGGTGCATGCGAGGCGTACAGATTTCTATAGAAGTCCTAAATTTCGGCGAGAATCTCTGGAACTGATGTGATGGTTTGGCCATTCGAGGTTCGAAGCTTTGTCAGGTGACTCCTTCCTAGCGCCTTGGTAAAGACTTTCGATCCTCGATTTTTCTCAATCGCCTCCTTAACGAGGCGAGTGTTCCACCTTTGGAGGTTGCGTCTCACCATGCTCCTGATCTTTTTGTTGAGCGACTGGGGATTTAGCAAAGCATCCACTGGTGATTCCCGTCTAAGTCGCGTCAGTTCCAGGGTCTCGCTAGACAGTTTGGACTTCTTACCTGGTCGCCTTTTCCGAAAGTACCTTGTTCCTACTTCGCTTACAACCCCGATTATTCCTTGTAGGTCCTCGTGTTGACGAGGTTGGAATTGAAAATTGCTTGAAGTGTTGACTTGTCAGGGTTTTCAGGGCGGCAAATCGATTTTTCAATTCCAATTGGGACGGAGAACTTGCCTTACCATGCGGCTCCTTTCAAGCTTGAAGTCGATATTTAAGGTGCCTCTTACAAATCGGTGATCGCTTCCGGTATTAAACTGAAACATCCCTAAATATATGCCTTTTGTCTGTCATGATAAAATCGATCTCATTCTTCGTCCTACCACCGTGGCTGGGACTCCAGGTCCACTTCCTTTGGGGCTTTTTCTGATAGAAGGAGCTTAAACAGAACAGCCCCTGCATGCTGAAGAAGTTGACTAGCATTTGGCCTCTCTGGTTCCTGCTCCCGGAGCCATGTGGTCCCAAACGCAATTCGCCGCACTTCCGTCCCACTTTGGCGTTGAAATCCCCCATGACAACAGAGAAGTGGGTCTTAGTGGTGCGGTGCATGGCCTTCGACACATTTTCGTATAAGGCCTCCACCTCTTTATCTGAGCTTCTCGACGTTGACGCATATTCCTGTATGACCTTGAGGCAATATCTTTTGGTCAGTTTCTCCAGATCTTCCTTATCAGATCTCCAGATCTCACGTTATCACGGAGGGTTTTGTTGACGAGAAATCCCACGTCACCCTGAGACTTTGTGCTCCCCTCTCTGAAGTAGAATAGGTGGCCTGATTCAAGGGTTATAGTGTCCTCCCCCTCTCTTCGGACTTCTGATAATCCAAGAATATGGCACCGTATTTTTTCTAATTCTACCTCAAGGATTTGGAGACTTTCGTCTCCAAATCGTACCAACGTATAACGGAGCCGTAAACTGCGTCCGTTATACGTTGCCAAGGTCAGGTTGTTGTGGCAGCTATTTCCCGTAGCCCGGGGATTCTTTGCACCCCCTGCCACACTATGACCCGGACCGCTGCCGTAGTCCGGGGTAGTATGGCGGCCGGGAACTGGGGGCCTTTTTTTAGTTGCCGTCATTGGGGGGTTTTTTGCCCATAGTCACCACGCTGGGCAGGCGCGCTGGTGACCGCAGTGTGCTTTTCGGACTATGTTGTCTACACGGGAGGCGCTGCTGCCCACCTCCCGGAACCCTCAATCGCCTCGTACGATAACTACGGGTAGGTATGGGGTGGTACAAACTCTACTCTGCCGGCACCACGCGGCACGGGGTAAAAATATAATCATCCTTACTAGTGTTTATTTATAAAAGGGATTCATAGTAATTTCAGACTGTCCTATTTTCCTGGATACAACATCTATAGCAAGATAAACATAAGTAAATTAAGTTAGTGAGTAAGCAACATTTATTAAACCATTGTTTAATATTAACAGATATTACATATTTTGCTATCACATGTCATTTTTAAGCAATGTTTAATTACACACGCTGTTTTGTAATAATACTGTTAAAGGTTATTGTATAACGATAAATTCACATGGGAAATATTTACGGACTATCTAAGTTTTAATTTTTTTCATTTTATACCTATGTAGCCTTTTCGCATTAAAACTGTATAATCTCAAAAATTAAATTTTTCCAGAGGTTTCTTTAAGTAATTCACAACAAGATGTTTAATCTTAATGAAATATGAACTCAATTTAGATTATTTACAAAATTGTACATATGCGCTGTATCATTTTCACGGAAGTATGTTGTTTAACAAAGTAAACGTAACTTAATGGGCAATTACGACAAAAGATTTCTCAATTACTTTTCCTCTACAGAAAGAAAAGTTTGTTCAGTCTTTGTTTCACATTACGTGATTAAATAAAAAGGATAAGTGTTGGGATTTGCTAATGGTGCTCTACAAACAGACGAGGCTGCGTGCTTTGGCCGGGGTCCAGCTAGTGTTGGACTCCGCCCAATTCTGCCTTCTCGATTAGTTCTCTAGCACACCGTTACTTTATTATTGAGCTGTTGCTCTTTGTGTTAGTGCTAGCATTTGGAAATAATCAATTTCCAATTATTTATTTATTTGGTATTAGGAAGACCAACAGCTATATTAAGGCAGTAATAACAACAATATAGTGACATACAGCTAAATTAAGGTCTCCGCAAGTATGCCACAAAATATTACGTAAGACGTTTATACTCGTATTATAGATCTAACAAGACAAAATTGCAGATGATTCAATCTTTAACTCTTCAAAAAAGAGAGATTATATAGAGAATTTTGGTCAGCTACACATAATATAAAGGAAACGAGGGTCTGATAATGGAGCCGTCGAAAAACAGATAGTGAAACTATTTAGTAACAAAATCCCCCTATGGCAGGGGGAGGCCTACGTCCAGTAGTGGACTGCAATGGGCTTATGAAGATGAAGATAATTGTGTTAAGTCGTGAAATTATATGTTGCGTTAAGCCGTGTCCGAAGTAAGATGGTTATAGAGGAAGAGGTAGACATGAGAATAACGAGATGACGGATAATAGGGATGAATGAAAGAAGAGTACCTACATATTGCACCGACCCAAATTATTGGGAATAGGGCAGGAAGAAGGAGTGTAATTATATATTGCTTATATTGTCAGACGTAAAGTTTCGAAGCCTAGTCATTTCTCTCTTTTGTCATGTGGCCTATTTAATCATTTGCTGGCATATAAATCTGACAATATTATGCCTTCTAAACTTCGTACACGGCTTAACGCAATATATATTTGCCCTTTAGTAAAATTTTACTTTAGTAAGCTCGAGTTTTGGGAGGAAGTCGGTTTTACGTTTTAAAAAAAAATATAGAATTACAATATCGGTCTTTAACGATCTTTGTCGTATTTGGCCTTTGCTAAATATTTCGCATTAGTAAGCAAAATTGAGTAGAGCTCCACCATGGAAGAGCTTCTTACTAAAATGAAATGCATTTGACGGTTATTCTTGTTTTTACACCATATTAGTAACGTGCACTAATACCAGTGTTACGAGTATGTATTACAATAACGCCTTTAAAGTTTACACACTCTGAAAATTACATAAAGATGAACATTCTCTAAAAATGACCTTTAAAAGCAAATTATATGGAAAATCTGTCAATGTGCTGTTTAGTTTGAGCAATGTTATTTTTTGTAATAAAACGGTGGAAATTTACTAATCGTATACTTAATTTTGCAGATTTGAACTTCCAAATAGTCTGATACAATATAGAATACCAAATTGTCATCACTCACATCACTGATGTCATAAAAGTCTTTATGGATCTTAATTTAGGATTTTGTGAAATGTGTAAAAAATATTTATTTATATTGCTTTAACCTAAATACCTATCTACTTCGACTAGTTTATAAATAAGGGTGTGAAACCAGCTTACTGGAAGACTGGCTAAATGATGCGGATTATCTTTGCGCAAATAGTGTTCACTTAGATAATATTAATTTAAACATTATTCAGGCTTACGCACCTACAGGAGACAGTAAGGAAGAAGATTTATGGATGTTCTATGCCGACCTTAATAATTCCCTCAGAAATGCAACATCCAACACCATAGTCCTAGGCGACTTTAATGCAAAGATAGGACAACCAACGCCTGAAGATAGAGGCGTGATGGGCCCTTGGGGTAATGGTGTCAGGAACAAGCGCGGAGAAGTACTTCTGGAATTTTGTCTTGAGAACCGACTCTATATCATGAATACTCAATTTAAGAAAAACCAAAAACAAAGATGGACATGGTTCTCTACGGATGGTAAAACGCGAAATGAAATAGATTTTATAATGACACGAACTATAAAGAACGTACATGACGTGCATGTGATTACTACTTCATTTCCTACAGATCATAGAATGGTGCGTGCCAAGATCACACTATATTCAAGGTTTAAGAACTCTAGAAAGTCATTTACAGGTAACCATCCAGCTTTAATACCTACAGAGAAAGACATGCTAAAAAATATTTTTACAGAAAACATAGGAAATAATTTTTTTAAAACGAAAAACCGACTTCCTCCCAAAACTCGAGCTTACTAAAGTAAAATTTAGCTAAAGGGCAAATATATATTGCGTTAAGCCGTGTACGAAGTTTAGGAGGCATAATATTGTCAGATTTATATAATTTTTATATAAAATAGGCCACATGACAAAAGAGAAAAAGGACTAGGCTTCGAAACTTTACGTCTGACAATATGATGATTATGATGATAATGATGACCTCTGACTAATTTCGGTGCAATATGTAGGTACTCTTTTTTCATTCATCCCTATTATCCGTCATCTCGTTATTCTTATGTCTACCTCTTCCTCTATAACCATCTTACTTCGGACACGGCTTAACGCAACATATAATTTCATGACTTAACACAATTATCTTCATCTTCATAAGCCTATTGCAGTCCATTACTGGACGTAGGCCCCCCCCTGCCATAGGGGGATTTTGTTACTAAAAAGTTCCACTATCTGTTTTTCAGCGGCTCCATCATCAGACCCTCGTTTCCTTTATATTATGTGTAGCTGACCAAAATTCTCTATAAAAATCTAAAAACGGACTACTCGTGCCTTTTATATTTGAGGATATCCCTAGATTCCTTAGAGATTCCATCATCAGATGTTATGTTTTATATGTAGGTGATCAAAACACTCAGTAAAAGTATAAAAACAGACTACATGTGCCTACAATATTCGAGGATTGCCCTCGATTTCTCCAAGATCCCATCATCAGATCCTGATATGGTGAATATGGGACCAACCTGGAAGTATACCATGACCAACTATAAAAAAAAATTGAAATCGGTTCATAAATGACGGAGTTCTGAGGTAACACACATAAAAAATAAAAAAAAAAAACAAAAAAAAACATACAGACGAATTGATAACCTCTCTTTTTGAAGTCGGTTAATAACCTCTCTTTTTGAAGTCGGTTAAAAATAAAATAAACAATACCGTGGACGAAGACATTCAGAACACCTACGATAGCTTGATCAAAACTATTAAAAAGAGCGTAGACATGATATCGCCTGGATCAAAGTACAACAAGACAAACTCAATCATTACTCCTGAAATCACAACTCTGATATCCGAGAGAACTAGGTTAAAAAATAAAAAAGCTAAGAACAAGTCGGAAAAGTTACAACTAAGCAAATTATATAGAGAGATAAAGAAACAAATCGAAAAAAATTAGAAAAATTATAAATTCCAAATTATTGAAGAAGAACTGGAAAAACGGGGATCCATCAAACGATCAAAAAAACGTTTGGAAACATCTAAGCCATGGATCGCAGCTTTAAAAAATAAAAATTCTCAAAACTCAACAAACAGGGTCGACCTTATTAACATCGCGTCTAGTTTTTATCAGAAACTTTATGCATCCGCCGAAACAGAAGTGAATATCTGTCCAAGTCCGAGGGAAAAGCTATACAGGAACACAGAAGAGGTAGAGAACTTCATGTTAAGTGAAATACGTCATACTATCGAATCCCTAAAATTATCAAAATGCCCAGGTGAAGATGGCATTACTAATGATATTTTAAAAGCAATTGCAGAACCTATTACACCTCTATTAACTGATTTATTTAACAAAATCCTAACACAGGAGTCAATACCTAAAGATTGGGAAACATCGGTAATAACTCTACTTTATAAAAAAGGAGATCCCAGCGAAGTTGGTTATTACCGGCCTATAAGTTTTCTTCTGGCTACATATAAAATCTTTTCACAACTTATATCGAGACGAATAGGAACTACCCTCGGATCAAATCAACCAAGGGAACAAGCGGGCTTCAGACCTAAATATTCCACAATTGATCACATCTTTACTTTGACGCAGGTGATTGAGCGATATTTGGAGTATGGGAAGGTGCTCTACATTGCCTTCATCGATTATTCCAAAGCGTTCGATTCAATCTCACACAAGGTTCTCTGGATAGCTTTGGAAGAGCAAGGAATAAATAAAAAATACATAAATATACTCCAGGAAATCTATAAGAAAAGTCAAGGAATTGTTAAACTAGAGAGGAAAGGAAGAGCATTCGATATTCAACGTGGAGTAAGACAAGGAGACCCCATTTCGCCAAGTTTGTTTACAACTCTACTTGAATACATCTTTAGGAAACTAAATTGGTATAATTTGGGTATAAGAATAGACGGCGAGTACCTTGACCATCTCCGATTCGCGGACGACATTGTCCTTATCAGTGAAAGCCATGAAGAGCTGACTTACATGCTACAAACACTAGAGGAACAGAGTAAGAAGTGTGGGCTGCTCATGAATTTAAGTAAAACCTGCGCTATGACAAATGGTGAGAAGCTCAGTATTCAACTTTCAACTGATCGTATAGAATACATAGAAGAATACATTTATCTTGGACAATATATATCCTTCAACTGTCAGACATTAAATGAAGTAGATCGTAGAATTAAAAAGGCGTGGAAGTGTTACTGGAGTCTTAAAGATATCTTCAAATCCACTCTACCCATTAAATTAAAAAAGAAGGCAATGGACTCCGTAGTATTACCGACTCTACTATATGGTTGCCAGAGCTGGGCTCTAACTAAAGAGGTAATCAACAAAATACAAGTTTTTCAGAGAGCAACAGAGCGAAGTATGCTAGGTATTAAGCTTAAGGATAGGTTCCGAAATACCGACATTCGCCAGCGAACCAACCTTATCGACGCAGCAACAATGGCGTGCCAGCTGAAATTCCGATGGGCTGGTCACGTGGCTAGATCATCCGATGGACGCTGGAGCGAGAGGCTCCTTTGTTGGTATCCTCGTGAATCCAAAAGACCTCGAGGCAGACCCAAACGTCGTTGGTGCGATGACATTGTGGAGATTGCTGGTAGCGGTTGGACTACACTTGCCCAAGACAGAAAAAGATGGCAACGCTTGGAGGAGGCCTTCACCCAAAAGTGGGTGCCCAAAAAATAATAATATTTTATGAAACTATAGACAATATTATAAATGAAATTGTATTAGGCGTTACAATTCGGAAGTTCAAACATTCACTATGGGTGCGCCCACCACCGGGCCCTACACCCTCCACTGACCCTCGGATCTGATAACTCATAATTGCGACAACAGGCACTTGCACTAACTACAATCGCCATGAGAAACCAGACCCGAGCACCTAGCATGCAAGACGATACATTGCACCATTCCGAAATCAAAAACTAGATAAATAATCTACATATGTTTCGCCAACAACCGTGGCATCCTCAGGATTATAGAAATTAATAAATTAGTAAACCACTAATTATTATAAACCTCTAAAACCCAACACATTACTTACACAGAATTAACTACCCTCTACTAAGTATTAAAAAATATATAAATAATTACCCACCATTATTTATATTTCAAATAAATATATACTATTTGTGCAAACAAACCAAATAGTATTGGGTGAATTAATTAAATTTAAATGAAAAAATTCAAAAATTCACCAAAATATTGATAAATTTGTAAAGAAAAACAAGGATGTATGCAACAACATATTCCATTGCCTACAAAAACAAAAATTGTTATTGACATTGACAAGCCACTACATTCTAAGGTTACTGTTTATTTATTTATTCTAGCCAATGAGTTTAATAGCGGAGACGAAAATTCAACCTGTTCATTTAAAAGGTTTACACCAGAATATTTGGCTTTCAAAATCTCCAACTGTTCCAAAATAGATAGACGAATGCCCTTTTCACACGTATACAGACTAACAAAACTGTGGTCATCTGGAATTTTATGATTTGAATCTAACAAGTGTTTGGCAAAATGTGATTTTTCAGGGAAATTGTTCCTATAAGCTGCCAAATGTTCTTGGTATCTAATCTTGAAGTTACGACCCGTTTGACCTATATAAACAGAATTACAGTCAGGACAGTGCAAGCTATAAACTCCTGATTTTTTATCAATTGGTAATATTTGTTTTGTGTTAATTAATCTATTTAAAGAATTAAAAGTCTTAAAAGCCACCAAGATGTTTTGTTTTTTCAATGATTTTGCAATCATTTCTGAGATATAGCCAAAATATGGTAAACTACCAGTATAAATATTTGTAATCTCCTCTATTTTTGGGTACAACATTTGTTTAACTAAAATGTTTTTCTTTTTATCAATGAGGTTATAAATTAGTTGTGCACTATATCCATTTGATCTGGCTATTTGTATAATAGTATTTATTTCTTTAACATAATTAAAATTATTAAGCGGTAACGTTACTAACCTGTGTATCATTGATTTGTATGCCGCTAGCTTATGTTGCCATGGATGGAAAGAATCAATTGGAATAGTTACATCCGTATGTGTTGGTTTCCGGTAAACTGAAAAATCATGATAATCTCCCAACCTAGTAACGTCCTTAACACAAAACATCCTAAGATTAAATTTAAAATAGAACAAGAAATAAACAATAGTATAAATTTTTTAGATGTAACTATTACTAGGTTGGGAGATTATCATGATTTTTCAGTTTACCGGAAACCAACACATACGGATGTAACTATTCCAATTGATTCTTTCCATCCATGGCAACATAAGCTAGCGGCATACAAATCAATGATACACAGGTTAGTAACGTTACCGCTTAATAATTTTAATTATGTTAAAGAAATAAATACTATTATACAAATAGCCAGATCAAATGGATATAGTGCACAACTAATTTATAACCTCATTGATAAAAAGAAAAACATTTTAGTTAAACAAATGTTGTACCCAAAAATAGAGGAGATTACAAATATTTATACTGGTAGTTTACCATATTTTGGCTATATCTCAGAAATGATTGCAAAATCATTGAAAAAACAAAACATCTTGGTGGCTTTTAAGACTTTTAATTCTTTAAATAGATTAATTAACACAAAACAAATATTACCAATTGATAAAAAATCAGGAGTTTATAGCTTGCACTGTCCTGACTGTAATTCTGTTTATATAGGTCAAACGGGTCGTAACTTCAAGATTAGATACCAAGAACATTTGGCAGCTTATAGGAACAATTTCCCTGAAAAATCACATTTTGCCAAACACTTGTTAGATTCAAATCATAAAATTCCAGATGACCACAGTTTTGTTAGTCTGTATACGTGTGAAAAGGGCATTCGTCTATCTATTTTGGAACAGTTGGAGATTTTGAAAGCCAAATATTCTGGTGTAAACCTTTTAAATGAACAGGTTGAATTTTCGTCTCCGCTATTAAACTCATTGGCTAGAATAAATAAATAAACAGTAACCTTAGAATGTAGTGGCTTGTCAATGTCAATAACAATTTTTGTTTTTGTAGGCAATGGAATATGTTGTTGCATACATCCTTGTTTTTCTTTACAAATTTATCAATATTTTGGTGAATTTTTGAATTTTTTCATTTAAATTTAATTAATTCACCCAATACTATTTGGTTTGTTTGCACAAATAGTATATATTTATTTGAAATATAAATAATGGTGGGTAATTATTTATATATTTTTTAATACTTGTAACAATATTTTTCCAAGTGGGTGTTGCTTGAAAAAAGATTGGTACTCACCGGCCAGTTAACTAGTGGGCAGAGCAAAGACTATAAAAAGATTATTCCCAGGGCGCCAGACCTTTTTGCAGTTAAAGAAAACAACAGATTACAAGATATATATATTTATTACAGAAGGTACATATCAGGGTCCTACTCTCTAATATTACTACATTTACATCATATGTAAAAGTTTCAAGTTTCCTATATATAGAATATCTTATTAATATATTTATTCTTATACTACCTATATATATATATACATGATAATGAAAGTTAACTAAAGATATTTAGCTTGAAGAGCTTTTGAATAATAAACATAGTGCGTGAACAGACTTAAATTATTTAGTTATGTATTGAAAAGTAACCTAGAATACTTTAATAAATTAACAATTAGGATTTGAGGCTAAAGGCCATATAGATTACATAAAGTTTCTGGTTAATTTACTATTTAAGGTACAGATCCTACTACCAGAAACCGCTAGGGTGGTATTTGTTCACCACGTGGCTATCAAATATGAAGTTAAATCTACAACTTAGAGTACACGGTATTAATGAACTAGAAAACTACTTCCCATGGTCCATGTATCCGAGGAGACGTCTTAGTCAAGCTGTGACAAGATCTCCAAGTAGCAGCCCCATAGCACGTGGCAGGTTTTTACTGCATAGTCCGACTGTCAGAGCATAGGTAGCTTTCCTTGGCGACTAAGACTAAAACTGCCTAGGCTTTAGATCTTCCTATGGAACCCCTAAAGTACAAAGACAGAAAGAACAGAATTAGCTACCTAATCATCACATCACTAATGTTCGCCTAGCAGAAATAAAAGGAATACTCACATTGATTGGGAAATATATATCCATCTGTTCTCGATTACGGTTATTCAGCCAGAAAATTAAGAAAACATATCTTTGTTCACGTACACCTGGTAGGAAAGAAGACAACGAGAAAATTAACGACTACTTATTAGAGACAAATGCCAGAAATGGCCTAAAAAGACATATTTCACTATACTTACATGATTCTTTATGTTTTTAAATAATTATTTCGGCCATGACTCCAGATGAGGTGGCACTCAGTGCAAAATGGAAGGTATAGAAAGTCACTCCGTTTGTTACATTTGTACGGTTCAGAGCAAAATCAGAAAAAGACTCGAATGTGATCTGCAGCTCCCTTTTATACCTAAAACCTTCTAGAAGCTTCTCAATCCGAGATGATGTGGTCGACTCCCATTGGTGGATGTATTTTTCTTTCAAACCTAACTAACAGCAAAGGAATTAGGTGATTATAATGCCAGAGTCCATTCAGCCACTTTATTCCTAACATTAAAAAGTTAAAATTGGCAACTTTACGTCCAATTTTAAAATGAAGACAACAAAATCCTATAGTGACTATTTTACCATGTTACATACTTAGTAGAGGGTAGTTAATTCTGTGTAAGTAATGTGTTGGGTTTTAGAGGTTTATAATAATTAGTGGTTTACTAATTTATTAATTTCTATAATCCTGAGGATGCCACGGTTGTTGGCGAAACATATGTAGATTATTTATCTAGTTTTTGATTTCGGAATGGTGCAATGTATCGTCTTGCATGCTAGGTGCTCGGGTCTGGTTTCTCATGGCGATTGTAGTTAGTGCAAGTGCCTGTTGTCGCAATTATGAGTTATCAGATCCGAGGGTCAGTGGAGGGTGTAGGGCCCGGTGGTGGGCGCACCCATAGTGGACAATATTATAATTTATGTATTTTGCAATAATATTGATAACAACTAACTATCTATTATATTGTATTCAATCATTAATAATACTAACATTAATAACCTTTGATTCTGTAATGTACTTAATATTATAATGTGAATAATTTATTATTAACAATTTTAATCTAAAAGTAATCAAGATAGCTGAAACTATTTTGTATTTCTCGCATTTACTATTTAAGTTAAGCATGTTGTTTGGGAAATAAAGGCTTACATTATATTATTATTATTAAATAGTGTTCTTCAATCTATGTATGTCATATATACCTATATAATACATTATATACATATCGTATATCAAATACATATCATATAATCTAAGTATACTGGGTGTAAAAAGACAACTTTGTTCTTTTAACACCTCCTATTCTTTGTAACATCATGATCATTTTTTTCTATGGAAGCACCCCTGGGAAACTACGGGTTTCCAAGATATTGAGGTCCAAAGTTACATTAATATTATCATTTTTTTTTACATAAATCCATCTGAAATCGGTTAACAAACTTTTTTTTTTAAAGATACCATGTCAAAATGTTATAATATTAATTTTGTAGGTACATTTGTACTTTGCGCATCAAATGAATACATGCTTGCAATAAAATGACAGTATTTTTTCATAAATTTTTTGTCGTTTCCCAGGGTTGCTTCCATAGAAGAAAATGATCGTAACCTTACAAAGAATACGAGGTATTAAAAAATCATTGTTGTCTTTTTACACCCTGTATGTATTTCAATCTAACGTGGTGGGTATGCTTGCGGCTTTAATCCTGCGGAAACAGGGAAAATGGCGATGGAAATGGTCATTTACGTTATGACCCGATACCCCAAATACAATCGTTTATCCATTGCGTTGAATGATCACTCAGCCTACATTTACATTGAAATTAATTATTCAATCTTTTGACACAGGGGACAATGCATTTTTATGTGCAACGCTTTCTTTCTGAGAATGTACTTATTTAGAAACCCCACAATAGCCGGCTCTGACAGTTTTAATAGGAAATTATTCTATTCTATTCTTTATTCTATTCTTTATTGTACACAGACATTTTATATGGAAAAACATTTTACATTGACAATGTACAAAGGCGTGCTTATCCCTATAAGAGATTTCTTCCAGCAAACCACTTGTGATAGCGAAAGTTGGGTGAAAAAGGTAGATTGTATGTGTACACAATACCAAATAAATATACTTACATAAACCTACATAATATCAATATACCTAAATAATAATACATATCTACATATAATTTTTATTAAATTAAATTATTTAATTTATAGGTAATATTATTATAGGTATGTACCTATGTATTTAATTAAGCTCAAATAGTGAAATCCTCATAGAATATTCGAATACATATTCATACCTGGAAAAAAAAGCTTTTCCGGTTACACCCTCTTTATGTACACTACCTACTAATATTATTATTATGTAGCCCACATGAATAGAGTTAAAATGATGCAAATAATGTTCTTCCTATGTCAACCGTATGATGAATATGAAGAAATTTCAGAACGGGGATTTGAAATATTACGTATACCTACATACAGGATGTAAATGATTGCTTGGAAAATATTGCTGACTTCAGAACATGATTCTGAACCAAAAACCGCAGAAAATTTTCACCGAAAAAATCCTATATTTTCCGACTGTTTCTTTTTTCAGGAATATACTAGCTATGATTATAATATGTAGTTAATTCGAAAATAAATGGTACTTATAAATATTGAGTACACATAATATATAACTAGCTATGCGGACGAATGGGGACCAGCCCGCACCATCGCACCCCGTGGGAAGAGAATCGCCGTGGTAATACAGAAATGTCCGTAACACGGCCTAGGTTACGTGCATGTCTGTCCGTAGTCGTCTGTCGCGCACCGATGATCCGAAAAATCACGCACCGTGGAAAGCCAGCATTAGTTATTTATTTGGAGATAAACAGACATAAATGGTTGTATTAAACAAGGGTAAAACTTAAATCTAATTACATTTATGTCCTTCGAGACATCTCACAAGTCACATTACAGTTAGGTAAAAACAATAAACATCTGAACGAATTTGATGATACTTTTATATCGTACATAAGGAAAGCAATCTCGTATACCTACCTAAACGTCTTGTTTTCCTCTGTTCCAATATGGACAGTGTCGCATGGCACCAACTTGAGGCACAAACAGTAAGTAAATATATTTCGACATTTTATCAACTGTCACGAATGCACAATTTACAAGCGTAAACCGAAAATCGGACAATATTTGTTGGAACTAAGATGGACCTAGTTCCAACAAATATTGTCCGGTTTTCGGTTTTCCGAAACAACCAACAGTCGTAAAGATATGCTAGTAATGTGTATGTAACGAAACTAATGGTTTTATACCACATCGTGTATATTCGAGTATACCTACCATTTTACAAACATTTGAATCATGTTAGTAATAGGTATCATCATTCATCTCTGCATAACTACGGTATCGTGAATATCTGACAGTAGGTATGCTTAGAGAATATGAGTGACAGCTAGGCAAATACTGAACTAGTACTACTACCTACTTGTATGTAGCCTGTGTATGTAGCTTTCAATTAGGGTTGATTAGTTATTCCATGGCTATTGTTTCAAAATATTGAATTGTTTCAAATCTTGTTTTAACCCGTTATATATTGAATAGTAACATAATACGTGTCTCTCTGTGAATTCTCGCACAAACTAACTTTAATCAAAAAGTTGCGTTATTTTTTAGAACTTTTTTCGTTACTACCATCAGTAAAAAATATACCTGTTGTAGAATTATTTACTTGCACTACCCAGTACACTATTTATACCAGTGGGTAGTAATACATTGCTGAGAAGTGAAGGCCCATTTATGAGCACCTTAACAGTTACGAATATACGCGAACTTCGAGAGGAAACAGTTTTGTTACTCCAAGTTGCGTTCGGATAAGTTACCCCAAGTTTATGAGAACTATGTTACTTGGTTACTTGCAAAGCTACAATCGGTGCGGTCTGTCAAACAAGTTTTGACGAAAGTCCGCGTATTATCTATAGTTATTGTGCGAATTATTTGAGTTGCTGAACTGGAATCAATATTCTATCGCTCTTTGGGAACTTCTACATTAGTATATACCTATACATATTGTATAGAAATATTGTATTGAGCCATTATTATTATGTTTTCTAAATCTACACAAGTGTCTTTCAGATTTGTTAACATCTGGCGCCGCTGTGGCTGTAGGATTGCCTCTGTGATTTCGTCCGATCAAGTAATTAAAATTTTAAAATAAATTAAGTGCATCGTTTTCCAACATTTTTTTGATATAAACTTACTTTATATGCTGTATAGAGTATGTACCCTTCGTTAAGGGTGGCAACGAAAAACACCTGTATAAGGTGTTTTCAAAATTAGTGATTTGCTTTTAACACGAAACTAGGTAGGTAAAAAGAAACAAGTTTTACTATGGGACCAACTCCGAAATATTGGAACTCCGAAAAAATGCCTAGATTGTAACATAATTTCAATAAGATTAATACAGCTCTTATACGTTTGACAATTTTCTTCATGTGATAAATCGGTCTGCCCTTGAGAATATATTAGGTTAAGAACCTTATATATCTTGTGCCATGTGATTTCTATTTTACCTGTCTTTACCATATTACTTTATTATTTATATTTTTTCTTTGCTATATTTTTTGTTTATTTCTTTTCGTTTTTGTTGTAATCGATCGCGCGAGAAGTATCATCTATACAGATAAATAAAATTACATGTACCTATATATGTACATCGATAATAACATTTTTTATTGTATATCTGTTGATCTGTCTGTCTGTTCCGGATAATCTCTGAACCGGCTAGACTGATTCAGACGGGACTTTCATTGGCATATAGCTAATCAAATAAGAAGTAGGTAACAAACTACTTTTATTCCCGCGGAAACGAGAAATTACGGAAAATCTTAAGTTCACGTAGACGAAGTCACGGGCGGCTGAAAATAAATTTAATTGGTTTCATTAGTTAAAAAACGTGATTTATTTCTGTCGCACGAGAAAAGTAATAAAATTCTTCATGTTACATTACGCTCTAGATATATTTATTACAGTTGACAAACTACGGTATCGCGATCAAGTTTCTGACAAATTAATTTATAATGGAAACAGATGGGCAATTAGTTGGAAACTTTTGAAAACCCTGATGTGTTCCGAACTCGGCTAGGCGTCCGAATTGTGATTCCTCCGAGTGGTACGCCACGGTTACATTTAACACCACTTTAAATTTCAGCCGCAATGAAATGTGGTGGGAAAACTTTTATCTACTATTTTAACTGTCCATTTTGTTGCTTTAAAATGAATGACACTATATTGGAAAAAACAGTGTTGTTTTATATATACGTAAATATACACTTGGCTGTGTTTCATGGCAAGAACTGCCTGAGATAAGATGTCAGATAGAGGGCCAGATGCAGTCGGATGGTACTTGCAAGAAGATAACTTGCGTAACCTATAGGACGTAGGCAGGTTACGTAACTTGCAAAAGCAAAGATAAGGCAATGCGTTTGCAAAAAATGTGGGTATGTTACGTATGTGTGGCAGTCCTCCCACATCTCACACTCGCCCCGCGCCCTCACACACTTACGATTTTCGTAATTGCATTATTTTGGCTTTGCTTTTACAAGTAATTTTACGGTTGATGCGCAGCATTTTGTGTTCATATTATTAAATGTTTAGATGATCATCGGTTTGGCTAGTGGCAATGGCCAACGATAGAGGTCACGGGTTCGATATCTGGCGGACCAAATCCTATCTAAGTTTGAAAAACGTAAGTAAAATTTAATCTATTAGAAGGGTTTAAAGGTAATTTCTAATTTTATTTAATTACTTTAGTTTATAAAAAATACCATCTCTCTGATAATTTTATTGGAACAAGTTTTGCTAACTTTCTCCATTTTCAATCATTTGGGAGTATTAAAAAAAACTTTTGCCTATTCGACGCATTTAAATTACTTGATTACCTCCCAAATTGCCTTTATAAATCCATTAGAATATTAAAATATTCTTTTATCTGGGTGAGCATATTTGTTTAATGTTTTCAGCAATAAAAGAGAAGGTTAATAAACTAAGTAAAATTCATTCATTATATTTACCATGATATAACAAAGAAGAAAGAAGTTATTAAAGAACCGAGATTATGAACTCAAAAGGGAGAGATCTTAACCCAGCAGTGGGACACTATTGTGCATTATACACTACCATAAAAGAATACAATATTACACCATATACCATGGCATAGGTACATTAGAAAAATCGTAAAAAGAACTAAGATTTGGCAAAAAAAAACCGACTCAAAAAGGAAATTAAATAAAGTAAATAATTAATTTACTTAGCGCAAGGTAATACTTTTACTATTTTTATTTAGTTTATCAGAAATGATTGAATAGTTATTTTATAATTCTGAAGTCCGTGCCAAGTAAAATCAGTTGATCCAATCGCAACGGCATAACATGTAATCATACTATGTAAGGCTTAGTAAAAAACAAAACTCATATCTAGTTATCATTATGGCATTATGTATATTATTATCTTTATTTTTAATTAAACATTTGTCCTTGAAAAAGCAGTAAAATTTTGGATTTTCTCCGTGGAATTTTTTCAGTAGGTTTCGCTTAAAATTCATAGTCTGAAGTCACCATATGAATATTTGCCTGGCAGTTATTTACATCGGCATAAAAATCTCCACTGTTTATTTAGAGGCATAGAGTCAAGTAGTACCTACCCAAGTAGCACAAGAGGCTGTATAGCAACTGAATATTGGACTACAATTACCCTTAAAGTGGTATAAGAAAGCTGCATAAAAGCTGATTCCGAGCTTATTCAGCCCTTAAACCACTTAAATGGGCACAAATTATTCAGCTCTAATCTCACATAAGCTGCGAATGAGCGCAGAATCAGATATTTAAGAGAGTTATAAGGGGTAACAGGTGTTGTAAGAGCTGAATATCAACTGGTTAAGAGACCATGTTACTCTTTATTCAGCTGAATACCTAAGTAATGTATCACAACGGGCCTGTTGGTGGTAGAAGCAGAAATTTAAGAGAGTTATAAGGGGTAACAGGTATTGTAAGAGCTGAATATCAACTGGTTGAGAGACCATGTTACTCTTTATTCAGCTGAATACCTAAGTAATGTATCACAATGGGCCTGTTGGTGACGCGTGACTATAGAAAATAATATTTTTGTATATTCATTTTGTTTATTATTGAAAAGTGACCGTAGTAACTTGTGACAACATAAACGTAAACGCCATATTAATGGCGGTGTCGTTTCATAATATATTTATTGGTACCTAAGGAACGATTTTCTTTATTAGTGCAAGAAAAATGTGTGGGAATGCAAGTTTACTGACATTATATATGTATATTGTCTAAGAAAATTTTGGTGCGCTACGAAAATATTGTGTTTTTAAATAATATAGTAATAAATGATAATTGTAAATAAGCTATGTGTTTTAAAATCTTGGTCCAACAATTTTCAATACTTTGGACAGAACTCTTAAATAAATAGAGACTGTTACGATATAAGAAGTAATACCTAATTTAATAAGTTCGTAATTCATGCACAAAACATATAAAAAAATGTAAAGTAAATTATAATATTTCCAGGTTAAAATGGTGGTTGATGTAAAACAGCTATGTGAACCGTTATTTATCGAAGGGCTGTTTAGTGATTCACTTGTGAACCTATATTTATCAAAGGACTGCTTAGTGTTTCACATGTGAACCATTACTTATTACAGAGCTGTTAAGCGTTTCACGTGTGAACCATTACTTATTAAAGAGCTGTTAAGCGTTTCACGAGTTAAAGTTAAAGCCATTTATTTTGATATACTAGTGAACCTCTAAATATCCATGAGGAATCTTGTGAACGTTTAAACTGCCGCTATATGCAGACAGTATCAATGGATAAATAAAGGCTGCTTAGCGGTAAATATGTTCAGCTATAAGATATATTATGGGCCACAGGTGTCCCGTTATGCGTCTATTGGCTTAATATTATGAGAACTTGTGCCCCTTTAATGAGTCAGCTCAATAACAGCTCACAAGTACTTTCTTATATTGCTCTTGGCTCTTTCTATAACTCTTTGCGTTTTAAGGGTATATTTGTGACCCATAATGCAGCTCTTATTTACCCTTAAGCTGTTTAAATATCACTGACTGCTATTATGCAGCTAAGGGACCACGAGTGTATTCTTATATGAGTCTTAATACGCCCAGAGCTGTGTGTAGATCTAAAAGTGAGTATTTATTCAGCTATCTGTGCTACTTGGGTACATTACTAAATAAATAAACTGACTAAAATAGACATATATGCATGTACATTTTATGTAACTACATGTGTAATGAGCCATAAAGATATAAATCAGTCACGTAATGGTGATTTAAACTTATCATTTAGGCCATAATTGAGAATATGAACGATTTGTATGGCTTATTGAAATGATTATAATCTAGGTATGTCATTATGTAATTTAATTTATCTTAATAAAAAAAAATCTTATGTTATTTTCAGGTAATTTAATGTAAAGTTCGGTGGCTATTCTGGTGTTACGTACTTTTCTCAGTTATTAGAATATCTTACACCAATGTGTGAAGTGAAGTATAAAGGCTCGAGCACACCGGATGCGTATGCGTGCACGTAAGCGTAGACGTACACATACCTCTGGGTTTAATATATAGAACTGTCATTGCTTAACGTCAATGCTTACGTCTACGCATACGCATGCGGTCTGCCCGTGCCTATACAGTGCCATATTTTACAACTCAGAGGTACGTATACGTCTACGCTTAGGTGCACGCACACGCATTCGTTGTGCTCTAGCCTTTAGATCAATATCTGAAAAGTAGGTTTGACATTATGTATCGATTTATTTTATAGCCTAGATAATAATTTTCAAATGTCAACTGTTAAATAAAATGGATTTTGGTACAAAATTTTTGTTGAGTCTCAAATTATTATAAGAGCCCTATTATAATAACTACAATTTTATGACACCATATTTATGTTATTCTAATACGGCTCTTAAATGCTTCTCGAAATTCCCAAATGCTTACATTATAAAGGCAAAAATCTAAATCGACATAGGACTCATGAAGTGATATTATGCTCATTCAGTTTCATAAGATTCTTCAAATAATTTAATTTCATGTTTTCTTATTGCAAGCGAAGTATCAAAAAAACACGCATTCTGAAATAATTGCTATGACTGGAACAGAAATTCAAATAAATCGAGCAATTATCGGAAATAGCTGGAACTGGAGTTCCAGCGATTTGTTTAAGAACTCTTTGAGTACGACGGTAATGCGAGTCGCTTTATTCGTTCGGCAAAATATTTCATTTCTGATTAAATTGATTAACTTGAGTAAAATGTTTTATTCATACCATGCGTTTTTAACTGTGGGGGTGGTGAATAAGGATACGCTTCCGGCCCCTCCGGACTACTGGTTATTGTTTGGCCCACACGGGTATTCCAATAATAGGGAATATGTGTCTGACACGAAAACAGTATTTTTATATTTTATTCGAAAGATATTACAAATACAAACCCAATAGTGCAAAAATAACATCAATCGGTTAGTAAATACCAAAGTTACAGGAGTTTAAAAGTTTGAAAAATTTAACGAAAAAAATTTACAACATAAAAGGCTTAGAATAAAGATTCGCTCCACTCTGTAGAAGTACTCGGCCAAATCATAAATTCAGCAACAAATACTCTGCCGTACACATCAGACACGAGCTCGAACCTCCACAGTCTAGGTTGTCAACAATATGCCATGATGACTACTGTCAGTTTTATTAAATTTTAATCAAATTTCGTAGTAAAATTTGCATAGTGAAATTGTGTAAATAAATATACTACAATGTATAAAAAAGAGACTAGAGATCACATACCATCAATAAGTATCTCATAATTATGAAATTTCAACATAAAATTATCATGAATAAAATAAACGACATTCAGTGTTGCCGCCGATACAAAAATAGTTGCCCGTGGTGCAGATTTTGTAAAATGTATGTGAATTTGTTGTTATTATCTAAGAATAAATGATAGGTGCGCATTAGAAATTCCAATGAAATAGAGATAAATTAGTGCCAAAGGATAATGGGCAAAAATGTATGAGTACCGATCAGTAACGATCAGACCTATATCGTTTGAAAACTCTTTTTGTGACTATCAATTGTTACTATAAAGGTCATGCTCAAAGCGTTGAAAAAAGTTATAGTTAAAAGAAATCTTAAAAAACTAGCATAAAAAATTATTTTCCTTTTTTAGTTAAAAGTTAAAAGTTTGTGAATAGTCACAAAAAGCGCTTTCCAACGATATACTTATGGTCCTTATTGGTCGGTGGGGATATTTTGCCCATCCTCCTTTTATCTAAATTAGTTAGTTTTTGCATAAACAAATAACTGAGTAACAAACATCCAAAATTTCTTTGCTTGGTACAGTTTTCCTGCTCATCCAGTTATTTTTGATCGTTGGACTGCTGTAGTAGGTACAAATTAGTCGAGAAGAAAGTTGGTGGAAATCAGAAAAACGAAGTTATGGGATCTAATCTCGACGAGGATGCATTTTTTAATAGTTAATGTTTATGATATAATTAAAAAAGTAATATTATTTATTATTTAATTGTCAGTAAAGTAAGGTACTTTCTTAATTGCCTTCCATCCAAATTACCAAACCATCGAAGCGTACCTTTCTCGACAAGTACGTCTTCTTTCACACCACCCAATTCTCTTCTCTTCTATTATTTATTGTACACAAACATTTTATACGGAAAAACATTTTACATTGACAATGTACAAAGGCGTGCTTATCCCTATAAAAGATTTCTTCCAGCAAACCACTTGTGATAGCGAAAGTTGGGTGAAAAAGGTAGATTGTATGTGTACACAATACCAAATAAATATACTTACATAAACCTACATAATATCAATATACCTATATAATAATACATATCTAGGTACATAATCTCTTAATATCGTAATAAATTTTAATTGCTTTCTTCATTAGTTTTCCTTCATTCGGGTAACAGTTAAGCAGTTGGCAACACAATCCTTCACATATACTAGCATCCTTGCAAATTGTCATTGATGATTGTCATGTCAGTCATGTCATCAATCATGATAAAATTGCCGCATTCACGGAGCTATTTTTGTTGATAGTACTCCATCTAGTCAGAGCGGAGCGAAGACCTATCATTAATCTAAGATAAAAGGAGTAAAAACATAAAATTTTACCCATATTAATATTATTTATTATTTAATTGTCAGTAAAGTAAGGTACTTTCTTAATTGCCTTCCATCCAAATTACCAAACCATCGAAGCGTACCTTTCTCTACAAGTACGTCTTCTTTCACACCACCCAATTCTCTTCTCTTCTATTATTTATTGTACACAAACATTTTATACGGAAAAACATTTTACATTGACAATGTACAAAGGCGTGCTTATCCCTATAAAAGATTTCTTCCAGCAAACCACTTGTGATAGCGAAAGTTGGGTGAAAAAGGTAGATTGTATGTGTACACAATACCAAATAAATATACTTACATAAACCTACATAATATCAATATACCTATATAATAATACATATCTAGGTACATAATCTCTTAATATCGTAATAAATTTTAATTGCTTTCTTCATTAGTTTTCCTTCATTCGGGTAACAGTTAAGCAGTTGGCAACACAATCCTTCACATATACTAGCATCCTTGCAAATTGTCATTGATGATTGTCATGTCAGTCATGTCATCAATCATGATAAAATTGCCGCATTCACGGAGCTATTTTTGTTGATAGTACTCCATCTAGTCAGAGCGGAGCGAAGACCTATCATTAATCTAAGATAAAAGGAGTAAAAACATAAAATTTTACCCATATTAATATTATTTATTATTTAATTGTCAGTAAAGTAAGGTACTTTCTTAATTGCCTTCCATCCAAATTACCAAACCATCGAAGCGTACCTTTCTCTACAAGTACGTCTTCTTTCACACCACCCAATTCTCTTCTCTTCTATTATTTATTGTACACAAACATTTTATACGGAAAAACATTTTACATTGACAATGTACAAAGGCGTGCTTATCCCTAGAAAAGATTTCTTCCAGCAAACCACTTGTGATAGCGAAAGTTGGGTGAAAAAGGTAGATTGTATGTTACACAATACCAAATAAATATACTTACATAAACCTACATAATATCAATATACCTATATAATAATACATATCTAGGTACATAATCTCTTAATATCGTAATAAATTTTAATTGCTTTCTGCATTAGTTTTCCTTCATTGGGGTAACAGTTAAGCAGTTGGCAACACAATCCTTCACATATACTAGCATCCTTGCAAATTGTCATTGATGATTGTCATGTCAGTCATGTCATCAATCATGATAAAATTGCCGCATTCACGGAGCTATTTTTGTTGATAGTACTCCATCTAGTCAGAGCGGAGCGAAGACCTATCATTAATCTAAGATAAAAGGAGTAAAAACATAAAATTTTACCCATATTTTGAATTATCTCATTGATTTAATAAGTACTTTATTAATATCTGCACCTATTAATAAACAATTTTTATTGACAACAATACACAAAATATACAAATTTTACGTTTATAAAATAAGATTGCATTTTTCCCCATACTAATTTGAAACGGTTGTCTACTATGACGTCAAAATCTTTGCCATTTTAGTATGGAGCAAACGGAGCGTTTCAAAAACATTTTGCCGGCTCGTATTTTTGAATTGCTGTAAATCCAAAACGGTTAAAGTTAGATATGCCATTCCAAGTAGAATATAAAAATGAAATTTAAAAAAATCATGCATACCTATACTTCGATATAGCGTTCTAGGATTTGTATTGGACTGTAACTCTGTCTTGCATCCGATAGACTACGCTATAAATGTATGTATTTATTTAAGATAAGACAAAACAAAATACAATTTATCTATACATGCAAGCCATTTACAAATAAATTTTGATTTTCACCAGAAAATTACACCTGCACCCTTTCAGCTTTTCTCGCCGAATCCTATTTTTTTATTCCAATCATACATAAGTACATCGTAGAAACGTTGTCAAACGTCTGCGCGTTACACACCCTTTGACGTATCCTGGTAGTAAAAGTTAAGGTAAGAAGGACCAATGCTTTGAACCTACTTATACTTACAAATCTGTTTTAAACATAGTGATTGAGTTCAAGCAAGTAAATAAATACAAAAAGTAGACGCAATTCCTCTGACGACCCTCGCAGTTTCCTCTCGGTTCTATGCACACGACCCACATTATATGTTATTTATCCTTCAAATTCGTAACAAAATACTTGACTTTGCGAACCCTTATATGATTCAACCCACTTTTATTTGTAGGTGAATCCCTTACTGTGGTATGATTTTCCTTTTTCCTTTGGAAACAAATGTAAACGATAAAGACTGGTCAGACTAGACGGTCTTTGCATCATGCCGTGCGCACATCTTGTTGAAACAAACGCAGCTGTCAAGTATCATTCTCTTCCATTATAGAATAGAATAGGTTTTTATTTTGGGACAATACAGACACAGATAGGTACAATAACAACAAAAACAAACAAGGCAGAAACAGACAGTGAAAAGCAGGTAATATAAAAAGCAGTGCAACACAAAACATTCTAATACTTATAATAATCGTGCACCCTATCAAGAACCTGCCAGTTAATGTGTAGCCGCCAAACAGGTCCCTTTTCAGCTAGATGCTGCTGAGACATTACTAAGTAACTATTACTACTACTAAATAACAACTACTATATATTTACATTCCTTGGGGAGTTTTAAGTGAGTGGGTTTCCCGAAATTAATGCGAAAATAAAAAATTAAGATTTCTGTAGTTAAAACCGATAAATTCATGTTCGGCTGCTAATTTATTATTATTTCGTCACATTATTCGAAGATATAGATGTTAAATATATGTATTTTTAAGATACATATATTAGATATTATATTATTCAGATATATTAGTCAGTAGAGGGACAAGAGGGTCTTGGTGTTTTGTAGGCGATGGGCTGACCACCTGTCACTACTAACCAAACTTGTACATCTCAACTATACCCTCTAAATTGGTCAGAAGTGGCACCATGTGGTTCTGTCGGCCCTTGGTGCTCCGTAAGGGATAAAGGCGTGATTATATGTATGTATGTATGTATGTATATATTAGATAAACTTGTAGTCCTTTTATTGTTTGAGCTACTAATCGCACGTTAAGTTAAGATCGTTTGATCATGTATTATACATTACACCACTACGATGAAAACGAATAAGCGAAGAACTGCAAAGAACCCGCGTGCATTATTACAATAAATTAAATTAAATACGATCACATCATATAAAGCATTGATCGTAGCCATAGAGGAATAAGATGTCATAAGAGTGCTAATGTCCTACTAACTGCGCCGATGCACCTTTAGACTTTCTGGTACCTCACAGTTCCTGTCCTTGACCGTTAGATTGCATTACTGTAATGTACAGTAATATCCTACATTACTAATGTACTGTAATGTACAGTAATATTCCACATTACTAATGTACTCTGCCGTCATACGGAAAAAGGGCGCATCTAACATTTTTTTCAAAATTGAGTTATATAGTGATTCGGAATCAGCAGAAAATGCTGATTCCGAATCACTATATAATTCAATTTTGAAAAAAAATGTTAGATGCGCCCTTTTTCCGTATGACGGCAGTACTGTAATGTACAGTAATGCAATCTAAGGGTCTTAACAACTTATTCCTCTATGTCGTAGCAGTAACACGCTCTCGGTGTGACAATCCCTTTGGCCTTTCGAAGCTTCTCCTGTATCCCATTAACTTTGTCATTTTGATACATTCCCAGATTTTTCAGTACGGCGCGGCGGCGCAAAGTATGCCGAAAAATAATAATATGATAATGAGTATTCTGTCTCATTTCGAGTTGCTGTTACATTCCCGCTTAGTTTGTTTTTAAAGATGTAACCATTAGAGCGGAGTAAGTACATATGGAAGGTAAATAAGAAGAGCTTGGAATCGCTTTATGTTCTATTTCGTGAGAGTTCGTGCGAGTAGGTCTTATCTTATTGTGATTTTTTCTATAACAAAAGATGTAATAAGTGTTTTATTCACACTTAGGTATTTCATAATTTTGCTTCTGCTTTTTATAGAATAAATTACATTGCCTTTGATAAAAATAAGTGACAAACAAAGTCATTGTTGCACAACTTTCATAAAAAAGTCAACTATTAATCTTTTTTATATTTTTATTAAACATTGAAGTGCAGATGGGACGGTCTCTACCTGGACACTCTGTAGAAAATTCTTAAACATTTAAAAGGGCCTAATTTTTAATTAAGGTCCCAATGTTATTAATGAAGCAAAGCTAGACGGACAAATTCATTTTGAGTTCTCTTCAAGAAAATCTGGTTTAAGTAAGTACTTAAACAATTACCTACTGCGGCCAGAATTTTTAATCTTCTCATTATAACTAAAAGCGTCCTGGGATTATGGGGAAAGTTATTATGATATTAACCGCTGAGACTTAACATTAACCGCAATAATAAAATTATTTATAATTTTAAGTAACAATTTAATTTATTAACAGATTAATACTTATATCTTCGTCTTCGTCTTCAGCATATTGCAGTCCACTGCTGGACGTAGGCCTCCCCCAGGGCACGCCACAAGGCTTCTGCCACAGGTGGGTTTTGCCCATAGTCACCACGCTGGGCAGGCGGGTTGGTGACCGCAGTGTGATTTTCGGACTATGTTGTCAGCACGGGAGGCGTTGCTGTCCACCTCCTGGAAACCCTTATTCATCTCGTACGATACCCACGGGCAGGTATACGGTGGTACAAACTCTACTCTGCCGGCTGATAATTATATAATGAAACTAAATTTTATCACGTTTTGCGACAGAAAACAATGCCTGCGTAGAAATAATCCTATTAGGACTAACGTATTTCACAACGTAGTAGGTGGTAGTCTTTTAGTCTAATAGTAATCTATCAATATTCCAATATCATTAATGAATCAAAAAATAATGTCCATTATTAATTTTGTTAGACCATTATAGGGCAAAGTCTAATCGAGAACTTTTCAATGAATTTGAAGCCTGAGTATGCCACGGGTGTTCATGAAATACTTATTGAAGATTGTCCCACTGACTAGTGGACAAATGTGTCCCCGATTTGAGTCCCACGCTTGTCTTGTTCCTACTATAGTGGCCCACTCTGGCTAAAACTTATCCAGGTCATCCCTCTTTCTTCTCCTAGGTCTTCCCTTAGGTATTCATCTGTAGGCACCCAGTAAAGGGCTATCTTTGTAAAAAAAACTATTAGCAATTAAATGTGATAATAACTTAGTCCGATAAAGAGTGAGAGTGAATATCCATTTACTTAGTTCCACTTAGTTCTTAATATTCGCATCACGCAACCCACATAAACTTCTGCGGGTAAGTTATTGCGTATTTGTGTCGAGAACCAATTATTACTCGGGCAGGATCCCTTCTCTATTCTAAAAAAGCTATATAGAGGAAGTAGTGAGAAATATACATAAGCCCACCCAAATCCTCTTTAGGGTTGAACAGAATTCGAAGAAATGAATGATGACTCAAAATTGAGAGGAATAGATTACTTTAGTTTGTACAAATTACAGGAAATTAACAAAGTATCGTATTGCGTATTCCACATACGAAATTGTAAGGCTTCTGAGAATTTTGGGTTTGAATCCGATATTATATTATTAATTCAATACTTTCATTGAATAGTAGAGAGGTCTTTTTGTTCGTGCTCGTGGAAACTTTTATTGTTTCAGCGACAAAACGTTTAACTATCGGCGATTTTCTCGCTCAAGAAACGTACAATAGATGCTATTAATAGTTGCTTTTAAGATTTGGGATTGAATAAAGAAATAAATAAAAAATAATATATCTAAAAATAGCCACACAAGACAAACAAACAAAAGTGCAAAAACATGTAATTTTTAGTTTCAATTTTTTTTCTATAGGTTCTCTACAGGATGTTTTTTTGTGGCCACCTTTAACGAAGGGTACGTATTCTATACATGAAATAAAGTAAGTTTATGCCAAAAAAAATGCTGGGAAAAAAAATTTTTTTATTAGAAAAAAAAATTTAAATTCCTTGATCGTGCGAAATTTATAGTGTCTAGTGTTTATGTTAGTTTTTTTATAGACAGATATTAATTATTTTTCGTGAAAAAATCCTGCTACGCGCGTCTATGTGCATTTATGCAGAAAAACGCAGTCTATTTACTCAACTTTGGACCCTAATATTTTGGAAACCAGACACTTCCCAGGTATGCTTCCATGGAGAAAAATGATCGTGATGATGAGGAGATTCCGTAGTTTTCGGGAACGTTGACGACCAAAAATCACCCTGTATATATTTTATCACAGCTTTTCACCTTATATACCCGTTATGTTACACCCTTATAATATAGGCTTCCGCGTAGCGTGTGTATACGTGTTATACATATTATATCCTACTGACCTGCAAAGCAAAGAGAGGAAACTGCTACCCTTCTCATATTTTAAGCAATTTAGGGTTCTATTCCTCGATGCTTAAAGTTCGCAGTTCGTTTAATAACCTCGGCGAACAAAGCGGGTACGAGATTGCATGTGCTTTATATTGTGTGGGTTCGGGTTTTACTATAAATTCACAAGTATCGATTACTACAGCTCTTGCTTTCCCTCGTAAGATGAAAAAGATTTAAGTACGATTTTTTAAAACCTTTTAGACGTAACTTGTTTGATAAATCACCCTAACAAATACGTTATAATGAAATTAGAAATCCCGTTAATGTCTATTCCTGTGGGAATTTCGAAAAACCTTTCCATATATTATGCCTATGCCATACAAAAACAAATCCTCCAAGTTTTACGGTGTTATTACAAAAGAGCGCCTAATGTTAGACTCGATTTAAATCTGACATTTGACAGCATAATGTAGGGCATATCTGCCAAATTTAGGTCATGTTTAGCTAAAAGTATGTTTATTCTTTTGTAATAACACGGTTAGTGTCTACGAGGGAGAGCATTGATCCATCAGTCATTCAGGAATGACTTTATATATAAATAAAAACTATGGACGCCCGCGACTTCGTCTGCGTGGACTGCAGAAAAAACAAAATGTCAAAAGTATCCGGGATAAAAATATTATAGCCTATGTGTTAATCCAGGATGTCAGCTAACTCCATGCCAAATTTCATTAAAATCGCTCCAGCAGTTTTTACGTGAAAGAGTAAGAAACATCCATCCATCCATACTCACAAGTTTTCGCGTTTATAATATTAGTAAGATATAAATATACCTAAATTCATCGCAAAATAAGAGGTCCGTTTACCGCAGCGCTAGCATCTTTGGAATCTGCCCACAAACAGTGTACCTATACATCCATTATTATTTAGTTCGTGAATAATGCGCCGGACTTCTTATACCGTGATTAGTTTACATCACTATAGGTATAGTTACTTAGTACCTATACTTGTATAGGTAATAATTGGACAGAAAATAACTAAATTAACTAACTTATTCACGCAACAAGTTTCCTAATTCACAGATCTTGAAACGAAATAATTTACGGCTTATTTACATAAGTATACGAAAAATCTGGGGGAAACAGAACACTTGAAGCATACCATTGAGGGAAATGAGCACTTCTTACTCAGTTACTCACTTCAGGAGGGAAAGGCTTCATTTTAAATTCGGTACACGTTAAGATTGCTGTTTGTTGAAATGTTCACATTTTACGTCTTACGAACGAAACTTAGCGTGAGAAGTAAAGCAACATAAATGCATATTATGAATATTGTATTATTTATGAATTGGATCGTAATATATTAATTATATACAGGTTTAAGTGAAATGGTACTTAATATAAATCGATACTTGACGTGTTTATTTTGAGTTACTATGAAGATATTCTCAAACATGTTAGCACTGACATTTATCTCACATTTAGACATCAATTTCACAGAAGAAGAAGTACTTGTTAAAAGAGTGTTAGGGTGGTTAATAGAGGCTGGTTTTACATACCCATTTCGTTGCCTTCTGTAAAGGTATTCCTAATATAGAACTTAAATTGAAATGCCAGTTCGGAAACACAGCCGTATGTAGAAATGCCAGTCAAATCTGCAAAATATACCTAATGACATTTATCTAACAGTTCTAAAATTATAATTAAAGTATTAAAATTTTAGGTTTAATCCGGGACTCCAATAACAACGTTTAATTATAATACCTACCAATAGCAATTTATTCCAACTAAACTTTATAATTGACCGAGGTGACCGAGATTGTCCCGAGATCCTATCTAAATGTTGTTGAATCGAGGGCAGATCTATTTTGAAATGGATCAATGAGTGGCATTTATCACAAAATTATACATTACCTAATAATCTTATTTGTTTAAGGATTACATAACTAAACGTTGCTTATTAGTACAGATGAAATTTAAGAGCTATAACACACGCGTACTGTGATATCACCAAGTACTACAATGGCTGGTACGACTACTGGCCATCAGATGTCACGTTTGTCAATGTAGAAATGCTCGTCGTGGTAATTATATCAACCATAGTTTTTCACGCCTTTTCTTATACACAAACAAAGAAAGAGAAAAAACATAATCTAATTAACAATCGCCTTTGAAAGAGAGAGTTAGAAGGCTCTGAGTAACATACATGTTTTCTCAAATATCGCCAATAACTTTATATCAAGTGCAAAGCTATTTTTGTATTTTTATATTTTCTTTGAACAAACTTCGTTAGGGCCTTTTTTCTCCGTGGTTAGTTGTATAAATATCACTTATGTATGATGTCTGAAATTGTAAACAACTTCTTCGAGTAAAGTGGCCGTCAAGTCTTGTAAGCACTTAGATTAAATTTAACAATTTCATTTGACGCATGTTAGTACTCGTATTGTATTTCTAAGTGGAAACATAAGTATTGTTATAGGTAAGTGCTACAGAAATTGTAGTTTTGTTTTGCCATTTGTATTAATCGAAAATGAAACATATAAATTATTACAGTCACTTAGACTCTAATAATGTACTTTTCTATTTAAAAGAATTTTGAAATATAAACATGTGATTTAGTCTCAAATTTCGGGAATAGTTTTTATATCATGGGCTATTTTATATAGTGGCGGTAGGCTCACCCATTACCACGTGGGACTTAATAAGCTAACTGGTGACTATATACAGGGTGTAAAAAGACAAATATGTTTCTTTAACACCTCGTATTCTTTGTAAGGTTACGATCATTTTCTTCTATCAAACCAAGCCTGGGAAACGACAAAAAAATATGAAAAAAAACTGTCATTTTATTGCAAGCAACGTATTCGTTTAATGCTTAATGTACCTACAAAACTAACATTATACGAGTAACATTATCTTTGAAAAAAATGCTTGTTAACCGATTTCAGTAAAAAGATTTATGTAATAAAAAACGATAATATTAATGTAACTTTGGACCTCAATATGTTGGAAACCCGTGGTTTCCCAGGGGTGCTTCCACCACGGGTTTCCAAAATATTGAGGTCCAAAGTTACATTAATATTATCATTTTTTACCATAAATCCATCTGAAATCGATTAACAGACTTTTTTTTTAAAGATACCATGTCAAAATGTAATAATGTTAGTTTTGTAGGTACATTTGTACTTTGAGCATCAAATGAATACATTGCTTGCAATAAAATGACAGTATTTTTTTGTCATTTCCCTGGGTTGGTTCCATAGAAGAAAATGATCGTAACCTTACAAAGAATTATTTTATTTTATTTTATTTCATATAATATATAACATAACAGAATGATCCAAATCGTTACATATTAAATCGTATTAAAATTATTATTAAAATTATACATAAAAAATTTAGAATAAAAATTTAATAATTATTATTCTTACAATACCAACAGCTTTGGCCTGTAACATATTGTAAATATTGTTACTCTAGTGAATTCACTCATTGCACATGAGAACAAATCCACCGTTTCGTGGACGACACTCAGCAGCCGCAAGGCTCTGACCAGAGGTGAGCGCTTTAACAAATTAGTTCTACCACACGCCGCCGCGAAGAGCCGATTAGTCCTAGTCCGCAAGAATGTATTTGGTACCCACAATCCACATTGCTCCAGAACCAATGGGTTTACAACTTTGTCGCGTATTACGCTTAGCACATAACTCGACAAAAATAGAAATCTCCTAACCTCTAACTGGTTATATCCTACCATACCTAAGACGAACAGCGTAGGATACATAAGTGGGTAAAAAGGATAAACCCCATACAGTTTCAAATACAGATACCTTGTGAACTTATTTTGTATCCGCTCCAACATGAGGACATATTTAGCTTCTGTTGGGGCCCATATAGCTGCGTTACTCTCCAATTGACTTCGTACTAATGCATTATATAAACTTTTTATGGCACCTATACTAGTGAAACCACCTGCAGTTCGTAGTACGAAGCCTAAGGTCTTGAAAGACTTCTTACACACGTTGGTAATATGTTCACGGTAGGACAAGTTAGCAGTAAGCCGCACTCCCAGGTCACGCACTGACGTCACCCGCTGCATCGGTTCATCGTCAATTGTGTACCTATGCTGGACCGCTAGTTTTTTTCGCGTGAAGGATATAATATTACATTTCGACGTATTAAATAATAATTTATTTTCCTTACTCCACTGTACAACTTGATCTATGTCGCATTGTAGATGGACTATATCCTCGGCATCCCTGATAACTCTATACAACTTAAGATCATCAGCGAAAAGGAGACAGCCTGAGTGTTTAACGACATCAGGAAGGTCGTTGATCATAATTAAAAACTCGAGAGGTCCCAGGTTTGAACCCTGACTCACTCCCGAGCGCGTAAAATACGATTCCGATAGGCAATTTCCGTACTGCACATACTGCTTCCGACCCTCAAGATAGCTACAGAAAAAACGTAGTGTTTGGGGGGTACAACCGATCTGTGCTAGCTTGCTCAGCAGTATATCATTGTCTACCACGTCGAACGCCTTCCTGAAGTCGAAATAAGCCGCATCAACCTGCAACCCAGCATCCACCGCCGGCACAACTGCCGACACAAAGGCGAGCAAGTTACTTGTAGTGCTACGTCCTGGTCTGAAACCGTGTTGTGAATCTGATAGTTGCGCCTTTATTTGGTCGTGTATAACTTTATGCAATGTTGTTTCGAACACTTTAGCGAATGAAGATAAGAGAATACGAGGTATTAAAAAAACATCGCTGTCTTTTTACACCCTGTATGTATGTATGTACCTATGTATACCCCTTCTGTTACATGCTGTATGTAGGTATAGTAAATTTTGCAAGATAGCTGAGAGGAATTTCGCTAAAATTTGAGGACAAAATAGCGAGCAAATGGTATTAAAAACACATTACTATGATGTGATCGAAACTAAAATAAACTTAGAATGCCCTAATCAAATCAATAAAGGTCTAGTTTCGAATTTGCGAGATTCAATCAAGTCAAGTCGCGGTCATCGGCTGTTAATCCATCCTAACTAGTTTTTTGTGTCGGACTTAGGTTGACAATCAGTACAGTCCGGATAACGTACACCTTTCTTTCCACATTTAAAGCAAATGAGAAAGTGTGATTCTTTACATTGTCTAAGAGAATGGCTATCGTTGCGACACCTTGGACAATATGAGTTTTTACTATAATCATACGATTTGTAAATAGCATTTGTATTATAGTTTTTAGATTCATTAGTAGGTTTTTTAATGTAATTTTGTCGGTTATAGTTATAGAATTGGTTAGGTTTATTTTATGAGTGGTTCTGTCTCTTATACAAGCTATGTTTCCCAGTAGTTAGGATAAAACTTAACTCTAAACCGAACCTACGCTGGATATCTCGTGGTATCAAAAAAAGCTGCTTAACGAGTAGAACCCTAAGGCAAAATTACTACACAAAAAAAGGTAAATCCGAAAAAAACACATATTCTGTATACTCGAAACTTTTAAGAAAATGCATATTCAAAGCAAAAAAAAATACTAATAATAAATATGTCTTAAATAGTAAAAATATATGCAAAGCCACATGGACGGTTATAAAAGAGGAAACCGTAGGTGCAGAATATAATAATAAAACGATTGATAAAATTAAATGTAATAAAAATATTTTAAATGACCCAATTAAAATAGCCAATTTTTTTAACGATTATTTCATAAATTTGACAAATAAATCAAATTATAATGTAACAAACAAGTACAAATATGACATAATAAAAAATTCTATCTATCTTACCCCCATTGATGAAATAAATATTAGAAAAGTTATTATGACACTAAATAATACAAATTCGGAAGGATACGATGAGGTGTGCACTAAGGTTATTAAATCGTGTAAAGATCAAATAAGTTTAATACTGGCACATTTAGTAAATCTATCAATGAGCAACGGAGTCTTTCCTGACAAACTAAAATTATCCATAGTCAAGCCTTTGTTTAAAAAAGGTGAAAAAACTGATGTTGGAAACTATCGTCCTATAACTTTAATACCTATACTATCAAAAATTTACGAGAAGGTAATGCATGGCAAACTAACAACCTTCTTCAATAAATATAATATTATACAGAAAAACCAATATGGGTTTCAAAAAAATAAGTCAGTTACTTTAGCAGCTTTTAATCTAGTAAATGAAACCCTGCAAAGCCTAAATGAAAAGAATTACACCACTGTTCTTTTCTTTGACATGAGTAAAGCTTTCGACTTCGTTTCCCATAACCAACTCTTGCAAAAACTAGAAAATTATGGTATTAGAGGCCCAGCTCTAAACTGGATTAAAACTTACCTAGACAGCAGAGCCCAGATGGTCGAAGTTACACGGCTAAACACAAAAAATGAAACCCAGAAATTTAGATCCGACTTAAGGGAAAATAGGTTTGGAGTCCCACAAGGTAGTGTGCTCGGACCTCTTCTATTTTTAGTATACATAAACGATCTCCCTAACATCATTAAATATAAAAGCGTACTATACGCTGACGACATCTCTGTAATAGTATCTACAAATAATCAAATGACATTAAATACTCACGAAATTGACATAAGTAACGTAATAACAACAATAATAAATTGGCTAAAAGATAACAATTTACAAATAAACATTGACAAAACTAATTTTATACATTTTAATAATAAAGAATATTTAAATATAATCTACCA
Organism: Carposina sasakii; assembly: GCA_014607495.2. Classification (NCBI taxonomy): domain Eukaryota; kingdom Metazoa; phylum Arthropoda; class Insecta; order Lepidoptera; family Carposinidae; genus Carposina; species Carposina sasakii. The sequence goes on along the minus strand of CP053163.1, from coordinate 8,407,119 downwards.
AGGAACTAAACTTAAACAGGTAAATAATGTTCACTTTTTAGGCATTACACTAGATCAAAAGCTAGACTGGAAACAACATACAGAAGTTGTTTGCAGTAGAATAAATAGATTTTGTTATGCATTAAACCGATTGACTAGGACTGCAACTAGACATACGGCTCTTACAGCATACTATGCATACGTAGAATCTGTTCTGCGATATGGGCTTCTTATATGGGGTAATGGTACCGACATAAAAAAAGCATTTATTGCTCAGAAGAAATGCATACGGGCAATCTGCGGAATTGCACCTGATGAGTCATGTAGACCATTATTCAAATCCCTAAGAATTCTTACCTTGCCATGTCTATACATTTTTGAAGCTGCAAAGTTTGTTAAACAAAATCCTGACTACTTTAAACGAGCCGATCAATTTTTTTCCAGAGGCACTAGAAATCGAAATCGCTTAGTCCTAGAAATTATTCCGAGAAGTGTTCGTTTTCAAAAGAACTGCTACTCCATGTGCATAAAGATATTTAATAATATACCTAAAAAAATAAAAGAGCTACAGTTGAATCAATTTAAAAATGACCTGTATAATTGGCTTGCAGATCAAACTTTTTATACGGTAAAAGAGTTCCTAGATGGAGGGTTGAGATTTGCATGAGTTGATTGGCGTCTTGATCTTGTTTTTAGAATTATCCTGTTTTGTATGCCTATTATGTGTTTTTTTTTTATATTTGCATGCCATGCCATGGTTGAGAAGGCAATTGTACTTATCTGATATATGTTACGACCTTTTATAACCCTACTCAAAGACAAATAAAGTATTATTATTATTATTATTATTATTAGGTTTTTCATTGTAGTTATAGTTATTTGTAGTATAGTTTTTATAAGATGTAGTAGATGACTAATGTTTATATACATATTCACGAGCTAGTGTCTCGGAACTTTCTTTTGGAAGTTCATGAAAATGTGACATGCGAGCCTGAATATTTTCATAATTACTACATAACTTCTTTAGAGTATCTATACTTGATACATCGGGAGAGGCAGCGAGAGTACTAGCATAGCAAGGACGTATGTTATGTAGAAGGATTTCCAATTGATCATCCTCAGACAATTGTTTACTAAGTCGAGAAAACATACCGTGCATGATCGATAGATAAATAGAGATGTTCTCTTGTTCACCTTGAGTTCGGTTCCTAATCTCAAATAATAGACGGTAGTCATAGTCAGCTTGACTAAAATCTTGTTTAAGTAGATGCACAAGTTCATCCCAGGTATGAACTTTATCTTTAGTGTAACGGAACCAGTGGAGAGCTTCATCAGTAAAAATTTCGTAAGCAAAAGTCAGCAACTTTTCCTTAGGAATATTTCTAGACAGCATTAATTCGTCAGCCTTTTGAATAAAAGCTCGTACACAAGTTTTACCAGAAAACTTCAGTTTAGTAATAACATCAGAGATTGATTTGTTTTCACAAGAGACTGAAATCATATCAGACATAGGCTCAGTAGTTAACGTTGATATAGTTTGAGAAGTTAGTTTTTTCTTTAAAGATGCCAACTCATCACATTGTTGCTTAAAAATCATACAATAGTTATTGTATAAAGCAGCAACTGCATCGCTTTTACTTATTCTAATAATTCTATAATATAAGTGATTCAGTATAGTTTCTGTTCGTAGGCTAAGATTTTTATCCAGTGTAGTTCTGAGATTATCCAAGTTAGTTTTAGTTTTTAATAATGTAGTATTAATTTCAAAGATTTCCAAATCTTCAATAGGTTCTAAATGCGACTCTAATATATCCTCAGCAGGAAGTAATGCAGATAATTTAGTAATTTGTTTTCTAAGTTCGAGAACTGATGGTTTTACCTCTAAGAGCCATACTCGAGTTCTGATTTTTCTAGAGACAGATATTTAATTGGGTAGGACATTTTGACTGGCGAGTAGCAAAATGAGTAGGTGTGTATTGCAATCAAAAACAATTATAGACCAGCCGTATACACAATAGTAGGACAGCAGAGCAGTAAAAAAACGGTAAAATTGAGTAAACACAAAAAATACAACACAGAAAAACACAGAAAAAATAGCAGCAGTAAAAACCAACACCAGAGATAACTAACTAGTGCTAAAACACGCATAAGTGAGCTCGAACTTTGTTTAGAAGTTATAGTTGGGCGCCATTGTTACGTATTAGTTAGTAGGTAGGTACGTTAATAAAATAAGACTAGAATATTTACAATTTACAATATATTTACAAAATAAGGTAGACAGTTATATATAAAAATAGTAAGAGAAAAGATATTAGGTAGTCTCAGGGAGTGAGTCTTTAGCACGCAAAGTTCGATTCACTATATACAGTTATCGGAAAACCACTTCCCTGCCGCTTCCGGTGAAGATTCAGGATGTCGTCACGGGCAGCCGCGACGTCTTGATCCCAATAGAATGGAAGGCAGGATCTGGTAGGTAGGGTAGGTAGAGTCTAGGATAGGGTCCCTGGAATTCCAATTTACAATCTAGACATTTGTAGAAAAGTCTGGTTTGGTGTTACTGCCTGCGACATACGGTAACATGGAGCAAGCTAAGAAATGTGGTCACCGATGCCACTAATTAGTGATCAATGATGTGGTAGGCACATACATAATCATTTTAATTCAAGTTAATATTCTAAGTAAGTAATTTAGTTTTATGTTAGGACGGCCAGTTAGTATGGACGAGTTAGTAGGTATATACAGTCTGTTTGACAAGAGCGTGTACGGCAAAACTCGGGAATGAATTGGGATAAAAAATAGAAAAAAAATACACTCATTATACATGATATAGACAATGATGCTTTATTATTAATAACTTGTCCAGTCGCCTCCATTATCAATAATTGACTGGAGTCTTCGAGGCATACTTTCTACTAATTTTATTGCATAATCCTGGGACAAAGACCTCCAAATAAGTCTAATTTCACGAACTAATCGTTTTAAAGTCCAGATCTGCTTTCCTCGAAGCTTCAACTTCATGAGTGCCCAAACATTTTCTATTGAATTTGCATCCGGCGACTGTGATGGCCAATCTAGTACTTCAACGTCATTTTCTTGTTTCCACGCTGTACAAAGACGACTCCGATGTTTCGGGTCATTGTCTTCTTGCAGTAACCAATATATGTTTTTCCTTCTAAACCACTTTTGAGCAGATGGTAATAAAGCCATTTGATATATTTTGACCATTTTAGCTGCATTTAAATTACCTGTAAATATGTGCAAGGTACCAAATCCCTGTTTTGAAAAACAACCCCAAACGTGCACCTTCACCGGATGTTTGACCGTCCGCTGGATGAATTTATTGGCGTGGGTACACCAGGTATGAGTGACAGAAGAACGTGCCCAAAAAGAAGCTTCGTCCGAAAAAATTACATTGTCCCAATCCCGGTCCAAATTTTCCTGCGCCCAAGTGAGTCTCTTTTTAACATGATTTTCCGAAAGTAGCGGTTTCTTTATTATGCTACGAAATTTTACATCATGAGCCAGTAAACGTCTTCTTATAGTATCACATGACACATTAAGGCCCTTTTAAAGCAAAACCACTTGGCCACCACGTAACGATAGGCGAGAATTCTTCTCGAATACCCGTAAAATCATTTTGTCCTCCTTTTTCGTTGTTTTTTGCGTAGAGCCACGATTAGGCAGATAGTCGACATTTTTTACTTCGGAAATGCGTTTCACCCACTTACAAACAAATGTCTTTGACTTTTTCATGTATTTTGCAGCGGCTGCGTATGACATTTTGGGTCCTTTTGGATGCAAACACAAAAACACTGCTTCATAACGTGATGCGTACGTAGCGCTCATGACGAAATACGTCCTTCTCTGACAAAGATCGAACGACAACTGAGACTCTATACACAAAGCATCTGAGGGGAAGGGGCTAGCTACCTGCCCAATTCTCAACCAAGCTTCTAGCGGTACCTAAAAAAAAGTTTTGCCGTACACGCTCTTGTCAAACAGACTGTACTATTTACACCATATAAAATTATAGTTATAAAATGCATTACTAATATTTTACACACTTAATCTAATTAAATAAATGGTGAAAATCATAAACTAATAATTTATATTTACACTTATAAAATATATTTGGTTGCAACACTCACCCTAGAGGGGAATTCGCCACACGCTCGTATTGGAAATTTTTTTAGGAATAAAATTGTAGTAGAAGTAGCTTCCGTTTAGAGGTAGAAAATAAAATTAATTTAACTAAGCGTCATCAGCTTGCAGATCTTTTTCAAAAAATGGCGGCATCGCCCTGTAACCAGTTCGCAATTTTTTGTTTGTTTAGTTTATCCCGAAGGAAAGGCAAGGGGAACTAAGCCCATACAGCCATTGTCTTTAGTAAATGATTTCTGAATTTATGGGATGATAAAATGATGATGGTGATGAATGGAAACGTCGGGAAAATCCTCAAGAACAAGTGTAAAGTTAGTCAAAATGAAAAATAATTGCAGAAACAACTTACATGGGCCCATGAAGAGATCGTATTCCGGTTAAAGTTTTACTCAGCTTACCTGCATATAAAACCATGCACACGCACTAGATTCACATCACAATTAATCAAAATATAACTTATCTACCAGAAAACATCACTTTACGGACACATGCAAGCCATTTACAAATAATTTTTGATTTTCACAAGAAAATTACACCCGCTCCCTTCCAGCTTTTCCCGCCGGATCCCAGTTCTCAAACGTAGCGTCCATTTGCTTTTTTTAATTTCGAAGGAGAAGGCAAAGGACATTATGAGCCGTACAGCCATAATCTTAGTTATAGTTTAGGTTGTAAGATTATCTGTTCTTATTTAGATAGTTAGGTTATTTTCCACAATATAATTAATCAATTAGTATTATGTTAGATATTTGTAGTTTTTTTGAAAATATATTTATTCACATTATGTATAGAAATACTTAGTTTTAAGAGTAAGGTAACGATTACGTTACATTAATAAATTCTGTTCCCCCGTCAACTTCCACCCAACCGCGAATTCAAACTTGTATTTTATTTTATGAATCCTATATAACTATGAACTTTCTACTAAGCACTTAATTATAACGAGAGTGCTGCAGCATTTTGTCCTGTGAATGCAGCTGTTTTTATTTTAAAATTTATGTTAATTCAAACTTCTTAGCAAATATGCACTTAAATGTGTGTTTTTATTTAAATAGGTATATCTAATAAGCTTTTGTATAGAGCACCGCGGAGTTTTTCTGGCTTACAAGCTCTTCTGTGTTAGGTTACATGTTTAAGTTTAAGACTCTCACTAAACTTGGACCGTTTTATAACTATATTTCTAATGAGATAGTAATAAATCGCTTTCGTATAACTATGTTACGGTATCTAGTTATATCCCTCGGGATATAACTAAATTACGGCTTTATCTAACTTACTGCGACATTATATTATTTTGCTCAAGTTATTTGGGTTTATTGGGCATTATTCATATCATAAAATTTTTATAATAAAATTATCATAAAAAATCATAGGCCATATCATAGGCATAATGAGACAAAAAAACCTGTTTTAAGTTGCTCGGTAGGTACGTACGTAGAGGGCATTTCAGTAAGGGCCGGTTTATCCAACGGTGAGATAGCCTGTCTGAATAATAAATAGATGTCTTTCTCTAATATGTAATCAAGATAAGAGACAAAATTTATTCTGCGGATTGGTTGTCAGACCATTGCATTGTAAAAATCGGGCCTAATAGTTTGTTTGAATTGCTATACGTCTATCCAGTAGAGATGAAACGGATAGTGGTTTGGCCGGATACCGGATACCGAATATTTAGCAAGCTACGAAGCTGGAGCGGATATCCGGCTCTTTATCGCCTTACACGACGTGATCAGTTTGATTTGAATATAGACACGGTGAACGGGATAGGAAATATTCGGCTTTGTTATTACAAGTTACGTAATCAGTAAGGCCGAGCGGACGAGACTAGACGAGAGCATCCTGTACACACTCGCTCTTGGTCTGTCTCGGCGAGTGTGTACAGCTGGCATGACAGTTTGTGTTTGTTTCTCAGTTCGCTAGTTTATTCCATTGTTTTTTCACTTGTCTAAGTTTTTTGTTTGTTTGATTAACAAGAAATGTCATAATCAAAAAAACGATTATGTGGTACGATTTACATTATTTTTCATTCTGTAAAATTAAGAGAATATTACTATCCGGTATCCGTTCGGATAGTGAAAACAAGGCCGCATAGGCCGGATACCGGATAGTTACCGCATATCCGTTACATCTCTACTATCCAGCCTTCGGCGCTAGTCCCTCGGTGTATGTCTGGTATATGAATCTGGAATATGAATCCATCACATGCCTGCCCGCGGGTATCGTATGAGGCGATTAAGGGTTCTGGGAGGTGAGTAGCAGCGCCTCCCGTGTAGATAATATAGTCCGAAAAGCACACTGCGGTCACCAACCCGCCTGCCCAGCATGGTGACTATGGGCAAAAACCCCCCAATGAAGCCGACGGAAGCAGGGGGTGCAAAGAAATGTGAAATTGATATTTGTCTTTTATTGTTTCCTGCTCCTCCTTTTTTCATACAACTTTCGACAGTCTCATCTGGCAAACCCTTATTAAGCTATATTAAGTCGTGTCCACGTAACGTGAAATGTAATTAGACAGTCTTTGTGTGAACGCTTTACAATAAAGGATGTCCTGTGACTTCCATACTGTTCGCATAAATTAACTGTAACGTAATATTTCACGTTACACTCGCGTGGACACGGCTTAAAACGAATTGCGCCTGGGCGACGTCGCCTATATGCCTTTCATTCTCGTATCTATAGGTAGACTCGGCTTGAGACTTAATATCCAATTAACTCTGTATGTGCATGTACAACGTGTAGTTTTATGATATAGATGGCTAGGAAGGTGTTAAGTAGTATTACTTTTATAAATGGGGATGGTAACGGTAGTGTAATTTTCGGATTATGTTTTCAACACGAGAGGCGCTGCTGCCCACCTCTGCCTACCCCTGCCTCTTGCGATGCCGACTGGCGGACATGAAGTGGTAATATTCTACTCTACTGATACTATACAGCCACATGATCCATATATAAGGTCTACCAAAAAGTCCCGATTATCTTTTGACACGAAACTAGGTAGGTAAAAAGAAACAACTTTCATTAGGGGACCAACAGAACTCTGAAATTGGGGGAAAAAAAATCAGCTGTTCCATACATTTCAGTGCAGTAATTATTCAAGATTGTATGGAATTATTCGGAGTTGGTCCCATAATGAAAGTTGTTTCTTTTTACCTACCTAGTTTCGTGTCAAAAGATAATCAGTACTTTTTGGTATATCTTATACCTACGAGTATATACTCGCTCGTACTCACACTTAATGGCCTGTTACGCATCACATTATTTTGTCACTCGTTCGATGTTATATATACATTGAGATCGTATTTATTGTAAAGCTGCTCCATTGACAGACCAATTAAGGTCGGTTCATATTAGCAGACACATAAACAAAGGTTGGGTCCGATGCCAAGTAGATGGTAATCTCGATGTCAGATGCTGTTTACTAATATGTCGGTTACGTCCTTTGATGAGGGAACATTCGTAATTGCGGACAGTTATACCTATACTATATAGCCATATTATGTAGGTATAGTCTATGAATTAGGTAAATTAAATTACCCCAAAATAGATACCATAGTGTTTAACCGTTCACCGTGAAACGGTTACGGTCACAGCTATTGAAGATAACTATCGAGATATCGATGTATTATGGACGTTACTCAAAGTTAATCGTGGTTTATAGATTTCGTGGAAGTGGACACTTTAACTCTGGGTGAATAATAATTTACATACATAATATGTACACGACTGTGTTACAGTAATGGGGTAGCCAGTGGGGTGCGCGAACCTTTTTACGCGGCGTAACGCTAGCGACTCTCTAGCAAAATCTATGTGATTTGACAGTTTGACGCTAGCGTTACGGACTATCGAGAGGTTCGTGCTTACCCCACAGAACTGCAGTATCATAAACGTGGCTGTGATCACTTATAAATGATCTGTGGCAAGATGCTAGTTTATCGCTAGAGAGAATGCTTGAGTTCCTCAGTAGACTGTTAATTGTAAGAGATATATAAATAGATATAAAGAGATTATTTTAAAATGTTATCGCCTCTTTGCAAGAACAACGATTTGATATTTCATAAACGGCTGCATTTTTCATGTAAAGAGGTGTTATTTAAAATGCAAAAAATATGCTTCATCAGCCTGAAATCAATACTAGATCTCTCAGTCATTGGTCCAGTTAGCTAAACACGGGTAACATAAACTACAATAACAAAGGCAGTGAAATACAATGTAGGACACAAAACCAGTACATTCCTATTATTTCGTATGGTTTAATGGCACAGCAACGTTGTAAGTAGCTTGAGTTTACAGTTCTATGCTTGAACTAGTCGGCCAGAGGGCATCTTTCAAACTATACGAGCATTAGTGTAGCAGCAACTGTGCTCAAGAGAGTTTGGTCATGCTAAAATGTATTTCTGAGTGTGTTGATTTTATTTGCATTGTTAAATTTCATATGATATAAATCCTGTCATTCAGACCACAAAAACTCTACAAATATAGAGTAGATATTTCGCTAAATGCATTAGTTTTGCCATACGTGACGCTATCGTTAATTCGTAACTGTTGTGCTACGCGCATTGCTTTTGTAGCTATTGTACTACGCGCACCGATTTCGTAGCGGTTGTGCTACGCGCATCGATTTCGTAGCGATTGTGCTACACGCACCGTTTTCGTAGCGCACTCCGTATTATAAAAGGCTAGATATTTTGAATAGTATAGGTTTTAGAGGCACATTATTTGGCTTTTAGCACTTTGTTTGGTTAGGTTAGGTTATGTGAGATAGAACTGTACAAATAATCAAGTAATTTATTCCTTTCATACATACATACACATAGTCACACCCATTATCCCCCAAAGAAGTTGGGCAGAAGTGTGCAAAAAAACACATCCACTTTTCACCAGTTTGCCTTTATGTCTTTCATATAATTCAAAATATCTAGCCCATTTGTAACACTGCTTGTCATACAATATGTATGCCTTAGGCATAACTACTACATAGAGTGTTTCATTCGAGATTTCATTTACTAGTCACAGAGCTAGTGCGCTGTACACTGCTATTGCACTGATTGTACGACTGGCTAAATGGGCTTAGTTAATTAAAGCGAAACCACTTAATGTTCAGTGTACCTTTACATGTTTAAATAGGTGTCAGGTTTAAAAGCAGCAATGTAGTTGTACTTTACAGTTCTCTACAAGTATTCAAAATTTTAATGGTAAATTCGTAATCCGAGTTAAATGACCCGGTAGCTCAGTTGGTTAGAGCACAGCGATGCGAAAGGTCGTGAGTTCAAGTCTCACTCGGGCAAAAAAATGCATTTCTTAATATTATTTACCTATATAATATTAATTTAGGGCTGATTTTCCAATGGTCAGATAGCCTATCTGATGGATATATTTGATGCTGTCTTTCCCATGCCGCTCTTTCTTTAAAACTTGATTAAGATAGAGACATCATCAACCTTAACCGTCAGATAAGCTAACTGGCTATTGGAAAAATCGGCCCTAAAAGATCTTTATATTAAAAATGGCGACCCACAAAAGTGACATTTTGTAATACTTTCAGACTCATATGGCGATAAAATTGAAATTGTTTGATACTTCCAAAAGACACAGTATCTATTTATATACGTGTTAAATGGATGCATTAGGATGCCTGTGCCGATTATTTTTATACCTGCATTCTTAGTAGTAAATCCATAGAGAGTTCTTGGGTGAGAGACTTCGTTCTTTGACATGCGAGTTAATTTTAATGGTGTATAAATGAAATTGTATTAGGCGTTACAATTCGGAAGTTCAAACATTCACTATCTAAAACCGGTTTTAGAGGTTCATAATAATTAGTGGTTTACTAATTTATTAATTTCTATAATCCTGAGGATGCCACGGTTGTTGGCGAAACATATGTAGATTATTTATCTAGTTTTTGATTTCGGAATGGTGCAATGTATCGTCTTGCATGCTAGGTGCTCGGGTCTGGTTTCTCATGGCGATTGTAGTTAGTGCAAGTGCCTGTTGTCGCAATTATGAGTTATCAGATCCGAGGGTCAGTGGAGGGTGTAGGGCCCGGTGGTGGGCGCACCCATAGTGAATTTAATGGTGTAATTAAAACGTGATTTATCTATAATAAATAAATAATCATTAACCAGCTTATTAGATCAGATGCGATTGCACTTTTATCCGTCAAATACCTAAATTAATCTTTTCTACATTAATCTTTAATAATTTAATAATTAACATACCCCCAGAAACTGACTGATCATACCCTCAACCTCATGGCGGAAAGGCGCGCAATGTTTCTGCAGTCCTCTGATGACGCTGAAGCATATCGGCAGCTCAATAGATGTATCTCCAAGTCTCTGCGACACGACATCCGCAGCTTTAATACTCGCTGCATTAAGGAGACAATAGAGCGAAACCAAGGCTCCAAAGTGTTCACAAGAGAATTATCTATTGGGCAGAGCCAGTTGACGAAGCTGAAGACAGAGGATGGCAGTGTAGCGTCTACCATACCAGAGGTGCTAAGGGAGATTGAGAGGTTATATTGAGAGCTATATCCCTCGGTCGCTAAACCTGTTAGATTAGGCAAAAACCCAAGAGCCAAGCCCACCTGACACTATACTGAAGACATCCCGGATATCAGCCTGTACGAGATTACGACTGCCCTTAAACAACTAAAAAAAAGCGCCGGGCGACGATGGAATTACATCAGAGCTTCTAAGAGCGGGTGCAACTCTGGTACTGAGGGTTCTCCAGAGGCTCTTCAATTCCGTCCTGCTCGAAGGCGTAACACCGGAAGCATGGAACAGAAGTGTGGTTGTTGTTGTTTTCAAGGGTAATCACGAATCGTCTTGCTCGCAGGTTTGATGACTTCCAGCCTCCTGAACAAGCCGGTTTCCGAATAGGGTTCAGTACCATAGGCCATATCCACACGCTACGGTAGATTATACAAAAAAGCGGAAGAGTATAATTGGTCACTATGCCTAGCGTTCGTGGACTATGAGAAGGCATTTGATTCGATCGAGACATGGGCAGTGCTGCAGTCTCTCCAGCGGTGCCATATTGACCATCGATATATTGAAGTGCTGAAGTGTTTATACAGTAACGCCACCATGTCGGTACGAGTACAGAGCCGATTTCATTGCAGAGGGGAGTGAGACAAGGAGATGTTATTTCTCCGAAGCTCTTCACTAATGCAGTGGAAGACGCCTTTAAGCTTCTCGAATGGAAAGAACTAGGCATTAATATCAATGGCCAATACATCACTCACCTTCGATTCGCAGACGACATCGTGGTCATATGTGTGTGAATATGTTACTTATCATGTCGAACGTCCATATACCGCCCAGTCCTGTACTAGTTGGGAGCTCGATGCTCGAAGTTGTTGACGAGTATGTTTACCTGGGACAGACGGTCAAACTAGGTAGGTCCAACTTTGAGAAGGAGGTAAATCGTCGAATCCAACTCGGCTGGGCAGCGTTCGGGAACTACGAAGCATATTTGTGTCCAAGATACCCCAGTACTTAAAGACTAAGGTATTCAACCAGTGCGTGCTGCCAGTGATGACCTACGGTGCCGAGACGTGGTCTCTATGTATGTGCCTCATAAAGAAGCTCAGGATCGCATAGCGAGCGATGGTGAGAGCTATGCTTGGGATCTCTTTGCGTGATCAAATCAGAAATAAGGAGATCCGCAGACGTACAAAGATCACCGACATAGCTCAACGGTCCAGCAAGCTGAAGTGGCAATGGGCAGGGCACATAGCTCGAAGAACTGATGGCCGATGGAGTCGGAAAGTTCTAGAGTGGATACCACGTATCGGCAAGCGCAGCGTGGGAGTGCCACACGCGAGGTGGACGGACGACCTGGCCAAGGTCGCGGGCGTCGGTTGGATGCAGGCTGCTTCCGACCAGTCGGAGTGGAGGTTGTTGGGGGAGGCCTATGTCCAACAGTGGACTTCTCAGGGCTGTAAATGATGATGATGATGATGACATTAATCTTAGCGAATACAAGCAGATGTAGTTTTTCCTGCCTCCGGTAAATATAAATCAGCCAGCCCGAATAAACTTGTGGTCCTAAGCTGCTCTTTACCGGTTAATAATGTGCAAGAGTCGATGGGCTGTCTGTCAAACACGTTCGCACTTGACACGAGTTCCACATTCCCCCGATGGTTTATTCATGGCCCCGTGATCCTCTTCAGCCTCCATTCGCCTGCCTAAATATATATACCTACATGCAAAACATTTCATCGATTAATTTGTAAAATTCCAATGCATAATCTGTCGTGGTCGAATTGTTACTAATTTTCGATTATATTGAGTTTGGTTATCAATAACGCAAGTTCGGAACTTTAATTATACAATTAGCTTATTGATTACACCATATTACACATTGCTTATGTTACATGTTATTTTAATATTCTCAGTAGGTACTCGTATAATTATCGCTTACTTCTTTCATTTTTGTAAGATATATTCCTTTAATCAATTCAGTTAATCAATTTTGAAACCGTATAAATCCCATCACTAAAAGCTAACCCGTGTTAGTATAAAAAGTATATTTATTTTAAAAATAAACTGCAGTTTCCCGATTAAAGTGCTGTTGCTCTGTATGAAAGCAGTTTTATATTACGTTTCACTAAATAGTTCCTTGGAACGGTGGCACTAGTTGCTCAGCGCTCCACTATTATTCGGTGCAAATATATGCAAAAAAATTTAGTTCCTAAAACTGGCACGCGAACTACAGTCATATAACTTAAAGTATTTATTAGAGGTGACACATTCCCAAGTGGAATATTGAGCAAAAGTTTGGGTTACAAAGAGCTAAGTGCACCAAAATCCACTAACTACAAACGAGGTTTGTACGCAGTGTTTACATTCTGAAGTGGCTTTTAAGTAATTCTAAGTAACTTCTAGTGTAAAGATAAAATAGAACAATAGTTCTTATGTATTCTTCTTCTTCAGCCTATTGCAGTCCACTGCTGGACGTAGGCCTCCCCCAGGGCACGCCATGTATGTATGTATTATTATCCTACCTGTTCCTCAGGCGCGCACGGTGTCGCATAGGAACTCACCATTGGTTCGTGCTCTGACCCTACTGAATGCGCTTCTGACGTCAGCACCGGAGTGTGATTTGTTTGCTGATAGATGGAGGAGTGTTTAGTAGAGTGTATGAGGTTTTACAAGGTGAATGATAGTGTTCAGGTTAGTTCAATTAAGTATAATTTTTTTTTATCACTGTGTTTTTTTGTTTTGTAATTTACTATGTCTATTTCAATGTTTATTTGTTCTGTTTTCTTCTCCTTTTATTTTCTCCTAAACTTGACGGCACCTTGGTATCGCTGTAATGCCGTCAAGTCCGTGTACATATAAATAAATAAATTGTGACATAATAATTAAGTGACATACAATAACAATATACACACCCATACAATATACATACAGAGATGAACGAACCGTTCTAGCCTCTCACTCCGTGTGTACAATAGGGTAGGATACAATAGCCTGGGGAAGGCTTAGGTCCAGCAATGGACTGCAATAGGCTGATGTGTGATGTGTAATAAATTTCAGTGTTCTGTATTACAGCCGTGCTAACATGCGATCAGCGACATCGCTCTCGAAAAATGTCGAAAATTTATCGTTGTCGAGTAATTACGAGGATAAAATATTTTCTCTTTCTTTACTGTAGTAAAGAATATGATAACATGAGAAAGATTATATATTTTAGGTATTTCATTTAGGCATTCCATTAGGTAGGTTCCCGCTGCGCCTATCCGCGCCTATTCAGAGGGCAGTCTCGTGGACGTGCTGTGCACGCTGCTGTTGACGGCACTCGATCAGCACTCGATTAGGACCTCCAAAAATATAAAAGGTCTCAAAACTATAATAAACTTTCTCAAATTTTTCGTCGATATATTTATTCGACGATAAAGTGTCGATATTTAAGTGCCTCAAACAGTTTAAATATAATATATAGAAAACATGATAAAAATGTCCTGCCGTGTCCACAGACTATTGCTATATGTTTGCCATGTTAGCTACAAATGGATAAATAGTGTTAAATCAACATAATGTGTGGATAAAACTTGTCGTGGTCATGCTATGCCTACAGGTGCTGGAAAAACGATGAAAGCCGAGCGATTGAACAAACACCAGACACGGGATCGATAGACGGAAGCCCCGGACCAATCTAAGCACTACAATATCCATAAGTGTATTATTATATTAATAATAATGAACCAAAAAATACATAAACTTAAATATTAGATGCAATATTACCAAGATTATAAAAGGGATATGAAAGTAGATATTACTGTACTACCAAATGGCCAGCATAAAGTGCATAAAAATAAAACTGAACATTTTCACAGCTGTTAAGATTCTGCTCTTAGAAATGCCATTTAGTAAGATGTCGTCTGAAATAGCAACAGTAAAACAGTCTAAGTACTGCATTTCTAGCTATTTGACAACGCTGATGGAAGCCTTATGGAGCGGCGATGCGAGTGTTGTTTTCGTATTCATTACCAGCTGATGCCCTCATCTTAGTACCCAAGACACAAGCAAAGAGATCTTAATGTGAAACGCTTTTCGTTTTTAAGTTATTATCTAAGGCGTAATTAAGATAAATTTCTAAATTTTCCTTTCAATATTTCCAGTGTACTTACATTTAATTAAAAAGTATTATGTAAACGGATCGATCTCGCTACTCCAGACAGACCAATAAGGACTACGTGAGTGGCTATTTTGTATTAATAATGTATTCATTAAAATGTTAAATAAATTTTTAAAAAAGTAGTTTTCCCTTCAGAATTATGATCAGATGTCAAAATATCAATATTTGCCTTGCTGTTACTTACGCCCGGTAAACCGCCATGCGCCAGCCCTATTCGAAACGCAACAATTTACGTTACCTACGTAGCATCAATTAGTAAATGAATTTGCATGACACGGGCATTGCTCGCAAATAACGTTTATCAAGGATTCGGCTTTCGGTATGCGATTGTAGTTTAAACCTGTCGTGTACCTTATACCTTATTCTATTCATGAAAATGCTTTTTGAGTATAAACCTACTAATACAATATAAACTTACTAATATTACGTGATAAAAGTTTATGAATGAAAATGTTAGGTCGTATCCATATTGTTTTCCTCGCATTTCGGATTTTGATAAAGGGCTATACAGTTCATACAGAAGAAATCAAGGGCCTAGTTACCTAGTAGGCGATAAAATATGGGATTGATAATTACCATTTCGATTAGTTGTTTAAAATATAATAGCAAAGCGTAGGGAATATTGGCCATATGTTTGTACAATTCGGTGTGTTTCATGGTCATATCTTCCTATTGATAAATTTTTAAATAAGTCACATCAGGTTATTTCGGCTTTCTCACAAAAACAAAGGCATGTATATCACTTTGCTATAAATAGGAATTCTTGCCAGTCCAATCTAAAAGACTAACATGGCATAAAAACATATTGTATAATGAATGGCATACTTTAGTTTGTATGTCTATGAGTGTATGGTGAATGCGTGTCGTGTGTCCAACTGACACGGGCCCCTTGTGGCGGCCGAACATCGAAATCAAATTAGTCGAGTCCCTTTGACGAAGTTTAGGTTTGTTTAACTACTCTGTCTGACTAGGAAATTATTTACTAACTAAGCAAGGTGCCTAGAAATTATTTAGGTGGGCGACGGGTTTAAATTACAACGGAACTCGTAATATGTCTGCAGTTTTAGTATAAAAGTCAACTTGTACTTGGCGTAAGTAATATGTTGCGTATGTTCCAACGTAATTGTACAATTCCCTACTAATTCGTTTTTTTTTAATACACAAGTAAGTATAAAAATATTTTTGTGCTCGTGGTATTAAACATTTTAATTTTTCGTTCCGGATACGTGTAAGTTTCCCCGTGAGGTTTTGCCCTAAATGTGGCGGTTAAAGTATATGGTATTTTAAGTTCCGATTATAATTAATTTCCTAAATTTTAGTCCAGAAATGGGGCAGCGAGAACTGCAAGATCATAAATTAAATCCCACAGCCACGTTTACCGTAGCGGTGATAGATGCGAAGGATGAGTGACAAGTTTCGTTGTTGTTCCTTTTGTTGAATTGATAAGAAAAAACAATCTTGTGATACGCGTTAACCCGAGGGAAATTTCGATTAGAAGTTGGCCTGAAAGAAGATATTGATGTCTTATATTGCATAAAGTTATTAAACACAGATACAGACTATCGAATAAATCCTCATATAAATAATAAAAAGAAATGATTCTATTAGTTACACTCGTATTTCTATTTCGCTCTTGATTTATCCGTTCAGTATTTTACGACGGTTTATAACAAGGAAAACATTATAGCCAAGGAAAATGCTCTGTAGCTACTTATATGGAACTATTTCTGGTATACTCTCACATTAGTAGATCAATGTTTGGGATTGCATGATACCTCATCTAGGATTTACAGGGTGTAATAAAAGAGTGATAACACGCGAACTGCTATGAAAATAGCCCACTATAAAGAACATATCTCCAAAATTTCAGATCCGAATTCACATGTCCAAGATTGTATGAACATTTTTAAGTTGTTCAGGTATTCTCCAAAGTATTTGGAAAAATGGAACATAAAACATATTATTTTGAGTCTTAAATTTAGTGTATAGGCCTATATGGAAGACTTTTAACCCGACTGCGCGACGTAAAGGAGTGGTATTGTGTTAAACAGCCTATGTTCCAGTCGGGATCCATTATCCGACAGTCAAGCTAATAATTCAATGGATCCTGGCTGTTCAGTTGTTATGTTACGATAATAAAAATTTTTTTTTTTATGTATTCAAGAAAAGATTGAAGGTCCATTATTTATCTCTCCCATCTTCTTGATAAATAAATAAATAAAATAAAAAATAATTACATTTGATGTTATTTTTATCCTTTAGTTTGTATACTATTTATCTATGTTTATGCGTTTTATTTAGGTATTTATGTTTATGTAGTCTATTTAGATATTTTTGTTTATTTTAGGTTTATGTCTTTTCTTTTATTTAATTATTTAGTTTATTGGTCTGTTTGTGTGCACACATACCTACCTCTTATGTTAATTTCTCTTTCACGGTTGGTTTGCTGGAAGAAATCTCTTTTAGAGATAAGCACGCCTTTGTACATTTTCTTTGACATAAACTTTATTTGTGAAAACTTTACTGTGTACAATAAAGCATAATAATAATAATAATAATAATATTCATTCCATAGACCACCGGACATCTAAGTACTTGTTTTTTTTTTATTTTCAGTTTTTTATAATGTACATTATTTGGTTCTTTTTTAAGCAGTCGGATTTTTGGATTTTTTAAATTATGTTTTTTTATTTCGTAGTATTAACATACTATCCCTCCTGGAACTTCCTGTTACATCCTGTATAAACAGGATTTCCTGTCGTAAAATCGGTAACTAATAAGTAGAACCACGCCCACATTTTTTCATCATAAAAATTAAGGAACAACTTTACATCATACTCGGCCGAGTTTCGCCGGAACCATCTAGTTATGCGCTTAAGTTATAAATTTAAGTTGGTTAATTAAAAACTGTCTACTACAACTTGTGCCGGATTTTTTAAAATATTCTCAGCTAGCAAACAATTTTGTCGTGAAGATAACTTTTATAATTACAAAAACTTTGCATATCTAGATCCTACGAGTATCATATTCGAAAATGGGCTAAAAATTGAATATTAAAGCGGATGGAACATCGTACCTACCTATTCATATATGGACGACATAGCTGACGGAAAATTTTATTACGCTTTCTTTCTTTAAGATAAATCTGTTAGTTCTTCAGTTCTATTTTACTATTACAAAGTTATTTTCTCACTGTGTTTGCTGAGGTTTGGTATCCCTAGGGAAATTTTCTTCGTGTTTCCTCAGGAAAAAAATACATTCAACCGTTTACTTGACTTGCAAACATGCTAATCTTTAATGTTAACGAACGTCGTAACAATATGAAAGCAGTTATTTATGTTTGTAAAGTCATTACTGATTACTAAGTAGCTTTTTTGTGAGTATACTATTTTGAAATACATAAAAAATCAATCAATATCCTTACGTATATTATAAATGTAAAAGTAAATCTGTCTATCTGTCTGTCGTCATTTTGTGCCAAAAGTCCTAAACCGATTTACAAAGGGTACTTCTTATCCCGGGAGAAAAATTTCAAATTGTTTTTTTTCCGTAGTCCACGCGGACGGAGTCCTGAGCACCCGCATAGGCTCCCGGGGCGGTTCTTCTGCGTGTAGTGGTCGTGTAGTGTTGTGTCCGGTTACTGCGCGGGTGAGTTGTCGACAACAACATACTTGGTATTTGGTAGGTCGACAACAACATACTGCGTAGTAGGTTGCTTATCTCACGCCACTCATGCTGGCTCATTTAGGGAGCCTCTGGCCGGCATTTTGACACCCGGCCAGGGAAGAAGGCGCCTCTTAGCCCCCGACAAGCACGTGCGCCCTAGGAAAACCTAAGCGGCGGACCGTAAAGGCGTACGTGCAAGCCGGTGGCGGTGTGTCGCCACGGCAGGCTAGGTCTCCGTTCACCGGACCATCATCTAGCCCATACCGACGCCGAGGTCAGACCTGTATTGCGCTAAAGCTAAGTGATACAGGCCTGGCCCGCGGCCCGTCGGAGCTGGCAGTCGGTATACACGACTGACAGGGGCCGCAATCGGTGTTGGCAGTTTTCCGGACTAGGTGTGTGTGCGGTATCGCCCAGCAGCCTGCTGGTAGCTACTGGTCCACACACACCTGTCCCATAGGGCGCTTGGCGCCACAACGTTAGGGTGCTCGGTGTCGAGCGTAACGACAGCCCGCGCTTGTCGCCGGTCGCCGTCCCCAACCCGGCAAGTTGAACTTGTGCGGGCGGGCTCGGCGGGTGGTGGCCTGCCGTCTGGTCGCGACATCCGCCACCGAGCCCATTGTGCGCGCCGCTCCGGCGCCTGGGTGAACGGCTCAGAGCCTGCCTCCCCCCCCTCAAGTCAGTCCCTGCCCTTCTTCTTAGCTTAGTGAGCGGCCGCCGTGACGTCATATCACGGAGCCGCTCAATGGAGTCACTTCGGACCCCACCGTCCCCGACTCCTCACCTAGTCCCCCGCGCGATAGGCCAAATGCCGAGCGCCACCTCTTCACCCCGCGCACCCACACAAGTAGGGGAGCGCCAGTCAAGCTCTCTATCGGGGCAACTAAGCCCGATAGCATCTCCGCAGCCGACGCCTAGTACGTCGTATGCGGAGATGGCAGCTGCCAGCCCACCCCGCCGCTCGGTAAGAGACAGGCCACCCACACCCGCCGCCGCCGGGCCCCCGCCCCCCTCGCCCCCCCGCGTGGCCCCGACTTCTGAGTCGGCCCCCGCCGCGGAGGGGCGGGCATCGTACCCCCCTATAGTGGTGGAGAAGTTGCCGAACTGGGTTCAGCACTTCTCCACCCTAACAAACAGACTTGGCCATCCCCCCAACGCCCGCCCCTTTAAAGAGGGGTTTCGCTTCTTAAGCCAGACCCCCGACGAGTACCGCATCATACAGCGGTACTTAGTAGAGGCGAGGGAGAGATGTAGAGACATCGAGTACCATGTGTACTCTACATCGGAGAGCCTCCCTTCTAAGGCGGCTCTCCGCGGGCTCCCGGCAGGCACAGACCTGGCGGAGATTAAGGCGGCGTTCTCGGGAGAGGGCCTCCCAATACGCCACCTTCGGACCATTCCGTCCCGCCGTAATAGGTTGGGAACTATTTTCTTTCTCGAGTTTGAGCATCTTTCTAAGGCTCAACTCGAGAAATTATACAAGATAGACACCATCTTGAATCTCCCCGGGATTCAGATTGAAGCCTGGAGGCCCAATAAGGGCCCCGCGCAATGCCATAGGTGCCAAGCATTTGGCCACAGTTCGGCGATATGCCACCGCTCCCCGCGCTGCCTAATCTGCGCGGAGGGGCATGTGGTGGCCGACTGCCCGCGAGGCCGAACTGACCCTCGCACATGCGCCAACTGCAGGGGCCCGCACAGCGCCAATGACCGGCAATGTCCGGTCTATAAGAGGATTTGCAGGAGCAAGAACATCAGGGTTTCGCCCCCTGCCCCCACTGCCCCCCAACCACCACCACCACCAGCTCCCCCAGCCCTATCACGCCGGCCAGACCCTAGGCTGGCGAGATACGCCGATGCGCAACCGCCCCCGACACAGGGGACTGCTGGGGCACAATTAGAGCCCCCACCGGCGAGGACGGCGACTACACGCCCTCCTCTTCCGGTACCCCCCACCACCCTCATGCCCCCGGCTAATCCGCCGCCACGACCACCCGCCCCCCCCTCCGCCCCTGCGGTCCATCAACAGCGTTGGCCGGTCATTCCACAGACCGCCGAAACTGAAAGGCGCCGCCGTAAAAACCGTCGAGATAAAGAACGGAAGCGGCGCCTAGCAAACCGCAGGGCGGCGGAGATTGAGGCGGCCACTCAGGCCGCAAATGTAGAGACGGGGCCATCTGCCCCGCCTAGACCACAGCAACTACCTCCACTATATAGGGCGCAGGAAATAAGCCTGCGCCCTCAATACATGATCCCTCCGACGGGCAACACCCGCCCCAACACGCTCTCTGCTCCTGCAGTCCTCCCCCGCCCAACAACGTCCGGGCGGGGGCGCTCGATATCCCGGGGAGGGCGGCCCACATCTCGCCGAGGTTCATCCTCGGCCGTCGGGCACCGCCAACCCCAACCTACCGGCCAATCCGACGTGCGCCAAGAAGTGGCTGATATACTGCAGATGTTTGTGGGAACACTGCAGGAGATAGTCGCAGCGCTGACGACAGGCGGGGACATCCGCCTGATAGTCACACGGGCTCTGACCCAACTGCTCCCTCCGCTAGAACGGATACAATAGGCTCGCTCAGGGTCCTGTACTGGAACCCAGGCGGCATCAAGGACAAACTCCAGGACTTGAGGGCCGTGGTCTCAGTGCAGGACATACATGTCATCTGCCTGGGCGAGACGAAAATTCGCCCTGAGACGGTGCTCACGTTGTCCAACTACTTCGTGTACAGAAGGGACGAGGTGTCCCCTGAGAGCAATACGGCTTACAGGGGCACAGTGGTCCTGGTCCGCAGGGACATTGTGCACGAGGAGTTGGACCTACCATCGTTTCACTCAACCCGTTCTATCGGAGTAAAGATATCAGCCAACGGCCGGGCGTGGCACTTGTACGCAGCGTACAAACCGCCCGGGGACCCCTTCTTGGCCGCGGACCTTGATGCCGTGTTCGTAGGGACCACGCCGACGCTACTGCTCGGCGACCTGAACGCCAAGCACTCGGCCTGGAATTCCCGAGCGACGAACGCGGCAGGTAGAGCCCTGCTTCATGCAGCAGAACAGCGCAACTGCGCTGTGATCGGACCTCTCACGGCGTCACACGTCCCGACTCATGCCAGCATGAGGCCAGATGTCCTGGACATCATAGTCCACAGAGCCCTGCCGGCACCAGTATCCGTGGAAGTGTTATATGAGATAACTTCATCTCAGCACTTCCCGATACTGGTGTCGGTGAGCACCAGAGCCGTATCTGTTCCGTCCCGACCACCGGGGCGCAGAACGGCCTGGGAGGCCTTCCAGGGCATCATGGCCCAATACCAATTACCGCCCACCACAAACGCCGAAGAGGTAGAGTCCGCCGCTGCGAGTATCACAGCGCAGCTAAAAGACGCCATCGATTCGGCCAGCTCTACCATAAGCACAAGGTCCGCCCGTCGTGACGAGTTGCCGGCGGGCATAAAAAGAGATCTCCAAGAGAAGAGGCGGCTAGCGCGCCTATGGGCGCGCACACGCTGCCCCTCGGTCAAGAGAGACCTTAACGCACTCGCGACGAAGGTCTCAGAGGACGTCCGGGCTTTTCGGGGCGTCTGCTGGGACAAAGTACTTGATCGAGCCCGTGACGACGACACAAATCTGTACAGGTTGAACCGGCAGCTAACAAACGCCAAGCTGCCGGTTTGCCCTTTGGTCGACGCCACGGGCACTTACAACTTTACCGCCGAGTCGCGAGCAAAAGTGCTCGCGGATCACTTGGCGGTACAACTTACCCCCCATCCTCCCAGCAGCGTTCTGAGAATCCTGGAGTTCCATCGGACGACCGAGGAGGCAGTCTCTACCTTCCTATCAGCCCCAGTCCCGCCTCTCAGCGGAGACTCTTTTATATCGCCCGCCGAAGTTGCGAGTGAGGTTCGGTGAATGAACCCCCGCAAAGCCCCCGGACATGACCATATCCCCGTCATGGCGTTGAAGCACCTTCCTAGGAGAGGCATAGCTGCTCTTGCCCGGCTCTACAACGGAGTGCTGAGGACTGGCCACTTTCCCGACCTCTGGAAAGTGGGCCGAGTCATAGCACTACCGAAGCCGGGTAAAGACAAGCGCTACCCGGCCAATTATCGACCGATCACCATCTTGTCCAACATCGCCAAGTTGTTTGAGCGTCTGGTGTTACAGCGTCTGAAGCCGTATGTTTCGTTATGCGAGGAACAGTACGGCTTCAGAGACGCCCACTCCACGACGCTTCAACTTGCGCGTGTGTTGGACCATCTTGCAGTTGAGCGAAACCACCAGAGGTACACGGTCGGAGTCTTTCTCGATATGGAGAAGGCCTTCGATCGTGTGTGGCACCCGGGGCTCCTGTATAAGCTCATTGGCCAGGGGCTACCTCCGGCCCTCATAAGGATCGTTGCGTCGTTTTTAAGCGACCGACGGTTCTTCGTTGGGGTGGAAAACGCGGTCTCGCAACTCCACCCCATCTTGGCCGGGGTACCCCAGGGTAGTTGCCTCTCGCCGGTCCTGTATGCCGTATATACAGACGACATACCGACCATAAAGGTGCTCTTCCCATGGGAATTCAATGGCATGTTGGCACTGTACGCGGACGATAGCGCGTACTTTGCCACATCGCGCAGTTCCCCCCTGGCGGCTGACCAGATGCAAAGAGTCCTCAATCTTCTTCCGAATTGGCTTGACAAGTGGCGTATGTCAGCCAATCCGGCAAAGACAGTTGCCCTGCTGACGGGTCAGCAGCGAGAGCTCCCTCCCAGGCTCACGCTTCGAGGGCAGCCGATAGCCTGGCAGAATACTGTCAGGTATCTAGGCTGCCAAATCGATCGTGGGCTGCGGATGACTGGGATGGTCGAGCACGTGTTGCGCAGCGCGAAGTCCGCGCGCGCCCTGCTGCGGCCTGTCATGCAGTCCACACTTCCCCTTCGAACCAGGCTGAACATATACAAGTTATATGTTCGGCCGCGTCTCACGTACGCGGCCCCGGCCTGGTTCCAACTTTGCTCTGTTACAAACAGAAAGAAGATTGAGGCCTTGCAGAGTACCACCCTCCGCTACATCACAGGGGCCGGGCGATATGTCCGCAATGACATTATCGCCCGAGACCTCAAGATGATGAAAGTGGAGCAATTCGTGGCCCGACTGGCGCGTCGTATGTTCGATCGCGCCGACAACGGGCCGCATGCCCATCTCCGCGGGCTTGCTCCACTCCACGCGAGGCCGCCAGACGGCCGCCCACAGCCGAGGGAACTGTTGAGTATTCCACTCGACAGCGATGCCGGCCCATCCCGGACTTGACATACCCACGGACTGACGCACATGTAGGCGCACTGTAGTCGATTCACTCGACAAGTGCGCCTACAAATTTGTACAAATGTGTATATAGCATTCCTGCCCTGGAGGCAAAACTGTGATGTCCCTAATCTTAATATAAATTGTCCGTCCCATTTATAATCCACTGTACCATATTATATTTATATTTTAATTCTTCCTAGCATTATTCTGTTTTTGTCTCTACTCGGTAGGGCGGCGGTAACAGGCAGGGATGTCGATCGGCCGAGGTCGGGGCAAAATCTCCCCGACACCGACCGATCGGCGGATCTACCCAGCCATGTTTACCTGCCGTCCTACTGAAAAATTGTGTCGTGCTGTCTTATAAGTGCATGGGTATCCCCCCATGCACAAATTAGTGATAATATTTTTGTACTTCGCGGCCTCGGCGACTAAGTCGAGGCCGCGCGGCCCTAGCCGCAAAATTGTGACCGGCGCGCTGTCGCGCGCCGAGCATTGCCCGGGCACAGGGGCTACCCCTCAGGCCCGTAGCCCGGAGCGCGCTTCGCGCGCTCTCGAAGACCCCCCGATTCGATTCCCGGGGCGGACGCACATACTCGTAACATACCATTATGTGCTTTTATCTATCCCTAGAACTCTAGAATATCGTTTTACAGCCATTTGGAGTGAGACAAACCACCAATTTTCTAGCGCCACACATGTGCACCCGCTCCAGGTAGCTCAGCATAGATCTGTAACCAGCCTCAAACTCATCTGCTAGTACTAACTGATTAAGTAACTGTTGGACTACGCGTATCCGATACTATCTACTGGTTGTAGGGAGCTGGGTGTTAGCTACTTTCATTTACTGTACTTCTGTTACTTAAAAAAAAAACGTAAACTTGTGTTGCGTGACATGCATTTAGTGTTGTAACAAAACGTTGCAAACATATAATACACGTCGTAAAAATGAAGCTTGTAGATTCTCTCCACGCTAACCGTATCGGCGACATACACTTTTAAGTTGCATCTATGTTAACTTACTACTGCGAACTAACTTGCTAAGCGAACTACCTAAACTAAACATTAAGATTAGTACCGACGGGAACTTGTTGTGCGAAGTATTTTGTCGTCTACACCGGCTTTGAAACTACATACTAACTTTTACCGATGCTGAAACGGCTTGCTTATACCTTGGTTTAGTATTGATTGAATTTTGAACTAGCGGCGGGATAAGAAGTTCTGCCTTGTATAAAGTGAGTCACGTTTAAATTTACCTTTAGTAGCATATATGGAGAATTTCTCCCTGTCTTTAAGAATGATGGCGCTGACTTACCTGAAAAGAAAATTCTAATTCTTTATTGTACAGAGAAAATACCAAAGATAATATATTGACAAAGATAATTTACAAAGTTTATGTTTTTTCTATGTGATATTTAATCATTATATTTTGAAAAGGAGAAGACGTTTTAAGGTTAGCCTCTTACATATAGTAATACTAGAAAAAATATTTATATTATTCGGATATACAGGTGGTCAACCTAGTATAATGAATCTAGGGCGAATAAGAACATAAAATAGCATTCTAAGCGATTCCCATACAAAAAGTTACATATAATATAATATATTTAATCACGCCTTTATTCCTTACGAGATAGGCAGAGCACTAAGGGCCGATAGAACCACATGGTGTCACTTCTGACCAATTTTGAGGGTATTGTTGAGATGTACAAGTTCGGTTAGTAGTAACAGGTGGTCAGCCCATCGCCTACAAAACACCAATACCCTCTTGTCCCTCTACTGACTTGTACAGTATGTCCGGGAAGAGAAGCAGCTGTAGTATTATACGTTTTTTTTCACTCCCAGAGCAGCATAGAAGCTAAAAGTCGGTATAGATTAAAGTTCCAGTGAAGTTTGCTTGCATTTGGTAAACAAGTTAGTCGCGAACAGTTCTCGTGTTGGTGCAGAGCGCTTGTTATGTCGCTTGAGGTTATGTATGTATCAACCTTGCAAATCTATTGTCGACCACTTGGTGTAGTTAGTGATAGTGGCCCTGCCTGCGACGCCATAGGTCCTGGGTTTGAATCCCGGTAGGTGCAAACATTGATATGATGAATATCGAATATCGTATCTATACTTATATACAGTTGCTTAGTACCCACGACACAAAACCTCAGGGATTTTATTGTGGGACTAGATCAATGTGTTGGGAAGTGTGTGAATATATATTTATTGTAACTTCTTCGATAATGATATTCAAGAAGAAACATGAAATTTCAAAGAACTTACTAGTATCGCCTCTATTTAATAGTCTATAATTCCAAAGTTAGATATTGGAGTGGTAAGCCTAATGATATGTATGTATAAGGATGGTATGGTACAGTCGTGTCGCTTGATTGCTCGATTCGGGGCGGAGGTAATACTGATGCTGCATACATTTCTGCAATTACCTGCAGACAAGGAAGTGTAAAATTAAAGAATAACATATTAATAAAACACAAATATACTGTAAATGTATTATTTAAGTCTTTGTTATGTTTCAGTCTGAAATAAAGATTTATTCAGAATTATTGAATAATGCAGCATTATATTATGATATATCCATCCCTACACTACTTCCCTTGCAATATTTCAGTCAATAAGCACGCGATAGTAACCCTCTCAGCTAATATCCTGGCGTGTCAAAGCCAGGCTTATACTCTCAATTTTCCTTTCAATGATTTCGCTTCCATTGACCTTCTTTCTATCTTTAAATGAGCCTGTGCTGATTTGATAGAATTTATTACCTACCAATGAAGAGATAGGGATTTTAATTTATTTTTGTTCGACAATATTACAGTAAATCTCATAATTTTTGCTTATCGATGGCAATAATTTAATGCAAATAATGTATTTATTGAAAAATAGAAAGTCATATGAAATGATTTTGTATTCTTGTCGATAAAGGTTTTTAAGTTGTGACTGATGACATTTTGTTATAAAAATACACATTTTAATGTCATTGTTCATAAATTAATATATATTCATTAATTTATTAGTTACAGGTATGTATTTAGATCAATGGTTTGATTAACTGACATTTTTATATGGTTGCTTTTGTCAGTGCAAATAAAATAACACGATTGATAACTACCAATTCAAAGAAAAACCTCGTACTAAGATGTCAAGTGCACACCATTCGCTTTGCTAATAAAAACGATCCGGTGATAGGCGCTCCACACGCGACACAATACATTTCGATCTCTCCCTCCCTGGTATTATGTCGTCAGTTGACCTCATAATAAAGAATAATGTTTTTTTGTGAACGAGCCCCGTTAACTCCAGAATATAACAGAGATATTCCTTTTAATTTATTAGGATAAACACAATGCTTGTCAATAAGAGACATCAGACTTATTTTGTCTAATTATACAGCTTCAAAACTTAATAACATAACAAAATTTTGTTAAATTCTGTAATGATGTGGCTTCACTACAATATATTAGCTGCATCTCCTTCCGTGCATGTTGTAAGGGTCTACTGAGGACATTCTTTCAGGCGATAAGCTACCAACTTGCCATTGATCATTTACACCGGTTCTCGCTATGCTAAAGTGGGTGTGAGAATACGAGTACTTTTATGACCCTGCAGTTCAGGTTACTCAATTTCGGGAGCTCAGCCCTGTCTAATGTCTATATATCCGAATGTCTATATATTAAATGTGAAGGTGGTTTAATTTATCATTTTAATCATCATCATCATCATCAGCCTATTGCAGTCCACTGTTGGACGTAGGACTCCCCGGGGCATGTCACAAGACTGCCATGGGGTTATTTGCCCATACTCACTACACTGGGCAGGCGGGCTGGTGACCGCAGTTTGTATTTTGGACTATGTTGTCAAGACGGGAGGCGCTGCTGCCCACCTCCCGTCATCATTTTAATATGTGACTAAAATTATTATATATAATTTCTGTAACATCAAAACAGTAATGCAACCAGCACACAGCTTCCCAAAAAACATGAATAAATAAGACACCCATATACAGCCCATATACAAATAAATTAATCGTTTACACGGACAATTTAATATAACACTTTTTGTTCCATTCCAGCTGAACCGAAAACAAATATGGTTGAATAAATACGGTTTGTTATTTCTGTCGAGAGCCCAGATTAAAGGGACACAGTCCAGACTCAGCCTATCACAAAAACCGCAAACGGGTTAAGCCTAGCAAACCGTTTTCGAAATATTTTTATTCAATGAAAGGCAAAGTTGCAGTTTGCATAACGCCATCCATATGCATGAAGTGACAGCTATGGCGCGACGGGCGCGGGTGCATGTAAATTGAATGGGGAAGTACGATATTGGAAGGACAAAAAGGAGGTGACCGTTTGAATATAGACGTGTTATTCTCTAGCTTTTTCTATGATTTAAATTGTATGTTGTCATTCGTCATCAGCCTATGCAGTCCAGTGCTGGATTTAGGCCTTCCCCAGGGCATACCACAGGGCTGTGCACGGCCATGGGGGGTACTTGCACATAGTCACCACGCTGGACAGGCGGGTCGGTGACCGCAGTTTGTATTTTCGACTATGTTGTCAACACGGGAGGCGCTGCTGCCTACCTCCCGGAAACCCTTAATCGCCTCGTACGATACCTACGGGCAGACATGAGGTGGTACAAATTCTTATCTGCTGGTACTAGACGGCCAAATTGTAAGTAGTGGAAACAAATTGGAGGTACATGGAGAAATCTCTATGACACAGGTAAGCCTATACTATACGCCAACCGTTGTGGCACACACAGTCATAAAACGTTATATGACAGCGCGTGCCATGACGGTTGGCGTATAGTATAGTATAGACATATGGAGATATACCTCAAACTAAACTATATTGTTCAAATGTTTGTTAGTACAAATGCTACTTGGCGAATAATAATTATATTTTTTTATGTATATGTGTGACTATGGGCAAAACCCCCCTGTGGCAGTAGCCTTGTGGCGTGTCCTGGGGGAGGCCTACGTCCAGTGGACTGCAATAGGCTGAAGAAGAAGAAGATGTATATATGTGTCTGTCTCAAATCTACTCCTCTTTGTAGTATTCATGGGTAGCACCGGGAAAAATAACACAGCGGAAAACAGGAGCTGTGATAAATCCTTTATAATATCTGCCTGAAACAGTCAATTGTTTATTGACTGTTTCAGGCCTGGTGTGTGTTAAACTAGATTCGTAAGCATAAATGACGCGATAGTGTTTAAAACGGATAAATTGTGATTAATTTGTGCAAATAAAATTTTACGATATATTTAAGAGCAACTGGTGCCGTTTATCTCTTACAATCTGTATAGGTATATGGATTACTTTATCTCGTTTCTCACTTATTGTTTATTATTAAAAGAGGATTTTTATTGAAAAATAGATACAAACAAATTTATATCTAACTAACGTTATAACCATGTTTTTCATGTATCCAAGGAGTGTATCTAGTTTCATGTATCCCGGGAAAAGTGAAAGTCGAGCAAAACCACTGAAAATGTTGACAAATATTTTTCTAGACCAAAATAGTGTAGTAAGTAGTTCGTATAATTAGGCCGTATAAGTAGATAATAATAAAAAATTTCGCCCATCTAGCGAGTCAGGATCGTCCTACTCGTATACGCGGAAAGCTAACACTGTATATATGTAAATACATTTTCTGCGAGTTAAACCACTGTCATACAGCTCAACATAATGGTACCTACTTGTTCAGCATATTTTACCAAACCTGTATATTTCCTTTTTTTTCATATTCCTTTACAACTTTTGTACCTACATTTATATAAAAGTCCTCCAACGTAATCGGATAAAATAACTTTCCTTACAAGATTACTTGGCAGTAGTTTGACATTGCTTTCGCAATAACGATCAATGTTGGGTCAAAAACTGTATTTATTTGAACACGGTCATGGACATGGGGTAGACAGAAATGCAGGATTATAAAAGAGATCTCACAGTCACGTTTAGTATAGTTGGGATAGATGTCAAAGAGTGAAAAGTTGCAAGCTTAACACCCGAAGAATGCCCGAGTTTCTTAGTCGACTCTTACGACGCTCGCTCTGCCCGACATACCATTTACATTACGGGTATACTACTGAGACCATTGACAAATTAACTCCAGCCTGCGCCTGACAGTGAAGCCCGCAACGCGCTTTGTATGGAATTCTGTGATGAAATTTACTGAGCATCACTTTTAACCGACGACGTCAAAAAATAGAGCATATCAATTTTCCAAAATTTTAGCGTGCACTTATCTATAGTATGAATCATTTTTTTTTTGGAGAGTAACTCCATGGTACCTACGTTTTTCAGTTGGTCCTATGGTCACCATATAGATCTGATGATGGGATTCTGCAGAAATCGAGGGCTATTCGCAAATAGGCACGAGTAGTCTGTATTTAGATTTTTACAGAGCATTTTGGGTAGTTACTTATAATAATAGTGTAATGTGGAACTTTTACGCTTTACTCCATTCTTACGCAATTTGACTTAATAAGGTTACATTTTAATACGTGATATTTTGTATGGAGTAGGTATACCATATCTATTAGGGTAGCAAATTATTAAGGTATACTTTGGCGTCTGAGTAGAAATTTTACTTATTACCGGACCTGTACTTTTACTCAAACAATAACTTTTTTATTTAACGGATAGCTTTATAACAAGTACCTAAACCAGCAGTTTATTTATAAAGCATCTTCTTGCTATACTTTAAAACAATAAGTGCAGGTTTTTAAGTTTATAACTCGAGAATGTTTTACAGAAAGACATCATGTTATTTTATCTTAAAAACATATTTATAACATAAAGGTTACTCTTCTGATAGGGTATCTGACAATTGGAAAAAGCGGCCCTAAATACAGGGTATTTTTTCGTTGCCACCCTTAATGAAGGGTAGGTACGTACTCTATACATCAAATAAAGTAAGTTTATGCCGAAAAAAATATGGGAAACGATGTATAAATTTTTTTGACAAAAAAAAAATTCATTACTTGATCGAGCGAAATTTATAGTGTCCAGTGTATATGCTAGCTTTTTTATAGACAGATATTAATTATTTCTCATAAAATTTTTTTTACGCGCGTCTATGTGCATTTATGCAGAATAACGCAGTCTATTTAATCAACTTTGGACCCTAATATCTTGGGAACTAGACACTTCCCATGTATGCTTCCATAGAGAAAAATGATCGTGACGATGTGGAGATTTTGTAGTTTTCGGGAACGTTGACTACCAAAAATCACCCTGTATAGGTATATTAAAAATCTCTTCTATCTGAACCTGAAAAACCAATACCATAAACGAAATTTCAATTTCAATTCCAACAGGCCGTAATATCTGTTACGATGGGCATTAATTCTCAATCAGTTTTGTAACAAGTTGTGCGATGGCCACTAGGCATGGAAAATGAATGAATGAATTTTCCAACTCTGAATGATTGATCGGTTTGTTTTCAACCATTCGTCGCCTTTTCGGTCGGTGTACGCACGTTGATATAATATTCGTCCATCCGAGTTTTAATTTCTTTTGACGCATCGAATACAATGCGATGTTTTCACTACGTTATTTATTGGAATATATCTACCTACCGTGAAATTTAAATATGTTTAATTTCACTATCATGCTTCATGTCCTCAAAAAGTATGCCCTTTGATCCTATCATACCATGAATCATATTATTATTGTTATTTATTTATTATTCTTTAAATATTCTAGAACTTAAAATTAGGTACAACGTCCCACAAAACTGCTTGCGCCATTTGACTGTGTGGTCCGTGATTAATATTAAATACTATGTGTACTAGAGTGCGTTTCACCGTATAGCTCCCATGGAAGAAGGCGCCCGTTACTATGTGCATGACCGCATTCTTTGTATTACTGCATACAAAAAAATGTTATTTCTGAAATCAGGCTTAAGGAGGTGTCTGGCACGTAGTGTTTCATACACGGAACGTACTCGTACAATCTTGACGAGTATTTGTAGGTCCGTGCATGATACGTTATGGTGACAAACTGTGCATTATTTAAAATGATTATTGTCCTTTGACGGTGACGGACGTCCAAAATAAAATCATGTTAACAATATTTTTTTGTTTTACGCATGAAACGCTACGATCATGTCTAACATGATCCTGTTACGGTCATGATATGGTAGAATCTACCTGCTGGTAGAGCAGACACCTTTAAAAGCCAAGCCCATTATAATAATAACATTAATTACAACACAAAATACAATACTGTTGTTTCTAAGAAAGAAAAGAAATCCATTCGTTAAAAATAAACTGCATTCCTGAAGAAAACGTATTGCACTAAATTGAGTGTGCCCAAGTGCAATGTAGGAGGAGTACATTCAATTGAAATAGATGTCTTTGTGCGACCATTTCTTAGGAACACTCGATTGGACCTCGCTCTTAAATTGGAACTCAAATAAAAATATTATACATTCCGGAATTGTCTAGGGTGCGCAACTAAATATCTTATAAATATTGCGATATGAATGCCTTATTACATATTATTTATGGGTCCATATCAGTTTTGAATGAAAAAAGCGGGTGGGGCTGTGTCGGGGCACACGGCCGTTGGTTTTAACGTGAAACGTCTATGTTAGCGAATCGCTTTTAAAGTAAAAGATTGAAATGAAAACAAGATGGACGCTGTTTTAAGTATTTTAATAAAAAAAGAACAGGTACGTAATAGAAACATAAAATACATAGCAAATGTTTATATATTTATTGTCACTTTCTGGTTATTTTAAATAGCAGCCGCCCACGACTTCGTCCGCGTGAGGGGGCGTTGTACCCGTGCGAAGCCGGGCAGGTTGTTGTATAGACTGTAGCCTTCCTTGGTAAATGGGCTATCTAACACTGAAAGAATTTTTCAAATCAGACCAGTAGTTCCTGAGATTAGCGCGTTCAAACAAACAAACAAACAAACTCTTCAGCTTTATAATATTAGTATAGATATAAATACTGTCCAAATTACACTTATTTTTGTATAAATCAATCGGTTCAAATAAACTTGACAAACACACGAAAGAATCACCACGCTATAAAGTCGGAGTCACGAGTTACACTGAATAGAAACAAGCGCGAGCGCCGGTTTCGCACAGTTATCGCAGTATCCCTCCCCCGCCCCCCCGCTTGACCCCGACACGAACTCAATGTCATAACAGCGAGCTGACTATATAAGTGAAATATTTACACCACATTTTTGTTTCTAAGACCAATAGTTTTTTAATTATTAAGGTACGATGATATAGACCTTTTCGTTACGGTCCAGTTTTTAAACCTGGTACCCGTATGTGTCGGCGCGATTTTAAAGACGTTTCACGTCAAAAACAGTATTTTTTAAAATCTGTGACCTTGAATTGAGAAAGACAAATCCCAACCGCGAATCACACCGCACACACCTACAAAAGTTATCAAGTTTCAGATATTGTTTACTTAAAATAAAATAATAAAATAAATAAATATTCACACACTACACAACACATTAACCTAGTCCCACAGTAAGATCCCTAAGGTCTTGTGTCGTAGGTACTAAGCAACGTACAATAAATATAAATATAAATGTAACGTATAAATACATAGATAAGTATAGATACATCCATGACTCGGAAACAAACATTGATATTCATCATATCAATGTTTGCACCTACCGGGATTCAAACCCAGGACCTATGTCGTCGTACTTAGATGAATATTGTTTAGCTTGTTTATGGTGTTTTTTTATTATTTCATATTCATATCACGCAGAGTACCCACAACCAGGGGCGGCTCGTAATATTTTTAGATGGGGGTTCACATTTTTTTTATACCTGCGCAAGCAAAATTAAAATTTGGAAACGCCGCGCGTGTTCACTCCCTTACTTGATGAAATTATGCAGTCTCACTCTTATTAAAATTTAGATTACCTAATGAAACACATAAAGAACAGACATATCGCGTTCTAACTGGGACTAAGCGACATCTAGTGACCGCAAACGCACACTACGAATTAATGTGAGCGGCGCTCCAGATAAGGCTAATTTTTCATATGAAATCTTCTGTTTCACGCGCCGGCCTATGTCGGTATGTCTCTTTCGCACTCATTGAATACAGTACTAGGAAACGTACCAAAGGTCATTGGGCATTTTGTTCGGACATTTGACCTTCGGCGTACACAAACGAAATAGAGCAAGCTATGTAGATAAATGTCTCTGCTACTCAATGGTATGGGTCGCATTCTTGTAGGCCTTGTCGCAATTGAGGAAAAAAATAATTAAAAATTATTAATTAACTAATTAATAATTAAAAATAAT
This sequence comes from Carposina sasakii, assembly GCA_014607495.2. Lineage (NCBI taxonomy): Eukaryota > Metazoa > Arthropoda > Insecta > Lepidoptera > Carposinidae > Carposina > Carposina sasakii. The sequence continues at coordinate 8,373,078 of CP053163.1, read as the reverse complement.
TAAAAATTGAGGGAGAGAGACATACCGCTGTGCTTTTCACAAGGTTGTATACTTGTACTAACGTTAAAAGTAATTACTTTTGTGTTTCATTTACAAAAGTTTATTTTTATTTAATGTTAAATATTTTTTTTCTGACGGCAAATATAATAAAAATAACTATATATAATGAAAAAGGGGACTGAATTCTTCAATTTAAAACACATTTGGTTTTTGTACACAAACTTTCATTAACCAGGTCAAATATGCCCAATGACCTTTCGTTTCATTATAGCGCGATCGCCAGCGCTCCACTCGATACATAAGATTACAACTTACTTGAGACGAATGCGTAGACACTATTATATAAACATAGTAGATAAATAAAGAGAAATATAGATTGCCTATGTAATCTTCGTTAGTGGGAGTGCACTGCACCAGCGCTCCTTAGGACGAGCCGCATCTGCCCACAACAATGCTTTGAATGCTATCGAGTTGATTTAACATTAACAATGTATGACACTGATTTAAAAAATATTTTAAAGACATAATTTGCTTGAACTCGTATGTACTCTATTATAAATAAACTGCTTTGTAAAAAAGCAACACCAGCCACCGAATAAAAGATACCCCGCAGGGAAAGAAACCAACAGTCCAGCTTTGTTTTATTTTATGTTCTTATGAAAAAAATAAGAATTTTATAGAGAATTTCCTAGTCTATTTTTGCAGGATAAGAAATGCAGACACGCGTAAAAGCTGGTTTATATCCACCAGTACACTTATAGTGGTTACGGCGAAAAGAAATGATTTAAAACTTGTCTAACATTGAATTATGTTGGTATATTATATCCCTTTCTACCTGGAGGTATATCGGTCACGGTATCGGGCCCTATCTTAATGGGGATTAGGAGAATTTACAGTGGACAAATGTGCGCAAACACAGGTGCACTATCTATTCCATCATTCCCATAATCCGATGATACTGAAATCTTACATGAACGGAGAAGGCAGCCGCAGGACCAACAGCTTTACGTGTTTTTCCATGAATAGGCAGGCGAGATTTTATAACATCAACATGAGATAAATTCCGTTGTATAGGCTTACTCGTAACTAGGATCGAACCAACGCCGTCCGCATGTTTAAACCATTGAGCTTTCACCGCTAATACGTGTACCTACCTGTGTGGGCGTCCACTAGTTAGTTATTATTTTTAAGAACATGACAACTAACCCTGTGTAAACCAGCCTTACCACCAGAGTTGCGGTCAGGCAGCGTACAAACTTGCGGTGGATATCACGCGTCAGTTTTGGTGGCTTGGCTCGGTTTCACTGTTGGTATATTGATTTGCAACATTATAAGACATTCCGGCAAAATAACTTCTTTTTATGCCAAACTTCCGTGAACCGTAAATATAGGCACTCATTATATTACGAGTATGTATACATTTCGGATCGGATCGAATTGTTCAAACCAGCATTTTTATTCAGTCATGTTGTTTATTTAGGAATATTTATACAAACATTTATATAATGCACCTATATTTTGCTATATTTTGAATACTTCAAAATGCGTGACCATAATTTTATCTACTTGTGTTATAATTATTTTCCACTAGATGACAAAAATATTTTGCTGAAATAAACGTAAACGTAAGTAAGCTGTAGTTAAAATATATAAATTGGCAAAGCTTTTACTTTCAAGATACTCGTGCGAGCATTTAAAAATATTTATAGCGCAATTAACAAAGAGGTTGCACTACGTGTTGTTTTTTTCTTGCAAATAAAGGAACAACGAGCGAAACATGTTAATTAAACCGTTTACGTAGGTATCTACGTTTGTGCAACGTCTGTTTGCTTTGCATTTCTCTGTGTTTTGTATTTTAAACGGATACTCGAATCATCGGACCAAACATGATAAATAGAAGAACTCGAAAGCGAAATTTTTATATGCTTGCTTACCTATTGATCATGAAGGCTAAGCAACATTTGTTTTGGACTGTAGATCATGTAGTGATAATTGTCATAGAAGCTATCTTTAGAAGAAGATTAGAGGTGAGGGTGGTAGGTTTTATAACAATGTCTGTAAACTGTGGACAGATCATATAAAAGTGTACGTTGACGTTTTCTCAAACGCTGGTGGATTTTTTACCACGAGTGGAGTGAGCCAATTAAATACTCCGTTTACATAAAAATACAAGAATGAAGCCTCGAGCATACCAGACGTACCTCTGAGTTGTAATGTATGGAACTGTATAGGCACGGGTAGACCGGATGCGTATGCGTAGACGTAAGCATAGACGTCAAGCGTTGTAATATATGGAACTGTATAAAACAGGACATGTTTTATACAGTTCCATACATTACAACTCAGAGGTACGTGTACGTCTACGCTTACGTGTACGCATATGCATCCGGTATGCTCCAAGTTTCCACAAAAAAATTGTGAAGCTAAAATTAATGAGTGCAAACAGACTAAACATGACCTCTTTTCATTTATTCCTCTTTGGCGGTGGAAATCAAACACTTACCACCTCAATGGAAAAGCAAACAAACCTCTTTCGGTTAAGTTATCCTAGCCCCTTTCTCTTTGGCGATGGAAAACTGGTTTAACTAACTTTATGAGTGACTCAATTATCTTTTATTTGATAGCTAAACACATCGGTAATCAGTAAATCTGATTGTAATAAATAATGCATAAATAAGAAATAATTTACTTTACATTGCGCGGTCAGGTAATCGTGTGGCAATATATATGCGTCTGACACGAAAACAGATTTTTTATATTTTATTTGAAAGATATTACAAATACAAACCGAATAGTGCAAAAATAACATCAATCGGTTAGTAAATAATACCAAAGTTAAAGGAGTTTAAAAGTTTGAAACAATTTAACGAAAAAAAATTACAACATATAAGGAGTCAAAACATACTATTTGACCCATATTTTGAATTATCTCATTGATTTTATAAACACTTTATTAATATCTGCACCTATTAATAAACAATTTTTATTGACAACAATACATACCCAAAATAGAAAATATTACGTTTATAAAATAAGATTGCATTTTTTCCCCATACCATCCCATACTAATTTGAGACGGTTGTCTATTATGACGTCAAAGTCTTTGCCATTTTAGTATGGAGCAAACGGAGCGTTTCAAAACCCTCCCGACCCGTCCACCCACTGGACATTCTTACTGGTGGGTGGACGGGTAATCGTGAATTACCCGTCCACCCGCTAGTGTTGTGAACAGAATTAAGTATACCTAGTAATCGATTAATTAATAAATTCGATAAATTCTTTATTTTTTAAAAACATTTATTTTTTAATTTTATTAAAAAAACCTAACAAATTCTATTACTTAAAAATTTAACGAAGCTTTTCTAAAAAATTGCCAATGCTTATATCGCCACAAATCATTTGCGCATGCAGTATTTAGTCATTACGGTATTCGAGTACTACTTGCTAACGGTGAAGGAAAACATCGTGAGGAAACCTATTCACACCAGAGAAAAAATTCAAACTCGACTAGCGTGGTGGATTATTGTTAGTTTTTTTTTTATAAAATGAAAGCAAATTAAATGTTTCAATTTATTTAAATTTATCGAATTTATTAATTAATCGATTAGAGTAGAATATAAAAATGAAATAAAGTTTTTTTTATGCATATACCCTATTCTTTATCAATACTATGCAGTACGCGTATGCTACTACAAAGAATATATCTTAATATTATCTTTTTTACATGAAAAACAAACTTATTTTACGGTTATTTTTCATATTGACAAATCGACTTGTTTGCGACTTCCCGAAGAGTTATAGGAGAATTAATGGTGTGGCACAGGTTCCACGTATCAAATGTAAAGTGTGTTTACCGACAGCTTTTCACACCCTAACAGATAATGTTTTACGCCAAATAAATATATGTTTTATGCCTTATAAAAGGTCGTTTAGCCGAGAAGGCGGTAATGTCGATGATTTTACGATTCGGAACGGTAGAAGGTTCATAAGACGTGTATATAAAAATAACTGTACCTGTACAAGCCAATTTTTAGTGCTCACGAGTGGCATAGAAACGTATTTTTGGAATGATGTATATTAGCGCATATTATTTTTACTGTTCTCGTATTGACATCATCAATCTATACTAATATTATAAAGCTGAAGAGTTTGTTTGTTTGTTTGTTTGTTTGAACGCGCTAATCTCAGGAACTACTGGTCTGATTTGAAAAATTCTTTCAGTGTAAGATAGCCCGTTTATCGAGGAAGTCTATAGGGTATATAGCAATCCGCCCCGGCTTCGCACGGGTGCAATGCCCCCTTTCGCGGACGAAGTCGTGGGCGACCGCTAGTATCTGAATATTTGAGATAGCGGGGGTCTGGCTAGCCCATTTTGGTAATACAGCCGTGTAAACATGCATGAACGGTTTTTTTAATATTTGAAGAATTATGAATTCCTCATTCACCATTAGGGTATCTAAATAGATGCATATATGTATAGGTACACACAGCTTATCGTATAGCGGCATAGCTTTATCATCTATGTTTATCCATGCACTGTGATATGCTAGCCTAAAAAAAATGTATTTGCTGCCCCTACCTCCATGTTTATAGTAAGGGTGAAGAACTATATTTATAAACCATTGCTTAGTATTAATGACACAAGACCTTAGAGCTCTATAGGTATATGTATATGGGACTAAGTTAATGTGTTGTGTAATATTTACACACATATTAAATGTTATCATTGTTCATCTTTCAGTTCTTCTTTATGCTAAACGTGTTTGTAAGATCTCCTTCGTTATTTTGCAATTCTGACGACACTATTTTGGGATAACACACAGATAGATAATTTTTGGATCGTTAGATTTACCTATGATCCACAAATAAAGAATATTTGATTTGATTTGATTTGATTTGATTTGATTAGAAAATCTGCCGATAGCGAATGTGTCAGGACTCTAAAACTCAGGACGATGCTTTAAAACTATCCAGGACAGCCCAGGACAACCCAAAAAGCAGGACATGTCCCGGGAACTGTTGGCAACCCTAAAATAGGCTCGTCAACCCGTTTTCACGTAACTATGTTATGAGAGTTCAGTCTGCAGCGCACTGCGATCGGACGAGTTTCACGCACTGTCATATAGCTCCCAAGGGACAGGTAATCGTATTAGAGTGAATCGAATTATCTTACAAGCTCCGTTACAACATCTGGTAACACTGTATACGGGATGTTTTTTCATTGTACGTTTCCGAATAAGTACTATACATTCTTATTGATTATCATCACAAACATTTTTCTCCACGCGAAAAGTACGGAATCCAGTGTTTTTGTTAGTTTTTTGTAGGCAAGTTTTTTTATATTTTTTATTGTAAAATGTTTATAACATGCGTCTACGTGCATTTATGCAAAAACATGCAATCTAATAACTCAACTTAAGACCTTTATATTTTGGATTTTTTAAATATTTATATATCCATGGAGAAAAATGTTCGTGATGATATAAATAATCCTTCAAGAATTATTCGGAAACGTTGATGACCAAAAATCACCCTGCACCTATATAGAGATAAAGATAACAGACGCTCAAAATAAGTACCAAAGTATAGTAATTACGTGTGTGACTGGGTATTTCATAGCACATACATCTTAATTCGCTTAATTATAATTAAGCACACATCTTCCTGTTTTCAAGGGTATTTTCACGCTTTGTTAATTAACATATTCATATGGGCTTTACCTGCGTATAATTTAAAGAAGAGCAGATTATGTTTCAAATTCAATGCCAGAAATTTTCTAAGGCCTACTCCGCAAAATAATTGAAATATCAATTTTAATACAACATTTGTGTAGGTGGTATAAAATATCAGCATAATTTCCATCTAAAAATAATAAATACTGTACGGTGTATTTTACTTACTTACTTAAGTAAAACTTACTTATAATAATAAATTTTGTAACATCATATTTGCATGCTACATTTTTTGGTGAAACATGTCTCTGATCTAAATATGTATTTATAACTTTATTGTATAATGTTTTGTGCTAATAAATACATAATCATTCACTATGGGTGCGCCCACCACCGGGCCCTACACCCTCCACTGACCCTCGGATCTAATGACTCATAAATGCGAAAACAATTTACTTTACAAATTTCGTTTCGATTCACTATTTTATAAGTCACTATGTTAATTATTTATTATATGAATGTTATCTAATTGGGTAAATACAGAAAAAAAACCTAAGTCTAAAACATATTTACAAATAGAAAATTGCCTGCAACTCCTCCACCGCTGGCAACGTGGCCAAAAGGCTGGCCGTATTGCCCCGCTGGATGGCGAGACTAATTCTTTGTCCAAAATACTGGCCAGCCCTTAGGTCGTGGGACACCTTGACTAGCCTTTTCGAAATGCCCTTAAAAAGGGTATGGTCTCCCGGGCCCCATGGTTTCAACCCCAAACGGCTCAGATATATAGTCTCCACTGAGGTTTAGATATTTGCGCCGTTTGAGGTTATCCGCTGTGGCGGCCGCAGAGCCACTTCTTATGGCTGTGCCTGGGGCATGGGACGCTGCCAGACTATTGACGCATGTAGCGTCCCATACGAGAGAGCGCCCCATCTCCCAGGGCACGAGGGTCATGCCGTCCGGTCTCTTGCCATCGTCGCGCACCAAACCGACAGGTTCTAAAACAGATGGTGCCTCGGCGGTGGCAAGAGCCCGGCGGATGATATCGTTAATACTAGCATGACGTGGGATGCGACCGGTACTCCTGGCACATGAGAGGCCATGGTGTCCGAATTGATCAACGACGTCGCCACATCGGCATCGGCGGGGGACATTGCACGGCGCACCAAGGCGTAGGCGTGTGGCAATGCAGAAAGTGGTTCGGTCCAAAAGTGTACTGACGTTGGCTGATGGCAGTGCCTATAACCAAAGGCCCGACTCCCACTCGCCCAAAGCTGTAAGACGGGCACGCTCTGCGGTACTGGTTGACGTGTTTAATAGGTTTTTCCGTACCAATTCACAAAGCGGCCCGTCCCACAGCCTCTGCGACGATTCAACTCCAGGCGGTTTTGGCTTCAGCCATATGTGTAATTTTGACCTGTATAAGTTAAATCAATTCGTTTTAAAATTCAGCGGATGAAGCTCAATTTCAGGACAAATTAAACATGAGGCACAGGATTTACATACGCGTGGATTTGTTTGTTAGTTGCCCAGTTTTACGTTACAAAGTTATGTAACACGAAACATGAATATGACGGCGTCGTGGTCGGAACGTGTTAAAATGAGAAGATATTCCAAGAAGAACTTGTTGTGAACAAGCACGTGCACCCGATGACGTCGCTCCCCACCAGCGCGCAGCGAATATAAAGCCGGTCACTTTGCGGGGAGCGGCAGTCTCGTCAGAGACTCAGTCGAGTACACTTGCTGTGCGTTTCTTGGCATATCCTCTACATATGTACCTAGCTTATATTAGACATATTTTGTATAATACACTGTACTAATTACTGATTAGATTCTGTACTGATTTGAAATATATTAATTACCACTATATATATAGTTATTACCACTTTATTGTTGAGTTCTCATTTACTATCTTATCATGTCCGATCTTATTCCTACATCAGAAGCGCCGGATTCAGACCCCCCACTAGTTTCGGCCGATAATACTATCCTGCAACAAGCAACATTATTCTCTTCTGGCATGGAAGCCATATTCGAAAGAATCGCCAAAGCCATGATGAACCATCAAGTTGTGCCGAGCCCCCAGGTTAAACTGGTCCCATTTGACCCCGATATTCCCGACTCGGATATTGATAACTGGTGTAAATTGACCGAGATAATTATAGATAAAAAGAAAGTGACTGGCGTAGATTTAGTTTTAGCCCTGACCCAGTCCTTAAAGGGTCGCGCTGCCTTGTGTCTGACTAAAGTACAACCAGAGAATATGTCCTGGGCATCTATCAAAGAACTTTTACTGTCCCAGTTTTCAAAACCGATGATGATGCAGGATTACTTTGACCAAATTATTAAATTTCAACTTGAGCCTAAAGAAACTCCAGCTGAAGCAGGCATGCGTCTTTGGCAACTTATAGAAAAAATACCTAATGGAAATTTTGCTGATGAAGTAGCCACCGGATTATCTATTTCAGTTCTATCTCAGTGCGATGATAAAATTCGGCGTGAATTAAACTCTGTGATAATACACAACAAGAATTCCCTTTTTCGTACATTGCGAGGCTTCTCATTGAAACGACGTAATGAGGATACAAGTCCGCAGAACATTGACATAAAGCGGTTTAGAGGCAGCACAGTTTTTCGAGGTAACTGTCACTTCTGCGGCAGGACCGGTCATCGAGGAAACGAATGCCGTGACCGATTACGATCTTCTACTAAAACTGGATTCATTACAACGAAACCAGACCAACGAAAGCCAGGTGTGGCTTGCTACATTTGTTCTGATTCTAGACACGTAGCTACCGCTTGCCCCATGCGATACAAGAAGAAAGAGGACAGCGCAACAAGCAGCACCGGGACGATAGGTGGCGGCAAGGCGAACAGTAATGACAGTGGCAGTAAACAAGTTAACCTGTGTTCGAAGACCGCGCGTGGAACGTTGCAGATAAGTGGTACAAATTTACCTTTTGTTTTTGATTCTGGTGCAGAGTGTAGCCTTATAAAAAATTGTAACTCTCATTTGTTAATTGGTGAGCAGTTTCATGACCAAGTAACTTTAAAAGGCGTTGGGGGTAGTAACGTAATATGTGGGTTACAAGTCAAATGTCCGATTATTGTGCAAGACATCTATTTCGAGGTTATCTTTCACGTCATTCCTGATGATTGTCTTAGCGAGAACATTTTATTAGGTTGTGATATTTTAAATAATGATATTTCCGTTAAAATCAGCGCAGAAAATTTAATTTTCTCTCAAATCAAAAATGCAAACTTTTGCGTAAGTAATAATGAAGCTTTTTTAAATTATTCGGTTGACACAGATTTGGAAGGTAAAGATAAAGATGACCTGTTTAAAATTTTAAGGGCATACTCCACAAGTTTTATAAATAATCTCCCTACCACGCACGTTACTACTGGTGAACTCAAAATCGAATTGATTGATCCTAATAAAACTGTTCATAGAAGACCTTATAGATTATCCCCTAGTGAACAAGAAATAGTAGATAGCAAAATAAAAGAGTTGTTAGATGCCAACATCATACGTGAAAGTTATTCTCCTTTTGCGAGTCCGATCATGTTAGTCAAAAAGAAAAACGGAAGTGATAGGTTATGTGTAGATTATAGAGAACTAAATAGTAACACTTGTTCAGATAACTATCCTCTACCATTGATCAATGACCAGATAGATAAGTTACATGGAGCAAATTACTTTTCTACCGTTGATATGGCTTCTGGTTTTCACCAAATTCAGGTACACGAGGATTCTATCGAAAAGACCGCTTTCGTAACACCTAAAGGTCAGTACGAATATTTAAAAATGCCATTTGGTTTAAAAAACGCACCGCAGGTCTTTCAAAGATCGATCAATAATGCGATAAAGCCATTAAAAGATGATAGGATCCTCGTTTACATGGATGATGTTTTGGTTGCTTCAAAAACTGTCTCGGAAGGTTTGCAACGCCTTGATAAATTGCTAAATACTCTCTCTAAATCAGGATTTTCCTTCAATTTCAATAAGTGTTCGTTCTTGAAAAGAAAGACCGAGTATTTAGGTTTCGTGATATCTGCGGGGCAAGTCCGACCAAATCCCACTAAAATTCAGGCTTTAAAGAATATTCCAGCACCTTCCACTGTTACCCAAGTTAGGCAGTTTATTGGTTTGGCTACATATTTTAGACAATTTATTCCAAATTTCTCAAAATTGATTAAACCTCTGTATCCTTTGACTTCTGTAGCAAAAGGCAAAATCTCGTGGACTTCTGAACATGATGAAATCCATAAAGAAATAATAAATTATCTGACTTCGGAACCAGTGTTAAGAATCTTCGACCCTTCCTTACCCGTCGAACTCCATACAGATGCGAGTTGCGAAGGTTATGGGGCAGTACTTATTCAAAAGGAAAACAATGTTCCACACGTAGTCTCTTATTTTAGTCATAAAACGACCGATCCTGAAAGCCGTTATCACTCTTATGAGTTAGAAACTTTAGCCGTAGTGAAGGCCGTACAACACTTTAGACACTATTTATATGGTCGAAAATTTACTGTTCTCACCGATTGCAATGCTTTGAAGGCTTCTCATTCAAAAAAGGATCTAACTCCGCGTGTTCATAGGTGGTGGGCTATTTTACAGTCTTATGATTTCGATATCATTTACAAAGAAGGAAAGAATATGGCCCACGCAGATTTCCTTTCGCGTAATCCAATTAACGAAATTCCAAATTGTAAAACTGTTAACTTTTCTGAATTAGAGAAGGGTTGGTTGATCGTAGAACAACAGCGTGACTCTGAACTTTTAGATATTATAGAAAAATTGCGTGCCCATGACTTACCAACTGAAATCGCTCACACTTATGACATTAGAGAAGGTATACTATATCGAAAAATTGACCGTCATAGAACTTCTAAATGGCTGCCCATAATACCGCGATCACTCGTATGGTCCTTGATAAGTCATGTCCACAACGAAATTAAACATCTCGGTTATGAAAAAACTCTCGATAAGCTATACGATTTATATTGGTTTCCTAGTATGTCTAAGTTTGTAAAAAAGTTTGTTGACTCCTGTGTCATATGTAAAGCTTCTAAGGGTCCATCTGGTGCACAGCAAGTTCGGCTGCACAGTATTCCTAAAGCTCCCGTTCCTTGGCATACGTTACATATGGATTTGTCAGGAAAACTTAGCGGCAAAAGTGAGCAGAAGGAATATTGCGCAGTGATCATAGACGCTTTTACTAAATTTGTAATTTTAGAGCATACGCTTTCATTAAATGCTTCCAATGCAATTAGATCCTTGCAACGTGCTGTGCAGTTGTTTGGAGCTCCAAAACGTATAATAGCAGATCGAGGTCGTTCTTACGACAACTCAGAATTCAAAGAATTTTGTAGGCAGCATAATATCGAGTTACATCTTATTGCAACGGGGTCATGTAGAGCTAACGGACAGGTCGAACGCATTATGCGAACTCTTAAAAATTTGTTAACTGTTGTGGAAAGTACTACGGAAGGCTCATGGCAGGAAAATTTGGGAGATATTCAATTAGCACTGAATAGTACGCGATCTAGGGTGACAGGTTTTACTCCTTTAGAATTAATGTTTGGAGTACAAGGTAATTCATTGGAATTATCTAGAATTTCAATTGACTTACAAGATACAACTAGGCTTGATCTTGATACAGATCGCTCCAAAGCATCTACTAGCATTCAAAGGGCAGCACAGGATGATACCATACGTTTCAATAGAGGCAAAGCTAAAATTCGACCTTTTGTCGTAGGCGATTTTGTCTTTGCTAAGAATGATGAAAGACACCAGACAAAATTAGATCAAAAGTATAAAGGACCTTATAGGATCACAGCTGTTTTAGATAATGACCGGTATGAAATGCGACATATTAATGGCTCAAATAGATTATTTAAATATTCTCATGAAAAATTGCGTGCGGTGCCTCGTGGAACATCAGGTCTAATAGAAATAGCGGAAAATACCAGTGATGACGTGACGGCGTTAAGTGTAGATGAGATTAATACTGGTCATGAAACTGCCCCTACTTTTGACACTGCCTCAATTGACAGTGAGGAAACCCAATCTGTGGACTCTCGTACTTTGACAGTGGAAAGAGCAAGTGATCGTAGTGATTCCCGTACTATATCTATAGATAGTCAAGATTCACTGTCACAAGTGCCAGAGTCTTGTCAGATTGTTACGAAGGCTTTTGTACATACTAGTGATAAGTAGAATAGCAACTCATCTTTCTTTTATAGATAATTAAAACTAGATTAATCCGGTCCGGTGTGCACTGTAGGAATTTGTATGAAATTCGGACCAGTCATAACTGAAGGGAATTACAAGATTCGGTCCGGCAGAATACTGTAGGGGTTCTAATGAATCCGGTCCAGTTTGGCCGAAGGAATGCCGTTCTCCGGTCCAGTATGCGCTGAAGGAATTCGTATGAATTCGGACCAGTCATAACTGAAGGGAATAAACATTACACTGAAACTGAAGGGCATTAGCCGGTCCAGATTTGTTAAAGTTAATAAGTAAAAACTGTCAGGATGATCGAACATTGAGCTGCTCTGTTTCTTTATCAGATTAAACTTGGTAGTACAACGCGCCCGAGGACGTGCGCACGTCAGCATGGCCGTGACGGCGTCGTGGTCGGAACGTGTTAAAATGAGAAGATATTCCAAGAAGAACTTGTTGTGAACAAGCACGTGCACCCGATGACGTCGCTCCCCACCAGCGCGCAGCGAATATAAAGCCGGTCACTTTGCGGGGAGCGGCAGTCTCGTCAGAGACTCAGTCGAGTACACTTGCTGTGCGTTTCTTGGCATATCCTCTACATATGTACCTAGCTTATATTAGACATATTTTGTATAATACACTGTACTAATTACTGATTAGATTCTGTACTGATTTGAAATATATTAATTACCACTATATATATAGTTATTACCACTTTATTGTTGAGTTCTCATTTACTATCTTATCATGTCCGATCCTATTCCTACAAATACTAATGCTAGAGTTGTAATAAAAAATAAAAATATTTCCCTTTGTGGCTATAGTGTGGACACTTTTTTTCATGACGACATCGTCAAAACGGCTAGAGCGATTTTAATAAAATTTGGTATTAGAGTTAGCTGACACCCTGGATTAACACATAAGCTACTTTTTATCCCGGGAAAATATTTTTATCCCGGATAATTTCGACATTTTGTTTTTTCTGTAGTCTACGCGGGCGAAGTCGCGGGCGTCCACTAGTATAGTTAGCATGATGACTTAGGGCTGATTCTTCCAAGCGTCAGATAGCCCATCTGAAGAATAAGGTAGATGCTATTTATATTGTAATCAAGTTTTAGAGAAAGACAGCATTAATTTTATTCTTCTGATAGGACGTAGATGACCTTTAGATCAGCCCAAGCAAGTAAGGCACTAATAGTCCGAAGATAATCTGAAGGCATAGCTTCAACTTCATTTCTATAAGTTACATTATATATAGGTTTGTATATTGTACTCTTCGCCGGTAGTACTTGTAGGGGCTTTGTTTCTCAAAGGGTTAGCGGTCGGTCGTAAAACAAGGCAAAATGCTGATGCTCCATAGAAATATTTTGACGATACAGAGGCGTGGGCCAACTGTGTTTAATTTGACATGGCGTAAAGGGTGAGGATGAATATGCTACTTTCTGAGCCTACATGTTTACTCCGTACATACAATTGCAAAAACGTTTTTTGGCATACTTATCACAAATCTAACTACCGATTGGTGCAGTTGGTAGTGACCTGTCTACATCGCCATGAGTCCTGGGTTCGTATCCCGTATAAGTGCAAACATTGATATGATAAATATCGATTATCGTTTCCGAATCATGGACGTTTCTATACTTATATATGTTTTTATAAACCGTTGCATAGTGCCCGCGACGTAAGACCTTATGGAATTTGTAGTGCAGGACTAGTTAATGTCTAAATATTTACTTTGATTCCAATAAAATTGAATAAAACAATAAAGTGAAGTATGCAAGATATCTTTCAAGGTCGGTTGTTATATAGGTATTTCAACAAATTATCCAATAATACTTACATAAAAAGCGTCATAAATTTTCCCGATAACACATGTTATTATCACAGAATATCGGTATACATTTTTGTAAGAAGGTGTTTTATACCGGATCAGGTTGAAGCCTCAGGTGTTATATTTATATCGGTTTTTTTTTGCAGTTCTTGTATGAATTAAAAATAATTAAGTAGTCGTAAGTGTATTAAACTTAGTACAAATTATAAAAAAGATAAATATAACCTTTTATTATTTATAGTAAAAGACTTTTCTTATTACTATAGTAAAACTTAATAAATTCAGCAAGGAGATTTAGCCGACCACATTAAATTCGAGATTTTCAGAACTGATCTAAAATCTAAATCTTGAAAATCACTTTCAGGCTTGGGGAAATTATGAAAGTCCCCCGGGCGGGCAAACCTCAGAGGAATCAAGACAAAAACCGACGGAACCCGCCCGTAAAATATTGCGATCAAAGCTCGATCGCCCGGACAAAGGTAAAGGCGATGTTAGGGATGTATGTAGAAATATCGATATGGTTAATATAGGTCTAGCCATCTAGCCATCGCCGATAGTGCCATGTGTTTGTTTTTTGATACACGATATCCACTATTGTTTTTATTTTATAAATATGAATACGAATAGTAGACAGCTATCTATGTACATATAATTGTTTTTAATATATTATTAAATTATACGTAATTTATTGGCCTTTTATTCACTTATAACATGTAAATATATAGTAAAGAATGTCCAAAAAATAAAGTCTCATACCATGTTCGCGGAATCATAAGAACTTACCTTTTTTACCGAGACTGCTGGAATGGCAAAATTTTATCATCAGGTATATAAAAGCATAGCATATAGAATATAGATAGATACAACATTTACCTATATTATACTCGTATTTATAAACAACGTGCCAATAATTTCTGTCAAGTCAAGTTGTATTAAAAAAGAAAATCTTTTGATCGAAATTGCGCTCTAACTAAAAATATCGATATAATATTCATTTATATAAATATTCCATCCCATCTCTAGCCAAAGTTACACTCCCTTTGTACTGGACTATTGGAAATGCGAGGCTGTATTTGATTTTAATGCCTGCTTTGGCCCTAATTGGGCAGCGAGTATTGTTGATTTTGCAGTAGAAATAGTTTTAGCTGTTATTAGGACATAATAGATTTATTATTATGTGGTATATTGTTATGCGCAAGGTATATAGTGGGCTATTTACATAGCTTACATATATGTTATGTAAGCTATGTAAATAGCCCACTATAGAGAACCTATTTCTAAAATACTTTCTGTTGTATATCACACACCATTCGGATTTTCGAAACCATATATTTAATATTGGCACATAGGTGGACACTTACATGTACATGTACTATATTGGCTTCCCATACTTAGGTCTTTATTTGCTATAATTATAATAGTCTGAAAAGAGCTTAATTCTGCAGTGTACAATTTCTGCTGTTCTTGCGGTTGAAGTCACGGAATTCTTTCCAATATTTGCTACTTTTGACACAATACGTCATTGTTGTAATAAATCAGCGTGTATATAAATTGACGTTATCTTCCGCACGAGAGATTTATGAGACATATTGTTGTTATTTCTCAAGCGTGTCGCGTTCTTGAAGACTCTTAAGTCGTGTCATCTTAACGTGTTGCGAACCACCAACTTACGTAGAATATAGCGTAGAATATTTTGTTTGAACTTAAACTGACCAGGGGCCAATTCTCGAAAAGTCTCGAGTTGGAACGAAGCCGAAACGGAACCGTTGTAGATGCTCAAAACAAAGCAATAATTACTTTATGGTGACGTAATTAGACACATTTCAGCACGAGACAGATATTTGTTCTTATTCTGTCATACTCGCGACCGATGCATGCTAAAATACACCTTATTGCTCAAGCGGTAAGTATATATTGCTTCGCACCGCGTTTCATTAACGGTTCGTTAGTGGTTGCGTTTCGGCTCAATTTTTTTTTAAAGATTTGCTCCCAGAAAGCCTAGAAGGAAATGAAAAGAGCTGTGACGTTTACATCACTAACATAGTGCCGCTATTATTTCGAGAATTTGTGGTCATGCTATATTGCGTATTGAAGCGTAAATTAGCATAGCCCCAACTAGTGGTGTTCAAAAAAGCTATATTCTCGGAACGCGTGAAAGTGATATGCTACATGCAAATAGCGCGCTATTTTTTCCGTGACGTTATAACGTTACGAGTTGCGCGCAAATCACAAGTCACGAATGAATGACTGTACGAATACGCTATATTCCTATCCCGCCAATGACAAGTCACGAATACGCTATTTTCTATTTGACGCAATTTCATATAGCTGTTGGTAGTCCGGCGCCGGCCGTCACGCGCTATGCATGTGCGTGTCGAAGGCACATTATACCCAAAAGAAGTTGGGCAGACGTGTGCAATTTACATACCCACTTTTCACCAGTTAGCTTATTAAGTCCCATCATTCTAAATAGGTATTATAAGCTTTCAGCCTCTTAGTTAGTAGCAGGGTGCACCACGGGCAGGTGAAGTTGACTTTGGGTCTACTAGGGAAAATATCTGCTGATCCGCTATTTTGTTTTTAGCTATTTGTATTGGTGAAAATTGGTATTGGTGGAAATATGTAAGCAAAGTTACTTGTTGTACAAGTGTTTTAAACATATTTGAGTTCCATTCAATGCGAGAATGGGTTACAATGACCATCGATTAAAAATATTCAAATGAAAACCCGTTACATTAGGTTAATAGATTTATTTTGCGTAGCTTTTTGAATTTAAATTTAAATTCTATTTAAGATTACATATAATGTAAAAACGGCATTTACTTAGGCTAGTCATTACTTTACGAAAGATCTGTAAGAGTACGTTTTTCATTAAGAGCTGTCTTTTGATACTCGACAATTGTAGGTAGCTCACGATTGAATTTAATATCCTTTTAATTTGACGCAATCATTACGTTGCTGTGAAACACAATCGCCGAGGTAATAATTGTCAATTTTCACAAACGTGGCCAAGCGGCCACTTGCAGAATCTGTCGAGTAAGCGTGAGATCACGCAAATAGGAGTGCAATTTTGATCGTAATAAGGTTAAGGGAGCTCCTTACTACAGGCCTATGGTCTACTGGATCATATGGACTAAAAATTATATAAATACTAGTGGACGCCCGCGACTTCCACGTGGACTGCCGAAATTATCCGGGATATAAATATTTTCCCGGGATAAAAAGTAGCCTATGTGTTAATTCAAGGTATCAGCTAACGCCATACCAAATTTTATTAAAATCGCTCCAGCCGTTTTACGTGAAAGAGCAACAAACATCCATCCATCCATACTTACAAACTTTCGCGTTTATAATATTAGTAGGATTTAAATTTGTGTCACACGTACATACAAGATATAATTACATACATAAAATTATAACTCGGAAGCAAAGATATTCATCCTCAATGTTTCCGGGATTTAAACCAAAGGCCAATAACGCTGCAAGCAGGCACTAGTAAACCAACCACGACCAAATCGGTCGTCTATTCTCTTCTTTGTATTCTTTTCTATGTTTTAACCCCGGCGCAAATAAACCTGCAGGTGTTATAAGTTTGTATGTAAAAGAATCTGTCTTGTAGCATCGTAGTGCCTAAACGGTTGGACTGACTTGATAGAGTTTAAAAATTAAAATAAATCATATAAACATCACAGCATTTTCCTGGTATAAATTAGAGGTGTGTCGTTATAGCTTTTTCCAACAACGAAACTAAACCGTTTGTTGTTAGCGGACAACGTTATGAAAACTATCTATTTTTCAAAAGCTTACTTACTGAGAAGTTGTGGAGTTTAATGTTATTGCTCTTTCTGTAGTTATTATTTATTAGTCATAATAACGTGCTCGTTGCAACTTATACTCGTACGTATATATTTGCAAAATTACTGACCGATATAAAAATACTTAAAATATTACGAAATAAATGGAATACTTGCACTCACAGGTGTCAAGGTCAAAAGTTCAATTAAAAATAATTTTCGAAAGTTTCCTATATTATCCATTCGGTGCTGAGCTCTTACCCTAACCTATGTTCAGGATAGAAGGACTATTTTCTAATGCAAAGAAATAATAGCGGGCGGGCGCCCGCGCTTTTGCATTTATCTCACTCGCACTCTCGCGATCGTGCATTATTTTATTCATTCGCACTAAACGGCTATTGTAGATAGTTTGATACCACTACTTTTTTCGATACGTTTGCGCTTCGTTGCGTTTGCGAGACTGCCTGACATTTAGCGCGTTATGAAATGTAGATAGTTGTGTCTCGCTAGAAAACGCGTTGTCGTTGTTGAGCTAAATAGATAGTTTAGTAACTATCTACGTTACATAGCGCCCATAGCTAGTAAAAATCTGCTTTGAATCATAAGTTTTGGGTATAAAATATAATTTCATTCCTGAAGCTAAATCATGATTTGAGTTTATTTAAGGCCTTTGTGAATCTGCACTCGCTGATTTGAACTGATTGAAAACTGTATAATCATGTCATCATATTTTTCCGCGACTTTTAATATTTAATTAGTGTGGCGCTCCATCTCCAGCCAGCTATTGAATGATCACTACAAAGTAAATTATTGAAAATCCCAAAACCCGACTGCGTATACGAGACTGCGTATACGTTATTCTATAATATTATTATGGAATGAATACTATTAAAGAAAATAAAATATTATCTGATGATGTAACATAACAACTGAACAGTCGGGATCCATTTATCCGACAGCCAAGCTAATATTTCAATAGATCCTGGCTGTAATATTCAATTCAATAGTATTCATTCCATAATATTATTATAGAATTCTAGACCACCTGACATCTAAGTGCTTATTTTTTTCTTTTCAGTTTTTTATTATGTACCTATACATAGTTTGGTTCTTTTTTTTCAAATCATGTTTTTTTTTATTATTTACTTTTATTGTTATAAGTACAGCTACTAATAGGTACGCTTCAAGAAACATGCTCAACATACTCGGCAGCAAGAAGTTTTCGTCTTGCTACTGTCTAAAACTTACGTGTGAGATTGGTTGTTACGAAACTTTAAATCGATATAGATCCTAAACGGTCCGTCGAATCGGAAAATGTTAAGAAAAACTAAAATGATTTTTAAATACCTATTCAACGATACCCCACTTGATATAGTTTGTTGACTTAAATTTTTTTAATTTTCACAATATGGCGTATTTTTACTAACGTCATGTCTTTAGTGATACTCGTCGTCGGACTGAGAGGAATCGATTGACGTGTGAATCATAAAAATTGGCCCAGGCGTTTGGTCTGTATAGTGCTTCAAAGGAACATACAAACATACATACATACAACTCCTTTGCGTCGCGCAGTCGGGCAAAACTTAAATAAAACTTGGATCTTTCTTTCCCAGAACATCCTCGATACCGGAAAATTACGACTAAAAGCGCGTAGTCTGGTCAATACCAGAAATTGCGTACTTTCTAAAGTCTCATTTACGACTGAACCAAAATAAATAAATACGAGTATGTCACGAGTATTGTGAACTATCAACTTTAATACAACATTTTTGTCAAGTTTGGGATATTAGCAAAATATGTATAAAAAAAAATCACGGAATGATGTTTTTTGTATTGAATTCGTTAACGTCATACGTGACATAAATAATAATTATCTGTTTAAAGTCACTATATACCTATACTCTTTCTACGATATTGTCCAATATTTGTGTGTACAATAAAAAATATAAAAAAGAATAGCAGCGTTTTACCTGAAATAAAACGCTTATTAAATACTTACCTTATTTGAAGCATATTTATATGAGAGAGGCACTTCCGTTTTCCGCTACTTCTTACCTCCTTGTCTACCCTAGTATTGCCTTCTCTGTCACTCATCATCCACCAGGTAGTGAGTGGAGGTTAGGCACCCCAGCTCATTTTGAATCATTGAGTCGATAAATCCAACAGGCAGAGATTAAAGTTATGCTTCAAATAAGGTAAGTATTTAATAAGCGTTTTATTTCAGGTAAAACGCTGCTATTAAACACTTGACCGTTATTTGAAGCATATTTATATGAGACGTGTTTGTTATCGCCTGGTGGTGATGGACGCCAATGTGACAAAGAGTAAGTGGGTAGGTACTATGTTATTTAACAATAGGTATTTTTTGACAAGATATGGAGAAGGTGAGACCTAGTTTATGTAACATCTACATTATGTAAAGGTACACACCTATGTTTAGAAATAAAGAAACTTTGGAAGTTTTCAATAACAAAATAAAAACCATTATTGCAAAGAAAACAGTTTTATTTTATTTTAATCACATAATAATTATTAAGTAAATCCACGGTAACATGTAACTTAAGACATTACTTTAGATTAGGTAATTAACCCTTCCATCGAGAAGGCAAAATAAATAATAAATAATACATAATGACTACACTTTTATAATAGCTTTAATAAATAATAGCTGAACTAAGAATCAATAGCAACAAAAGAGTCTCTTAAAACATTATTATGAGTTGGAATCAGTTCTCGCCTATAAAATTTCTGGAAGGTATTGCCGGATTTCCAATTAACTCTGGAGAGTATCTCATCTGTTGAAATATTATCTGACCAACTCTTCGAAGCCACAGCTGAACGTATGCTACCAGGAGAAGCAGAAATGTTTGCTTCAGATAATAAAGTTTTGATCCATCTAGCAATTATAGTTTTGGATGCAGCCTTAGGTTCTCCTCTCAGGTTTATAAATAAATTAGAGCAGCCAGCGTCGCATCGTCTGTTATGGAGAAGTTGAATACACTGTTTCAACCAATAAACTGCATCTAGCTGTCTGTTAGCAGAATTAGCTAGAATCTTCCACCCCGACTGCCTGAAATTATATTTATCGGTTTTTTAACCAAAACGAGGCCACATAATTATATGATCGTCAAATTGTTTATAGTGTTTGTTATCAACTGTAAGCAAGGTGAGATCATGTATACGTCGACCCGAACATAACAAAAGTAAAATAGCAGTATGCCGGGAAGTCGGAAATATGTTATTTTCATCGACTGAATAAGTGGATAAATAAGATGTTAAAATATCCATATCCCATATCGTAGTTTTATGTTGTACAGGCTTTTTTAAGGAAATAGATTTTAGTATATTTTTAACCAAGACGTGAGTACTTAACAGTCCAGAAACCTCTGTATTACACAAGGTGGAAACTACGGATTTATGTAACAAAATAGTGTTATAAGAGAATTGATCTTTCAGATATAGATCCGCCAGGAATTTAGCTAAAATTTAACCGGTTGGTCTACCTGCATCCACCTTGTGTAATTTACACCAAGATAACCACCTGTTCCAGGCAACATGTTTTAAGAGTAGATGACCGCCAAGAAGATTGTAATAAATTTAATTGGTTGTTATTCCAATCATTTAAACTTTCCGACCAGCCCCACATTTCCAAACCTCTAGTGTCATTTGCTGAACTTTTGGAGGTGGAAGGCTCGTGGACTTGTCTATTAAATACCTGCCCAGATGACGAATTGTGAATGGTGCTGATAATGCCCTCGACTTGAGGTCTGCCCTCCAAAATACACGATTCCAGCGTGGTACTACTATCAGAAATATGCCCTGCGCATAATTTAGGTGAACTAGTACCTTGGGTATTAAATAAGGTGGGGAAATATCCACGCTAGGGGGTAGTTCCATTGACGGGAGAACGCAACGTGAAAGATTGCGTGGCGGTCATTCAGGTCGAGAGTTACGTAATTCGACACTACGTGAGCATGGGTCGAAGCAAATAGATCTATCACAGGTACACCAAATTTTTTGAATACCTTCTCTGTGCAATTGGGTAGCAGATGCCACTCTGGGTGTGATCGGTAACGAGATAGATGATCTGCGTGTCCATTGAAAATTCCCGGAATATGATGAGCGATGATGTGTATCTGGTACATGTCTAATAATTGAAAAATCTGAGCTGTAATATCCATCAGAACCAAGGACCTTGTTCCACCTTCGCTTCGAATGTAGGCGATCGCCGTCCGGTTGTCTGGACAAAGGACTGTGGACTGAGCCAGAGACTGATGCTGATTTTGTAGTACTTTCATCAGGGCAAGAAGCTCTTTCTGATTGCAATGCATCGTACTTTCTAGCTCGGTCCACATACCACTCAGCGGGAGATGATCTAGCTGTGCCCCCCAAACCAGGTCTGATGCATCTGTTGCTAGAAAATGCGAGGGAGGAGCCCAATGGATTGGAGACGAATGATGGTGATTGCAAAGCCACCACTGGAGGTCTCTTATAGCTTGTTCCGAAAGAGGATAGCGTCTGGTCATTCGAGATTTCTCGTGATTGATCAGAAATAATAGCAGCGCTCGGTAATGTAATCTGCCTTGAGGAATTACAAAACTGGCGAAATTCAACAGACCTACAATACTTTGTAGTGTTTTTATGTCGACAAGGCCACTCCTCAGAATCGGTTTTATCTTTGAGCATACTGCCAATCTTTTCTTGGCTGGAAGGGTCTTTTCGTTTTTCAGTGTTTTCCAAGAAATCCCGAGAAATTCTAGATCTTGCTGTGGCGTTAATACCGATTTCTCTAGATTTATTTGCCACCCTAGATAAAGTAACCTCTGAAGTAGAATTTCTATATGGGATTCTAGGATCTGACGACTCTGATGAACTACAAGAAAGTCGTCCAAATAGACGATAATACGCAGCCCTTGCTCCCTGAGAGTATGAGCGACCCAATTTGTCATTGAGGCGAAAACTTTCGGTGCTGTACTGAGACCGAATGGTAGGCATGTCATTTGCATCAATTGGCCTTCGTATATTAGTCTCAGAAAACGTCTGTGAGAATGAGAAGTTGGCAGATGAAAATAAGCCTGAGACAGATCTATTTTGCACATCCAGTCGTTGGGTTGCAGAAAGTCTGAGATACGGTGAATGTTTATTAAGGAGAACCGATCCGTCATCACATATTTGTTCAGGGCTGACAGATTGAAAATAGGTCGATGAGACCCGTCGCTTTTGGGAACAAGAAACATCGTTGAAATAAAACTTGGGAACGGCCTCACTTTTTCTAAAATGCCCTGTGGCAGCATCTGACGAATCAAAACAGACATTTCTTGTGATACACGTGTCATTAAACCGTTTTTGATGAGATTTGGCATTATGAGAGGAGGTTTTTTGACAAAGGGTATACGGTACCCTTTTATGATCTTTAAAAGAAAGCTTGGAGCACCCAGGTGCTGCCATTGGTTGTAAAATAGAAGCAGTCGGCCGGCCCTGAATCTCTGGTTGTCAATACTTACGTTTCTTATTAAGGTTGCTATGGTACAATGGTGATCCGGTACGTTTACGGGTATATCTGTCCTGATCCCTTCCTCTATTACTTGGCCGACCTCTAGTGCGAAAGGAACCATTTCCGTTGTTGGGATGTGATGAGCGTGTCACATTATTGTGATATCCTCGTCCCTGCGGGGGACGGGTATGTGTACAACCCTGCGGGGGCTGATAACCTAGGGAAACGTGCGAGGACGCACAACATCCTTGTGAATTACCCTGCGAGGGTACATTATGAGTTACCTTCCCCTGCGAGGGGAGGCGAATAGGTCTATTGCTATTTGTAACCGCTTGTGGAGCGGAGGAAGCAGTACCTTTATTCAGAGGAACAAACATCTTTCAGACACCTCCTGATTTTTCTATAATTGAAGTTAATGACTCAGAGATAAAAACGTGATCAACTTAAGGGGGAATTTTGCGTAATGCAACCTTATGAATTGGATCTCGAATGTTATTTATTATACCATCGCGCCTCATTTGGATTACTTCAGCCCTATGCCCGCAAACGAGTTGAAGTAAGTCCGATGACACGTTAAACAAATCGCCTTTAAGAAACAACTCGTTAACTTTTTCATTTATACCCTCAAATGTTAAATCAGAATTTTGTGACCACTGTAAAAGATTTTTCAACGCAGATTGCAATGCTTCCCTTTGTTTAAGAACACAATAAGTTAATGCTGCGTACGATTTATCGGAATATGCTAAATGTTTTAACGTGTCATAAGCTTTCACTTCATCATTGACTTCCAAATCAACAAAACCGGGGGTACGATTATATAATTTTTGTACTTCAGCGTAACGTACCTCGGACCATTCTTTACTATTAAAATGTTGAATACTACTTAGAACTTCCAAAAGATGTTGGGGAGTTTTTGGAACAGAGGGCTCTTTAAGTTTAGTTTCAATATCAAAAACAACATTGGGTTGCACAGACTGATCGTTGACCGGTAATTTTGCAGGTTCCTCATCGTATAATTCACCACTAATATTGCCATCAATACAACACTCGCTTACACCTGAACAATTTGGATATACCTGCTCACCGCCATCACAAAAAGTAACACGTTTGCGAAGATCGTTTATTTCTTGAGTTAATTTATCTAGGTGGTAATCGCGGCGGCGACGACTCCTATTGCCCCCCCTTTTTTTGTGACGGCGGCGGTTCTTAGATTTACGTTTACTACACGAATTACTAGATGATGACGAGGATGAACTCGAATCAGACGATGAGGAGCTGGTACTGGATTGACCACGATTTTTACTTTTAGATTGCTTGCTCTTGCTACCGATAGTAAAAGTTTGTTTGCCCTGAGTTACAGGAGGTGCCGAATCCTGAATATTAACGGTGGGTTCCTTATCACTTTCACTGCTCATTTTCACACTGCTAAACCTAGGGTAGAACAAAATAAAACGAAAATCTAACACAAATAAAAAGTACAGATTATATGTATGACTAATGTGTTCTCTAGAACCGAACGGTAAAACCGTTAAAAATGCACATAAAAAGATACTTATCGAATTATCTAGTAATAATAATTTCAATAATGTTGGAGGTAAGATTTATGAAAACTTACATAAAGCAGGAGCTCCTGAGCACGACCGTGCGGTGCGGAAAACAGGACGCCAATGATTCAAAATGAGCTGGGGTGCCTAACCTCCACTCACTACCTGGTGGATGATGAGTGACAGAGAAGGCAATACTAGGGTAGACAAGGAGGTAAGAAGTAGCGGAAAACGGAAGTGCCTCTCTCATATAAATATGCTTCAAATAATGGTCAAGTGTTTAATACAAGAAATCGATGTCTTTCCTACCCTACTACAAATGTCATTTCAAAATATTAGGTCACATCAATTTCGAGCGTCAGAAAAAGCCAAAGTCAATCCTGACTTATACGGCCAAGGTTATGCACGACTCCTCTAAAGAAGTATAATATACTTCTTACGCAAGCAACAGCAGTACGGCAAATTACAGTGGATATTATCCACTGTAGTTTGCCGTACTGCTGTTGCTTGCGTTTGCTGTAACATGACTGTTACCGTTCCGTACCAGACAAAAAAATATTTTGAATGATTTTATATAAAACTAGTGGCCTTCGTCCGCATGAACTTTATACCTTATGAACGTATACCTTCCAAGCGGGAGGCGTAAGTTCGATCCCAGTCACGGGCCTGACGGGACCAATGAATTTGTTTCAGTACAGATTTTAATGTTGTAAAATTGTCACTTAGCTCGTGCCTCGGAAAGCACGTAAAACCGTTGGTCCTGCACCTGATCTCTCTCCGGTCGTGTCGGCTTTTCGACCCATCGAACTATGAGAGTAACGGAATAGAGAGTGCATCTGTGTTTGCGCACACACTTGTGCACTATAATATCTCCTGCGCACCTGGCCAATCTCCGTAGAGATTGGTCGCCTTGGCCGAAATACGGTCGGAGATCATCATCATCACACCTTATGTGTGATTCTGATGTATAAGTTACCTGACACGTTTAATCAAAATTTGTTCAGTAGTTTTTGCGTAAAAGAGTAATAAACACACACATATATTATTATGTACATCCTTATAAAATTTCGCATTTGTAATATTAATAGGTAGTTATATCCTATATGCGAAAGTAACTCTGTCTGTCTGTCTGTTACGCTTTCCCGCTTAAACCTCGCAACCGATTTTGATGAAATTTGGTACAGACAATCTTTAGACCCTGAGACAGAACATAGGCTACTTTTTATTTCGAAAAAAAGGGATGAAGGGGTTGAAATAGAGGTTGAAAGTTTGTATGGGATTTATTAATTTTAAAAGATAAAACCATGAAACTTTATATTTAAGCACTTGATAAGAAATCATTAAACATTTGTTCTAGCATTTTTGAAATTTCGACCAACTAAGGGGTGAAATAAGGGTTGAAAGTTAGTATGCAAGTTCGTCAAATATCACGTCATAAGAAACAAAAAATCGTTTGTTCTAGCATTTTGAAATTTTTACCAGTTTGGGGGTGAAATAGGGGTTGAATTGAAGATAAGACCATGAATCTTGGTACGTAGGTCTCAAAGGATGTGCAGAATTTTTCTACAAGAGTTTTCAGGAATATATTGTGACAGGTCCCACTTAACATATAGGATAATTTCGAAGTTTTTTCTGTAGTCCACGCGGACGGAGTCGCGGGCGTCCACTAGTATCCTATATTAATAGGATTAGTAGGACGACGCCCACTAGCATGTTCCTTCACTGACCATGGAAGTAGGATACGTAACGTACCATGCACGGACCAGTGGGGTGAGCACGAATCTCTCGATAGTCCGTAACGTTGTTAGCGAGTCGCTAGCGTTACGCCGCCGCGTAAAAAGGTTCGTGCTTACCCCTCTGCAACGAATACGCGTCGAGATCAATTCGCTGTAGATGATAAGCTCATCTGCGCGTCGTTATGGACGCCCTCCGGCCAGATGGACCGATGACTTCAAGAGGGTGGCTAGTAGTGTCTGGATGGCAAAAACGGAAGATCGAGCCATGTGGCGTGCTCTGGGGGAGGCCTACGTCCAGCAGTGGACTGTTATAGGCTGACGACGACGACACGCTTCGCGCATGAAATGCGATTTACCCGACACGTTTCGATAACGGTATTTATTACGAAAAGTGGGCAGGCTTTTTACTCATACAATCCTGTTGCTATTGTAGTAAATAATAAACTGCAAATATCTCGTTCTCGCTCTGGACGTGATTGATTGAGTTTCTCACAGTCGAGACGGAGCGGAGGCTTTATACGGAAAGGAAATTAACCATTTCCTCAACATTGCCGAACAGGCTCTGTAGGTCAGTAATTGTTTCCGTTTTTGCTGTTAAGACGTTATTTTTGCGATATGTATAAAGGATCAGTCTTACAAAAACTTTGCTCTTTATAGTAACGAACGAATACGTCAAAGAAAAGAAATATGTTAGGCAAGAAGCTTGGGGATAGGAAGTATCACAGAATGACACTGGGTCAAAATTTTAAAGCAGTCGGGTTTTTTTTCTAGAAGTAAATGAGGTTATTTTATACTGATAGCACGAAATGCCAATACATTATCTTTTATAAAATTATTAATAAAGAAAATGAAAAAAATTCTTCACCCGAGTGGGAATCGAACCCACGACCACTGTAAACCGTGCCAGCCGCTATAACCACTAAGCCACCGGCCAATTACTCGGATGACGAATTTTACCATCTCTTTTCCAAATTACATATTGGCAACGTTATTCTTCATCCCGATAGCTATACACTAGCCAAATCTCGGCAAACAAAGCTGAATCCCTCAGCACAATGTTTTAAAGATGAAACGATCAAAACCATATCCTAACGGATTATATTAGTGGAGAAGTGTTTTTTTTAAATCTTATTTATACATTATCTTTTGGTGAATTGATATATACCTTTTTATTTAGCTATAAGTATTATTACAGATATAATGTTCAAAACTACGTATTAACACCAAGTCCTTCTGGAATAAGAAACAATCTTAAGATAAATTAATTTTAAATTTTAATTTTTTTCAAAAAAGTAAGATACCATAATTTATTTTTACACGTAATAAAAATATCCCTATAGCTCCTTTCTTAATTTTACAAGTTAATAAAAAAAGGTTCTTAGTAAATTTGAAGCTTCTCTCCCATAGAAGAGTGCAAATTGTACCATAATACAGCTTATTGTTGCTTCTACCTAAGCAAACATAATACAACGTACAAAACCTTCTCACTTCAATGTCGACCTTAAGTTTGTTGCAAAATAGTTCAATTTCGCAAGGGTTACAGTAGATTTAATTTCACATACCTACATTCAATAGGCTGGGTAGTGCATTTCGCGCGGTGTAGAAAGGTCGTAGCAAATTGCTACGGGCCGTAGCGGGGCTACGAAACATCTGGTTCGTTTGTCGCATTTTGCTACGCACGTATTAAATAAGTATATTGGAAGAATAAATAAAAATAATATTACTACAGGGGTGTATGGGGTTCCATATAAGTTCTAACAGGACCCAAGCCATCCTCACCTGCTCACGGTGCAGCACGCTGCAGAACAACGAACGAGGCTCTGGCCACCCGCCAACCCGCATTGGACCAGCGTGGCGGGTTATGGTCCAACCCCCCCCCATGAGTAGTAATTTAGAAGGCCCCAAGTGCCCGGTGGCTCCGGAGGCGACACTGGCGTGTCCGACAGACGCCGGTCAAGTGCCGGAGCCAGGGGTGCTAAGAATCCCCGGTCGGGTTCCAACTGTCGTACGACGACAAGTGCTTCGAAAATGGTTAACTATGTGCCTCATAAAGAAGCTCAGGATCGCACAGCAAGCGATGGAGAGAGCTATGCTTGGGATCTCTATGCGTGATCGAATCAGAAATGAGGAGATCCGCAGACGTACAAAGATCACCGACATAGCTCAACGGTCCAGCAAGCTGAAGTGGCAATGGGCAGGGCACATAGCTCGAAGAACTGATAGCCGATGGAGTCGGAAAGTTCTGGAGTGGATACCACGTATCGGCAAGCGCAGCGTGGGAAGGCCACCCGCGAGTAGGACGGACGATCTGGCCTAGATCGCGGGCGTCGGTTGGATGCAGGCTGCTTCCGACCGGTCGGAGTGGAGGTTGTTGGGGGAGGCCTATGTCCTATGTAACAGTGGAATTCTCAGGGCTGTAAATGCCCTATTATTACAGATTTAAGTTATGAAATTTATAAAAACCATAATTTAGTTTACGAAAGTATCCAAAATTTAAAATAAATTTATGACAAAGAATATTCTTACTCTCTGCTGTATGATAAAAACTGACGTTTTTGATCGAGTGTGGCGAACTTTTTGACAAAAAAATTTTTTTCTTAAAGCCATTTTTCCATTCGCAAAATTTTCCAATTTGTTATTTTCTCTTTATCGAATTCCTCGGTTTCCTTTTTTCTCAATAGTAATAATTCCATTCGTAAAATTGAACAATCTTGATAATTCCATATATGTAAGTAGTTTATTACAAATATACAGGCACGCTCGTGAGAAATCCAAATAAAATAAACCAGAAAAACGCTGGTCATATTCAGCCACTAAATGTCATATAAAGTTCTTAACTGAACTTTGAATGAAAGAGATAATAATAATAATTAAAAACCTTGCCAGGTCAAAGCTGTACCCAAAGGAAGTTATTTTTCAAAGCTACCGAAAAGACTAAAAGATATTATCAAGAATAAATATTGGTAAAGTATGCCTATGGAATAATCATATCTGGTAAAAAGCGATAATACATAAAACAAAAAAATATGTATAATATAAAACTTCGGCAACATCTACGAAATAAAACAAAAAATTTGCTCAATTTCGCGAATGGAAAATTTAGCTTCAAGAAAAAAATGATTTGGTTAAAAAGTTCGCCATACTCTTTATAAACAAGAAGGGTTATTATACTAATATTAAATAAAATTATTTAGCGCACCTTAAAATTACAAAGTAAGTTAAACATCAAAGTTGGACAAAGTTTATAATTTAAATTTCAACTTTGCAACCTTTATTAATGATTTAGGTGGTCAATTTATAAAATTATTAATTAAATCACGCCTTGTTTACACAGTGTCAGTTAACCACTATCTCTTCTACGCTTACTAAAGCTTACTAGCAGGGTGATGAAAACGCTAAACGTAAACGTAGTAATAAACTTAAACCTATAGATAAGAAAAAAATAAATTACGATCAAAAAAAGTTCAATTCACTGATCAACCCCAAAGAAGGGTCACACTGAGCCAAAAAAACTGAAATGTATCACACAATAACCAATAAATCCATTTAACTAGTCACAGGATCGCCCGATACAATTGGCGGGGAAAGCAAACATTGCGGTTAATCAAATTAAAAATGCCTTTCCTGCGAATAATATCACTGTCGCATAACCTAAAACATCGGTACTTGTTCAGTATTTACCTGGCTGTCACACACACCCTGTATAATAATATCCTTTGAGGGGATTGTGTTTATTCAACTGCTTAAAGTAAGACAATATTATGAAGAATTAGATTATTAAATATCGTAAAAATAAAGATATGATTTTTTTTTCACCTGAGTGAGATTTGTACTCACGACCTCTCGTAAACCGTGCTTTCGCTCTAACCAACTGAGCTATTGGGTCAATTAACTCGGACGACGAATTTTACCATCTCTTTTACATTACATTTTTGGCAACGTTATTTTTTCATCTCGATAGCTATACACTAGCCAAATAACCAATTAAGCATCGCTTACCTACTCGTATGTTTTGTAATAGCTGTTAATAAATAACAAATAAATTTATTTTAATTAATTTTTATTACGAATTTGAGTTATTACACATTTACGTTGAAGAGAAGAGAGAGAAAGATGGCGATGCGCTCGGAAACGGAAATCGAACCTTTTTTACTTTTAATTGTATTTTTTTATGAACAATAGCTGAGAAAAATCGACATAACTTACACCAATTTGACTAATTCTCGTCTTGGTAGACCTCGCTTTTACTAAAAATATCCCTTGACACATATGTTTTTTATATTCATTAATAAATAAAAATTAATATCACAGTACATATTTTAACTACGTAAAGTGTATTATTTGATTAATTTCAAGTGTATCTAATACTTTGAGATTAAATTAATAAATTACATAGCTACACTTGAGACTACATAACGTAGATACACTTGAGTTTAATTCTGTTGAATCTATTAACGAAAAAAAGTAAGAGGTGGTATAGCTGAAAAAAAAAATTAAAACTTTACAGTACATTAAAGTAGTCCACATTAGGAATGTCTGACTTCATAGTTGAATCCTCAGAGTAATAACATATTTATCATTTACTTTCTGCTACTTATGTGCTCGGCATTTATACTACTTATCGGTGAAAATGTAGTGTTTATTGCTGAGTGCACTCCGCACTAGGGATTGGTCTCAGTGATTGTGCAGACGAGCCGTTTGCTAACACCTCAGTCGGTGCAGCCTGTCATCTATGCATATTTAAGGTTTTGTCTTGAGTGACTGACGGATCAATACAAATACCTCAAATTTATAGGGTGCGTTCTTTGAGTAATGTAAGCAAGCACCTGATATTGAAACTATTCTAGTAAAATTCTAACGTTAATGCATGGGTGACATGAATGAAAACAATCGCCTTTCTTCTTAATTTAGTAATCTAGTAAATAGTGCGCGTCTATACTTTTCTTGTACCATTATTTATCACAATCTGTAAAACCATTCAACATCAATACATCAATACTATGGAAACACACTATATGTAAATAACAAGATAGCCCTAATCGTTATGAAGCTTCTCGTCTATGTTAACTCGCAGTCATATTGTCTTGTATCGTGGAGCTTATCGGATGAGTACAGTTCAGCTCAAAGATGCAGAAGTAGAAAATAGAAAGACAGTTACAGTGGCAGTATATCACAGTAATCTTATAAAAACAAATTATTAACCCAGCCAGCCCATGGAAATTAGCTATGTTGTGTGTATCTTCTATAACTGAAATGATAAACTATTGACGTACTTTCTTTATCCTATTGCTACACATGACTTAAGGCTCGAGCATACCGGATGCGTGTGCGTGCACGTAAGCGTAGACGTATACGTACCTCTGAGTTGTAATGTATGGAACTATATAGGCACTGGCAGACCGGATGCGTATGCGTAGACGTAAGCATAGACGTCAAGTGGTGACAGTTCTATACATTAAACTTAGCTTAGGCTTAGCCGCGAGCACACCGGAAGCGTATGCGTGCACGTAAGCGTAGACGTACACGTACCTCTGAGTTTAAGCCTCGAGCACACCGGATGCGTATGCGTGCACGTAAGCATAGACGTACACGTACCTCTAAGTTTAATATATGGAACTGTCACCGCTAGACGTCTATGCTTACGTCTACGCATACGCATCCGTTATGCCCGTGCCTATACAGTTCCATACATTACAACTTAGAGGTACGTGTACGTCTACGCTTACGTGCACGCATACGCATCCGGTGTGCTCGAGGCTTTAACCAATCCTTTATATGATAAGCATAAATAATAATTGAGTGCAAACGTGAAATAAAACTAGGGGTATGAACTAGCATGGCTAGGATTGAACCCACATACTACATTTTTATTTATATTATATACTAGGGATTCGCCCCGGCTTTGCACGGGTGTAATGCCCTTTCACGTGAACAAAGTCGTGGGCGGCCGCTATAGAAGAGTACTGTTTTAAGAATTTTTAATTTTTCTCTCCGTAAAAACCATCCTCGTATATCAAGGAAAATTGTAAAAAAAATAGCGAAATGGGTTCAGCTGTTCTCGAGATTCGCGCTTGGCAACACGTTTAGCGATTAATTTTTATACTATAGAGAAGATATTAAGTACCTACCGACTTTATTTGCAACATTAAATGCTGATTTCATCAATGATCAGATAGCCTATCTGAAGGATTTTGATGCTGCCTTTCTTCAGAGCTTAATCAAGTTCGAGACATCAACTTTATTCTTCAAATACCATGTGGTCATTGAGATAATCGGACCTTAGCGTAGATTTCAAAAGAACATATCATGATGCTAGAGTTATTTGTACAGTTTCAAAGATACTTTCCACACCCATGCAATTAAACTGGGTGTAATCCATTACAAATATATATTTGCACCCATTAAAAGGTACACATTAAACAAACACTCAACCCTTTGAACAAAAGCTGATAGAATACGCAACCTTTGTTTAATAATTAATTGTTTTTAATTTAACATGTGAGTGAGTTTGTCAGTCGCCGGGTCCATTCAAAGGAATTTGAAATTAGGATGTTTCGAGTGACCAGTTCCCATTGGTTTGTTCATTAATTTACGGATGAATACGCGCTAAAATGTTATTTTATGTTACATATGTATGTAAACAAAGTCAGTAAACATTAAATAAAAATATGATACTTATTATATTTTAAGTCATCGGCCAGATGACTTAAAGGACCGATGACTTAAAGAGGACGGCTGGTAGTGACTGGATGGCAAAAACGGGAGATCGAGCCATGTGGAGTACTCTGGGGGAGGCCTACGTCCAGCAGTGGACTGCAATAGGCTGACGATGATGATTATGACTTATTATATTACATAAACTCTAACCACTACGTTGACCGATTTATGGTATTTTGTATGGTATATTTAGTGTCTTAGTTATTAATAAGTAAATTATTTTCGAAATTAATACATATAATGTAATATGGTGAACTACCCACTTTGTAGAAGATTTAATTGAAATAACCATTTCAGTTAAATAATATTTCACCATTTTCTACCTCAATTATTTTTATAATATTTACCTAATATTTACCATATTAGTAAATAAAGTATTTTTTGCAAAATTTCTGTACCGTCTTTGTAAGAGCCCAATGATTTACTTTCGAATCGAGGTTCGATCTGAATTAATTTAAAATGCGGATTATAGTCACTTTTGGCTCGTGCCTCACAAACACGTAAAACCTGTTGTCCTGAGTAATTAATCTCTGTTTAGATTGGCCGCTATAACCGAAATACGGCAGGAGACATATTATTATACATATCTAAATCTCTATGTATTATTGGAGATTTCTTCACACAACACAAACATTATTGCAGCCCACTGTTTGTGGCAGTCCATTAAATTTTATTATACGTTATCATAATATATTAAATTCGCAATTCTAAAAGTTCCTACAATGCTACATGCGCTATGTGGCTATGTGATATGTACATCCACACTAAATAGAACCGGGGCCTGATATTCCTCAACCTATTGGAGCGGATTCGGTTCCGGCGAAACTATTACAATATTCTGACTGGGCAATTGATGTTTGCAAATGAAGCCAAACGAAGCTTCACGTATGCCGGCTACAAATACAAGCCTCAAGCTGACCCTATCCGGTGCTGATCCCTCGGTCAGAAAATTAAATTAAACCAACTAAACTTGATCGCAAACCCGCGCAACCGATTTTATTAAATTTCTTAAGTTTCTATATGAAAACGACATGATCTATTACAAATGTAACTGAGCTATAAATAAATGTTGATCATCAGCCACCACCAAAAATCTTCAAAATAATTTGCAATTTGCATTGTTTGATGATGATGAGCCTTACCTATCTTTTTTTAAACTCGTATTTGGTTTACCTTAAATGGTAAAATTAAATTGGACCAACTTATGCTTTCAATTTTTACTTAAAGCTAGTTTTTAAGCGGAATGTTTTTGTTAGTTTTAATTAAGAAGCTTTCAGAGCGTATTTACTACTGGCTCTAAGTAGGTAATTATGTAAGCAATGAAATTTATTTTCAGTCAGAATGAATAAATAAATAGTATAGATCGTAGTGAAGTAAACTGCGAAATTACTGTTATTTAAAATGGCGATTTATATTTGATATTATTGTAATCCGATCTCGTTTAGAAAAGTATATTAATTTTCTAAACTTATTTATAAATTATGTACATAGGTAGAAAGAGAGTAGAGCTAATCTTTGGCATTTTATAATACAACGAAATACACAAAATAATACAACGAAATACACAAAATTACCACGGAATTATATCCACTTTATTAAATTCATAATTGGTCGATTTTGAAAGTAATTATTATTCTGTTAATACTGTAATAATTTTGGCTTTATTTAATTAATATTCTAGCAAGGTTGTTATTATTGTTAATTTAAACATATTTCGTATTCTCCGTGGAACAATTATTGCCACCGTTTAGTAACTAAAATGTATATTAATACCCTTGAAACTTACTGGGACGGCCGGCCGTGCAATATAACTTATGCCTAGTGTACTGTAATGTTATGAAACCCTTGTTCAGTACAATTTATATTATCTACTACTATAATATGAAATATACAATTGGGTTCATAAAGCAGAAACATGATTAGGTAAAATAAATATGGCTAGGTAGACACATCATAACCCTGTGAGATATCCTACGAAAATATTATTATTATAAAACAAAAACTACAACCACTTACAACTAAGATAAGAAAATGTATAACCCATTTTATTCCGGGTACATTTTCTCGACTACTTTTTTTCTGTCTCAGGAGGGCTCGGACTGACAAAACGCTGGCTTTAAGAGATAAAAGACTATCGGGCTTGGTAGACTCTCGGAATATTACGAAGTATTTCGTCAACGCTAGATAAGGGCGTCTCGTCAACGCGCTTCCTTTTACGATCCAAGCATTATCAGTCAGTGGGGTGATAACCAGCAAATCTGGCTTCGAAGAAACCGCTATGACTTTTTATAACGCAATATGCCGTCCATAAATAGATTGATGGCCCTTGCTTTTGTCTTAATTGAGTTTATAGAAGGGGACTTAGTCACCCGGGGCGTTAATATCACTGTTGTTCTTCCATTTTGTGTCTGGTATTACGAGAGTTTTGCGTGGTGGACCTCTTCCACTATTGAAATTTTGTTAAAATATTACGTGTAAAATTTTACACTTTCGGTGTACAATGACGGTTTTATAATTCTGTTAGCATTGTTTTTAAGGTTAATTTCTAATTTTGGAAGTCGATCTATCTTTTTCTTCTACTCACACCAAAAAATTTACTCATTGCACTCATAAAATATCTAAATAGCTATTTGGATCAAGAATAAATTCACGAGAAGTTTAAACCAAGGCGAGACAAGATAAAGCTAAAAGTACCTATACAATAAGCTTGCTTCATATTAATAAAAAAATATAAATAAACCTTTACAATTTGTACAGCCAATTCCATGCAGAAGTCGTGTCGGGTAAGCACGAACGATCAGAATCTGGGATATAAACGCCTCGGAGATTAGACAGCCCCCCAAAGCTTCGTATTTGCTTACGTTCTGGTTTACGTCTTTTTCAATAATTTGCCTTATCGCACACCCTTATTTTACATTAATGGCCGAAATATCTAAAAATTTCATCGTTTCATCATATTTGTTAAGTGCATATACTCTTACAGGGTGTAACAAAAGGGATATGTTATGATAGTAGCCTCTATAGAGAACCTATCTGAGGAGATTCAATCACACGTTTACGTTTTTAAAGTAATGATTTTCTGAAAGGAAGGGAAACCAAAAGTTCAGGCAGATTTAGTCGTGGGCGCCCGCTAGTGTATATGTTATATATAACACAATGTTATGTTATATTGTATTTTACTACTACACTGATGTAGTACAATTGTAATGTTTGTTATAGTTACTGATTAAATTATGGAAGCAGGTGACTGCCGATTACCATTATAATAAACATGACGCTAATAGACCCTTATAAAAAGAATAACTATCGTTCGCTTTAAAATATCATATATCACAAAAGTTACAGTTCACAGTTTCCAAGATTCCGACTTATGAAGTCAGCTTTTCTGGTAGTCAGCTATATATCAAGGCTTATACTCTACGGCCGGTTTCACCTCCTTTATCCTTCGTTTCATCTCCATTTTATTTCGGCCTAGATAAGCCGGCGAGATTTTTTTTCTTAAGAAATGAGATATGCCCCAGTCTAAGACAAGTAATATTTTTTTGCTTTTTCTTCTTTAACGACACCTGTACTACGAAGGTTCTGTTTTTGTGAAATGTTAGTAAATTTTAAAGTAAAAAAATACGGAGAATTTTAAATCTTACATCTTTGATGACGGTTATAAATTTAAATTACTTAGGGCCAATTTTTACAATGTCAGATAGTCTAACTAAAGGATAAAATTAATGTCATTATCTTGATCAAGTTTTAGAAAAAAAAAAACAGTTGGAAAAATTTTCCTTGACAGATTTTTTTCTAATATTGCAATTTTATTTTCTTACATTCTGGTAACCATTTTTGCATACACATTCTCTCTAACTATTATAATCGTGTAAGTGTAATGAAATTTGGATGTTTCACGCAATGAAGGACGAACAGACTGGGATGAAAGACAGATAATATACAACATTAGTAGTTATACATCCGAAAAACACATATCAATCTTAATTTCGAAGAAACTAAATTGCAAGCATTAGCTAGTAGGTACCTAGATCTTTTAACTTTTAAGAGCTTACAGACGTTTGACGGCTTGAAATTTAGAATGATTAAATCTGAAATTCTTATTAGCTGTCAAATTTAATTTTTAAACTGTGTCTAACTTTAGGCGCAGTTTTGTAATAACACCAATAATGGCAGCAAGGAAAATACTATTTTATGTTATACGATTTCCTACTGCACATCGGAACATGATAAGCTGCGTCGCGTCGTTTCCGGTTGTCATAATTAAATAACGGGCGTGATATGGCGCCAAATGGCCATTGCGAAATAACACCATAATTTCATGAATTTTACGCAACCAGCAGGGCCTGCAACTACGTTCACGTGATGCATACATACATAGTAATTATAATGGAGGCCCGCGACTCTGTCCGCGTGGACTACAAAAAAAACAAAATGTCGAAATTATCCGGGATTAAAACATTTTCTTGGGATAAAAAGTAGCCTATATGTTAAGTGGGACTTGTCACAATATATTCCTGAAAACTCCATCCAAATCGTTTCAGCCGTTTCTGAGATTAGCGTGCACAAATGCACAGGCAAACAGACAACCCAACAAATAGACAAAAAATCCAAAAATCATTATTTTGGGTACTATTTCGTTGATAAAGATCTCCTATAATATTTTATTCTCATAATTTTCTATGTACAGACAGCGATCCGTTACATTTTTATTATATGTATATAGATACACGGCTGTGCTCCCAAAAAATGGTAGTCGGTAGAGCAGCAGGATCTGGATTGAGATCATTTAACCACGTTTAGCATAGAGAGGCCAGGTGTAGGTATATGATCAGTGACAAGTCGCTAGATCATCGCTTCGAGGTCCTTAGTCGACTCTTGCGACATACAGATGCAGCTGATGTATTCTAGTTGGACTGTTTATAGAAGTTAACGAAAATATATATTACCCGGTGTAATAGAAGAGATATGTTAAGCGGAATTCTGTAAAAATAGTCCATTGTAGACAACCTATTTTTAAAATTTTAGACTTGAAGTTACATGTCATAAACAGTAGAACAAGTGTTGTTGTTTATAATGGTAGCTACCTAGTCTTGCGAGGTTATTGATGTTTTAAAATTAACCCTGTATAATCCCCATTCTATTACACCCTATATGGGTATAGCGTGAAAGCATACTTCTTAAAATTGCTATGTAGGTAAGTACCTACTTAGATTTTTTAAATTGTTTTTCTCTTGATGGACTCATTGTGACGTTACTCATTCACAATGGAAGTGAAATAATTCAAAAGATATAAAAACATGCTTTGAATTTCTATTTCCACTATTTTTTTAACGTACTACCTTTGACTGAAATAAAATAAATATTCTAGCTTACACAAAGACTATTGATTGGACGAGATTGGTTTGCATATCCGAAAGCTGTTTTATTCTGAAACGTAAACACGTACGAGTATCGTAGACAAACACATGCGAAAACAGAGTTATTTTTCATTAAAAAAAGTCCTAAAGTATTTCACTGCCTCTTCTTCCGTGCATGTCGTAAGAGTCGACTAAGGGACTCGGGAATTCTTTCTGGCGATAAAATAGCAACTTATCACTCCTAAACATGGCTGTGCGATCTCCGTTCATATATTGTAGTTCTGGCTACCATATTTCGGTAGCAGATCTATATACGAGTAGGTATATAAAAAAATATTGTGGATATACAGCCTTCTGCCTATTTTTTGACGAGGCTAATAACAAAATATTTACCTGAATTTCGTTCGTTTACTCCTAAGATAGCTTATTGAAATTCCTACTTTACCAAATTATTATAAGTGAAGGAATATTCTGAGAAGCGAAAAAATAAATAAACTTTGTAGGAACGTTCGTACCGCAACCAATATCGTAAAAAGTTATAATCTGGGTATGATCGGTACTTCATGTATACATCCCGGCTGGTTACTAAAGCGGGATTTACGCAGATTGTAAAGAGATCTTTATGAAGGATGTAGTCGCTTTGTTGAATATTTTGTAGGTTGAACGTGCGAATACATTTTTTATGACAAGTTTGGTTTACTAATGTTACCATCAACCAGACAGCGTCAACTTTATTCGTCTGAAAGGCTATCCGACAACTTTTTGTAAAGCGCACTTTAGTTTAACATTACGTATATACAGGATGTTTTTTCGTTGCCACCCTTAACGAAGGGTACACACCCTATACATCAAATAAAGTAAGTTTATGCCAAAAAAATGCTGGGAAACGAAGTACATTCTTTAAAAAAAAAAAAATTCAATACTTGATCGGTCGAAATTTATAGTGCCTAGTGTTGATGCTAGTTTTTTACATAGAGAGATATTAATTATTTCTCGTTAAAAATCTTGCTACACGCGTCAATGCATAAAAACGCAGTCTATTTACTAAACTTTGGTCCCTAATATTTTCGAAACCAGACATTTCCCAGGTATGCTTCCATGGAGAAAAATGATCGTGATGATGAGGAGATTCCGTAGTTTTCGGGAACGTTGACTACCAAAAATCACCATGTATAGGTAATATGCTCATGTAATACTGTGATAACATTAGAAAACTAAATTTGACATAAGTTTGCTAATACGAGTATACCTAGGTATTTTCAGAGAAGGTTTAATTTAATCCAGCTAGGAAAAAAAATTGTCACCGTACAAAAATTTACATCTTCATTAATGTGATTATCATTTAGAAACATACTGACCGACTCTTCCTTTTTAAACGAACAACGAGCTCTTTCGGTTTTATCACGTTAATACGTTCAGTTACTTAACTAAACTTATTTATCACTTAAGTTTTCGGGAAAAACTTAGAGGTACAGCCTACGAGTTGAAAAACTTAGTAGGTATGGTACGAGTATGGTATATATAGTGATAATCCGAGAACACGACCCTAGAACAGTATCTTTACCTAATCTATTTGTGAAAAAGTTTCATCTCGCGGGAGAAAAGTTTTTACTAGTGAAAGTTGTCTTTTGTGCCCAAGGGAAATCTGCAGTTCTATACGCACAACTTGTAGATAAAATAAGACTTTGTGTAAATAGAGTAGGCGGTCTGTAAACTTATGAAGAAAGAATGTACCTACATTGTGCTGATATACTATTGTGATAGAAAAATAATAGAAATATTTACAAATTGGTACATTGAG
Source organism: Carposina sasakii (assembly GCA_014607495.2). Classification (NCBI taxonomy): domain Eukaryota; kingdom Metazoa; phylum Arthropoda; class Insecta; order Lepidoptera; family Carposinidae; genus Carposina; species Carposina sasakii. Next base: position 8,332,900 of record CP053163.1, on the reverse strand, counting down.
GTAGCATATGTACGTGATGGGCAACAGAAATCACCCTAAAGCAAACTTAAAGTCAAGAAATGTTTAATGTAAGCAAAGGAGGAAACCAAGACTTAGAACCACGAAATCACCAGATACCAAAGCATCCTAGTGGCATGCTACGATATTCTAAACTATGCTGTCTAAAGAAAAATAGTGTAGAAAACCGCAAACATAGCTACTCTATTCTGATTTCTTGTTTTCTACAAAATTCAAAAGGAATGAAAGACAAGACCTACCTTATTAGGTATGCAGTGACTGAAACAATATAGGAATAGTGACACGGAACTAAGTGGTAGCCATTACAATAATATTCTAGGGCGCAAATAGGCAACCTGAGAATTCTAGACATTTCATATAATCGCTTTTGCTATGTGACTAAAATTACAGTTTTACTAGCTATTCGTCTCTCTAAGTAGTATTATCATCGTCCATAGAATCATTCCGAGAACAAACTACATTTAGATTTTTTATTTACCTACAGCGTAAGGTACAAAACGAAGCGAATAATTTCCTTAGTTTACGCGTACCTTTTCTATTTGTTCCGGTAGACAGAAGCATCCAGAATGTCGATTGAACACTAGGGTGGCTCCATATTGATCAAAACGCACCGTGTTTTATGTCGATTCAAACAAATGGGACACAAACCCTTCTTGATAAAAATCAAGAAGTCAGTTATTACAGGTACATACTTTATATTATTTTGAATATGGATTGTTACGTATTAAGAATCGTTCATGGTAATATTATAAATGCGAAAATAACTTCTAGTGTGCTTTCACAAACTACTGAACCAATAATGGGTGTGGGTGACAGTCAGACAAATACTGAAATGCTGAACAAATACCACTGTGTTGAGTTATACGACAGTGTTATTACTCGCAGGAAATGTATTTTTCATTTGATTATCAGTAATCTTTGCTCTCCGCTCCAATCGTATCGGGCGATCCTGTGATTAATTAAATGAGCTTATTGGTTACGAGTATTGTGTGACGCATTATGTTTTTTTGAACACTTGTGACTCTCCATTAGGGTTGATCAGTTATTTAAACTTTTTTTAGGGCAACTTTTTTTTGAAAATAATATTTTGGTTAAAATTTTATTTTAAAATCATTATCTAAGGCCTAATTAAATGAGCTAAACTATTTTTTCCTGAAAACATATAAAAATGTCGGAAAATTTTGGTATTTTCTTGCGAAAATTTTCAGTGTTTTCCGCCTAAGAATCATGGTCTGATATCATGATAACAATATTTGCCCGGCTGTCACAAACAACCTGTATAAATAAAGGTATATGGGTATGAAGGGTGGGTAGTCTAGAGCCTATCTAAGGACATAGGCTACTTTTTATCCGTTTTTTTTTCTGAAAATTTCGACACATTGTTTATTTTTCTGCAGTGCACGCGAACGGATTCGTAGGCGTCTACTAGTTATCTATAATGGTGAATTTAATGTACGTAATCTTAGCAAATACTTAGACACCTCTAAAATAATCTAAGTTTAGTGAAAATGAAGACAAAAATTGTAAAAGTGAAAAAAAAAATCGCAATTCACATCGCTGTCTGACGGTCTTTACTTTGAAAGCTACCGGTGTTCGGTGAAATATTCATACTTTGAGTCTTATAAACAAAGTTTAGGTCGATGTACTCGGACATGGGTTCTAAGATGCTTCGTTTCTCATCAGCCATGCGGTCAGACTGCAGCTTCATACTAAAACACAACTAATTGGACAACCCCGCTACGATAGCTTTCTGATTATGTAGTCGATAGCAGGCTTCAAGTGATTAACCACGAAATTGGAAATAACCTGTATATAAATATATGTATTGTTGTTATATAAATAGTGTAGGCTAAACTAGGTATATTTTGAGAACATGTGTTAATGAGGGGCTTTATTAGAATGACATCAGCTGCATCTCCTTCTACGCATGTCGTAAGAATCGATAAAGAAATTTTAGATGCGTCCTTTAAAGCGATGAGTTAGTAACTTGCCCCTGATCTTTTATATCTGACCCTACTATGCTAAACGTAGTTGTAGTATCTCATTGGCAATACGTGATCCTGTAGTTCTGCATTAAATGTAATTCTAGGAATGCAGTAGGTACATCAAAGCTAATAGCTCATTACTACAAATGTATGACATTTCAATCCGCTGTCGTCAGTACGTACCACTTCGAATTGCGTTTCATACGCTGTTTGAAACTTGAAGCGATCCGCATTGACGGCCTCTTAATGGAACAAATGAGAGCTTCGTGACACAGGCAGTATGGTACATAGACTGAAGATAATATAGAACGAACAGTCGAAGCCGTCCCTACTCGAGGAGCGATATCTATTTTTTTTTGTAGCGTCGGGCTTATGATTACTAAAGGTACGGACAGACGTGCTCAAAACAAATCATGTTCATTAGCATGCTTAAAATAAGCATGCTCTGCAATTGTTCACATTTGCCAGCAAAGAGCATGCGCCCCTTCCAACCGCGCCTCAGATAGCATGCTCAAATATCAAATGTCGGTTGATTTTTGAGCATGCTCGAAATAAGCATGCTCATTACTAGCAATGTATGGACATACGTGCTACTAATGAGCACGCCGGTACGTAATCTTGAACGTAAATAGCTTGAGGAATCCTAGGAGCGTTCTTTTTAATCCTCTCTATTGAGCTAGGTGCGGGTTTGTTAATTTATATTAGCCATATGTAGTTGTCACGAACCCGACTTATATAGGTAATTTATTATAAATTTATTCGTAGAGGTTGGTACATCTATAAGTCTATATATATATCTATATATATAAAAGAAAGTTATGTTAGTTACACTATTTATAATTCGAGAACTTTTTAACCCGGATAATTTCGTATTTTTTTCTGTAGTCAACGCGGACGGAGTTGCGGGCATCCACTAGTTTTAGAAGAGTACATTATTTTGATAGAGTATTTTTAGAGTATACTTTCTTAAGGAATCCAATTTCTAATATTACTCTGGAGCGACACATTTGCTTCTACCTTTCCTCTACTCTAAGACAGGAGGTAAGTTTCAGAGGAGAGCCTCTTAGTTATGCAGCTAGCGTTCAAGTGCTGAGACAAGTTACTTGTAGCAAGTGTTCGAGTTGGCTAACTTATGCTCGCGTCGCGGCTGTGGGTAAAACAACGCCTCCTATTTTAATTCGTTTATACTCCAGTCGCAGACGAGGACTGGATTGTTTCACTAACTTCGTACGAGCTCAACTTAGTAGAAACTTGCGCTTAGTTAAAGGTAATTTCGCTCGGCGCTACTTCTACCTTGTGCTCTATTGTGTTCCGGGGTAAGCAAGCAACACTGTTTGTAAGTTTTATTATTAACGTTTATTTGAGAAACTCACTTAATTTACCTACCAATAAGCGAGGTAAATAATGAGACAATGATACTCTAGATAAGAGGTCTTTGTAAAATTCATAGTCAAAATATTAGTAGGTATAAAAAATATGCCTCCTAAAACAAACTACGAGTATAAAGAATAAAGCAAAATTTACGAATTAATTAATCGACTCATGTGTTTGTTTAGGTACCTAATTTTATTTTGAAATTATAATTTTTTTATTGGGTATGTAAAAAAAAAAATTGCAAGCGGCCGCTCACGACTTCGTCTGCGAGAAGTGAAGATGGGGCGGATCCCTAGTTATACATATAAACTTCCTCTTGAATCACTCTATCTATTAAAAAAATAAACATTTTTATCCTAAAGGGCGTAGCAATCACAGTTAAAACGGACGGAGAGACGTTCGCGTCAACTAGTATTTTAATAACAAAATTATTGACCTACTTAAACACAATTCTTACGACTTCAAAAATACGCAACTGCTTTTAATTAATTTAATTAAAAGCAAAACAATGTACAAACATACGTAACATTGTCGCGAAAATGTTTGCAAGAATTTCCGTCCGGTTCCGCAACTTGGCAACCCCCCACTATGTGCTATAGAACTTGTCCGAGTATCTGTATTAAGGCTTTTCATAGAACTTCCCTAATTTCGGGCGCAAAGTGCAAAATAAGTTCCCGTTCGCTTTGCCAAAAATGATTTTTTTTTGCTTTTTCCCTTTGTCAATGTGTTTGAAGTGCGAGCTCGATTTTTGTTGGAATGTAATAAAATTCTGAAATTATTTCTACTGTTACTATAACAAGTTGATTTTTGAGAATAAATTAATATTTATGATAATATTGGTATCTAAGATAGATATATTTATATCATTTTACTTTCCACTAAATATTGCAAAGGTGAAAGTTTGTGAGAATAGGTGCTTACTCTTTCATGCAAAAACTAGCATATTTTGTTCAAATAAGGTAGTTACATAGTTTATTATAGTAATAATATATCAGTATAACCCATATTCTACATAGATTGAATGAACAAAGTCGTAGGCGTCCATAGCGCTAGGTAGGTATATACATACTTGACTTCAGGGGGCCAATTTTCAAGAATTGAAAACCCTGATCACTTCTAATTTATAGTGTTAATATAAATACTCATTCTATTTAATATCTGTGTGATGTGCTTCTTCTGCTCCATAACATTTTGCTATCCAACATTTTCTAATTGATTTTTATAATTACCTCATGAACAATAAGTAGATTAAATTTGTAAAAGAGGTCAAATGTGAAATTGAAAATAGTTTATAACGCTTACAAGGTAATCCTTAATTTTAATAAAAACTTTTCACTTAAGCTTATTGGCTATTAATGAAAGGACTTATAATCGCAGATTTAGAATTTTTCAATTAAACTTTTGGGAATGATCGTTTGCTTAACGGACGGATAAGTTTTGGGATCGAGAAGTTTCATCAATCTAATCAATTTGGTTTGACGACACCGTAACCTGGAGCTTAGAACGAAATTTCGTGCGTTTCGTTATGGAATATTAATGTCGTGGTTTACCTTAATGGATAAAGAATGCTTTCATATAATTAAATCGCAATTTCTGTTTACTAAGTTACGTTACAGTATTGTTTCTGGCGGATGACGACTTGATCTTTTACTAACTTAATGTATAGGTAACATCAAGGTACAGATAAATAGGTTGTTAAATATTTTTATCATACAAGTATATGGTGTAAAGTATTTTCTATGCTGCTGGTGCAATAAATGAATTCATTATTTTAAAAATATATAAATGCATGCTAGAAGGATTTTTTTCTTTCATATAATTAAAAATGTCTAGCCTTTTGTTTGTTATACAATCGAAATACGGGAAAAACAAGAACTAACGGCCCGCTTATACCACTCGAAATGTTGGGCCATAAAAAAAATTATAATTGGCGACATAGATACATAGTTGTCCGTAGTTAGAAAATGTTCACAAATAGAACAATAGATTGTTGCCAACTAATTAATGTAAATTCTATAGGTACCTCAATGAATTTCTGTTTCATATCTAATACCTATTGACTAAATTGAATTTATTACAATACCCACTGCCTACAGTTGTATTTCTGGTATTCCTATATTTATAATATTATAAAATTATTAATAAAGAAATGCAAAAAATTCTTCACCCGAGTGGGACTCGAACCCATGACCTCTGCATTCCGAGCCAGTGCTCTTACCACTGAGCTACCGGGTCAATTACTCGGATGACGAATTTCACCATCTCTTTTTTTTATTACATTATTGGCAACGTTATTTTTTCATCCCGATAGCTATACACTAGCCAAATCTCGGCAAACAAAGCTGAAACCCTCAGCACAATGTTTAATGATGAAACGATCAACCTAACGGATTATATTATGGAGAAGTGTTTTTATAAATTTATCTTAGTCAAGATATTATACAGGGTGTGTGTGTTATACGACAGTGTTATTACTCACAGGAAATTAATTTATGCTATTGTGTGATACATTGCTATTTTTGGATCACTTGTGACTCTCCTTTGAGGTTGATCAGTAAATTGAACTTTTATGAGAGCAACTTTTTTTTGGAAAATGATCCATAGGTTCCAATTTAGTTTTGAAGTAATTATTTAAGGCCTACTTAAACGAACCACACTATTTAAAAATAAATGAAAAAAGGTCGAAAAAGTTTGGAATTTTCCTGCGAAAATTTTCAGTGGTTTTCATCTCGGAATCATGGTCTGAAGTCACCATATCAATATTTGCCTGGCTGTCACAAACATTCTGTATATTATAAAATAATTAATATAGAAATGGAAAAAATTCATCACCCAAGTGGGACTCGATGGTAACTTGAAACATCATGTGACAAATGTTAATAAATTAATCTATTAATTAAATATTTTTTTACTACAGTCAATAAAAATCAAGCTTGATAAGAAATCATTAGGGATAATATTTTGGAGTACCCAAGGCTGAAGCGACAATCGAAAATAAAGATTGAAAAACAATTTTTGCAAGGTCTGGTACTCAATCTTGGAGTGATTTAATTTCCTTTTGACCTTTGACGAAATCGCAAATACAAATTAAATTTGTAGAGTTCTTCAGTTTTATTTGAATATTCCAGTAACAGGTTCCAGTTGCGGGGGTGATTGGAAATGCGACTCATTTTTAACTTGTTTATGATATTGATACAGGAAGATTTTTGGTCGTCAACGTTTTCGAAAACTACGGAATCTCCTCATCATCATGATCATTTTTCTCCATACCTGGGAAGTGTCTGGTTTCCAAAATATTAGGGTCCAGAGTTGAGTAAATAGACTGCGTTTTTCTGCATTAATGCACATTGACGCGTGTAGCAAGATATTTTCACGAGAAATAATTAATATCTGTCTATCAAAAATCTAGCATAAACACTGGACACTATAAATTTCGCCCGATCGAGAAATTTAAAAAAAAAATTACTTCGTTTCCCAGATTTTTTTTTGCATAAACTTACTTTATTTGATGTATAAAGTACGTACCCTTCGATCGGCCGCGTGGTGCCGGCAGAGTAGAATTCGTACCACCCCATGTCTGCCCATGGGTATCGTACGAGGCGATTAAGGTTTTCCGGGAGGTGGGCAGCAGCGCCTCCCGTGTTGACAACATAGTCCAAAATACAAACTGCGGTCACCAACCCTCCTGCCCAGCGTGGTGACTATGGGCAAATACCCCCCATGACAGTCTTGTGGCGTGCCATGGGGGAGGCCTACGTCCAGCAGTGGACTGCAATAGGCTGATGATGATGACCCTTCGCTAAGGGTGGCAACGAAAAAACCCTGTATATTTCTGTAGCTGCTTTTATATTTTTTTAGAGTAGTAAAAAATAGATATGCTACAGAGAGTGAGTGAAATGTTGAAAAGTACCATTGTGTTGAGTTATATGATAGTGTTAATGAACACACTTTTCCACCTTAGTACTACAGGTATTACTATTAGTAGGTATGTACCGTCATCGACGTATTTTTGCTGTCCATAATAGCACAATCCAAAGAAGCAGTTTTATTCCGCTCTCTATGGCAATCCATCAATAAGTAAAGGTGCTCTGTTGTATATCGATAGCTCCTGACGGGCAGCGTGGCGGGAAGTTAACTAACTTCTTTCTGTTCGAAGTTTCAGAAGAAATCCAAAAATTTTAATTACCTAACTCCTCGCCCCATTTTTAATCTTATAATCCAATTGAGAAAAGCTTTAGATATAATTTTATACACGAATACAGAAACTCTCTTCTTTTTTTGACACAAACCGAAAGAATAAATGATTTAAAATGAAACCACGACTAAGGCATAAGTGGGGCTCAAACTTTTGTACTTTCATTTAATATTACTTACGCACTTAAACGGAATTATCAGTATCTACGTTATTAATTCAACAAGTCATAATACAAAGCTAATTACGCACATTCAGCATTTACACCACGGAGGGCCTATAAAAGGCCCTCTGTTAATGAGGGCATAAAAAGTTCCCTCTCTGAATTATACGCCTAAAATTTGCATTTTAATTGGAAAGAAAATGTTAAAGGTTTCGTGCACAACAATTTTGTCATGAGTTATGGGATGGATTTGGCAGTTAGGGACAGTGTCCGCGACTAAGCAAGAAACGGGTTAACATCTGACCTTAAAGTGGGTAGCCAAAATTACTATAGATTCTTGAGATTAAAGAATGATGTAAAAATCTGTCCTACTGAAATTTGGAATTGGCAAAACTAATTAAAACGCGTATGCTGTTTCCATCTAACCATTTGAAAAATTTAAATGCAAACCTGATACTAATATAAATTGTTACAGACCGTTCCGAGATACCTACACAGTGAAAAATATGCTATTGAATAATAAATAATGTACAAGGTAAAATTGATAAACAAGATCCTCTTATTTCAAATGTTAATAATTCGTGCTCCGATGAAATTTGAAACAGTAACATCTCAAAATATCACAGAAGGAAGATAGAAATCAATATATGGAAACCTTGTTTGCACAAAAAGACATTGGGTGTAATGGAATTTTTGTGCTTGTGACGTCTAACTTCGATTCCGACGCATCAACGAGTTTTGTTTCTTTGCTGAATTGAATAAAATTTAACAGTGTGCATATCGCTTATAACTTCTTTCGGCAATAGTATCTATTTGAATTTTATTATTTTAGAATTAGATTAATATACATTTTCGGGAATTCAATAATAGAATGGTTGGGTAGAATAAAAAGATTGTATGAATTGAGGAGTGCGGCATATGAGAATATTGGATTACAATTTGTCTGGGAATTTCTGAGAATGATACAATATCTACTGTAGCCTTACATGATGCGAACAACGATCGAACAACAAGGTTTACTAGGAAAGTTAGTCGAAATATTGAGCTGTAAGTTACCTGGTTCTCCTGTAATGGTTAATGCATAGGTACCGCTACGTTTCACGTTTAAATCACTAAAATTAAATATTAATTCTCTAAAATTAAGGTTTAATTTAAATCGCGGGTTTGTAATTGTATAGTGTCAATTGCATGTAACTGTAATGTGTTGTATGTGAGAAATAAATAATAATTACCTATATAGCAGTAGGCCAATTAATATGTTCAATGAACATACTCGTAGATTCTGTATATGAGTAAAGTAGTGCTCCTTACTTGTATAATTTAAATTTGCGCCAAACAAAAAAATGTTACATTTATTTTTAGCTCCATCTCAAGTTGACAAAGAACGTTAGGTTTGCGTGTAGGTAAATAATCCCGGATTAATGTCACCCATGATGGATTTTCAATTTAGCTGCAAAATAAAATAAGGCAACATATTTTTTCGTTTACTCTTTGGAAGCGTTCATATTTTTGTTCGCATTTCAGATATTCTTAACGGATTTAGATCACAATAAGGCGTATTTGCGGCGGAGATTTTACAAAACGTTTTTTGGAATAGACGCATAGTATTTTATACGTTTCTATTTTTGGGATAATAAATTATATTAGGTTCGATTTGTATCTATGTGGGATGGATGCATGGAAGGTTTATCTATGATAGGAGTGCATGCATGGAGGTAATGAGCGAGAAGTAATGAGTGCGAGAGAGAGACGGAAGATAGGTATGGCAGAATAAAAGAAAGAAAGACGAACGAACGAAACGACGGAAGACGTAACTATAGTGGCTAAAATTGTAAAATATTTTATTTAAAGAAATACAGCCGGGAAATCGGTATTGAAATCTTTCATTTCTACATCTATTAATTGAATTTTTATTTTTATTTATTACTCGTACATATAAGGGTAAATAATACTATAATTTACCTAAATCTATATGCAAAGAAAGCAAATCATTGGATAAAACGAATTTAATGAAATTTTACAGATATTAGCGCATTCATCAGCACAACATGTGCCGCGAGTAAAGTTGTTTTATCCTCGTTACACATGGTTTTTGAATGCAATATATGCAGAATATATGCAATATCTGTTAAACTGTGTGGGCCTTACTAAAGCTTTAGGGTAGATACAAGCTATTCACAGTTTAATTTGATAGATATTCCATATCCTTTGCTGTCATAAATCAAGTATAAAGAGGTTGGAACTGTACGCGCGGTTTATTTATTAGTTAGTAGCAGTGTGTAGGCATAGCTTATATCTAGTTTATAGTTTTTATTAGTAAGACCAATAGGCTATCATTTGCGGTAAGAAACCAGTCCATAAAGTTATGGCTCAAGGAGATTAGATAGAGATAGTCTTAATAAAAAACAAGTTTCGACCCTGAGGAGGTAAGAGCTCGAGTAATGAAAGTTTGAAAGTTACAAAGAAGGTATGAAAATTTGCGCATCTTCTTGATGCACTTTTCCTTGACAACTTCGTGAACATATGTTACTAATATTCAAAATTTTTTGTGTTACTGCCCGATTTCTCTGCTGTTTCTATCTTGGTCAAGTTTTAGAGAAATATAGTATTAAATTTATTTTTCAGATGGGCTATCTAACCATTGGAAGAATAGACTACGTAGAATTTTATCTTCTCTTAGCTATTGCATGATTATGTAGTACCCAAAGCGGAACTATTTTAATAAAGGAGCTACCTCTCGTCCAGGAATACAAAACAGAATATAAATCAGGGCGCAGTAATTCCGTCACTAAAATTTAAATTTGAAATTGGGCTTTTGGATGAAAGAACACATTTTAATATGAAGAGACGAGATTGCTGTGGGTCAAAAATTACATTTTAAGTCAATCTGTAATAACTACTGAATTTGAAATTTTGTTCATATCAGTTTAGGTATAGTTTTATTTTTAGGGTTCGAAGTTCCACATCTCAAAAAGAAATAAAAACTCTTCTTTATAAAATTACTTTTTATAGCATGTATCAAAATGAAGACATCTGGAGTAGGACAGTATGACGAATTAGGACACTACAAGTAACACACTTGATCAGCATTTTCAAAAGTGAAACATATCTTTAACATAGTGGAGATTGCGTAGGAGATTCCAACACATTCTATAGTATCCTTAATGCGGAATTTTTAGACTGCTCAAGCATCGTGTTTCTTTTAAAACCAAATGATGGATTAAGCGTTGATGGCAGGAGACTTTGTATAGACTACAGCTTATATTGGGAGAGGTCTATATTCAGCAGCGGACTTCCTACGGTGAAATTATGTTAACATTGCGTTAATTAAGCAGTCATATGAAGTAAACGTCTTGATATCGCTAGAAATAAGAAAACTTATAACTTAGAGACAACGTTGAGTTTTCCTTAAAGCAGTAATAAATATTATGGCATGAACACTGCTGCTATAAGAAGACGTGATAAGATCCCTTGATTGTTTTTGTAATACTTTTTCGATCAAAAACCGTGCAGAAACTTCATAAATACTTCTTCCTATTTAATGAAAAAACTTTTGGGAAATCTTAATAAAAAATTGTACCCTTAGGGCTAAGTCAGTGAATAATTGGACTGGCAAGTAATTTAGTGCAGAAAGCCAACCCTCTCAAGCCTCTCTGGTTATAAAAGACTAATATTGATGGCCACTGTAATCTACCCATAAGTCTTCCGAAATTAACAAAACATTTTATTATTATCACGCTGACCATTTTTATTTATATCTGTGATTTTTTTTAAACGTACATGCAATCCTACTTTTGTCTTAACATAACATCAAATGATGTAAAAAACAACATGGATTTTGCTCAAATGTTGTCATAACTTTTAAAATTCATAATGCAGTTTAAAAGTCAAACAACAGACTACATGTTTTGGCAGCCTACAATATTTGGGGGTTGCCCTCGACTTCTCCAGGATCTCACTATCAGATCCTCATATAATGCGTTATGAGACCTTGAAAGCAAAAACTATGTCTAATTATAAAATAAAAATCGATTACTAAGTGACGAAGTTCTGAGTTAATATACATAACACACGAAATTGTCTCATTGTTACTGTTGTATCTGTGTATGTGTAATCCTATTCTATTCTCTATTCTAAATAATAATTTCTCCTTTTTAAAGTCAGTTACAAATGGGTGAAACTGCGATCTCGAAATAAATATAAACTAACTAATTAGTCGAGTCTCATAAACTTGATTTCAGCAAATTTTAATTCGATCAAATTATTAACTTCCACAGCCAAACCTTTTCAATCGGTAAACCTTACCGTTCTACCGTGGAAGTAAACAGGCAAGGCCACGCATACACAATTTGTCTGATCCGTGCCTAATTTAGTAGCGGTGGCATTGTTAATTCACCGGCCATGTTGCCAGCTTCGTGAAACTTTGAAAGGGAAGAACTGGCTTTATCGGCGATATATTGCGATGTGGTGCCTATTGTAAACGTTGATTAGGGTAGGGATAGTGATCCAATTACATAGGTATCAAACGAAATGTCATTAGAAAATATTTCATAATACTACGAAATATGTAAACGTTTATACGTTGTATGTATGTGCTTGTGTCAGTTTAGTATATAAGTAAAGCAGTCATTATCATTGCATGGTACCTATATATTGTTATCTTGAGAAAAACATCGACTACTCGTAAGAATATCACTGGTGGCACACCACTATGAATGTGGCACAACACTAGTAAGACAGAACAAACAAAATAGCGGGTGTAGCCTTGTGTCCGGATTTCGAAATTTAGTGTGAAATTATTAATTAAACCCGTCTTCATATAAAACAAGAGTGGTTTTAATAATTATTGCCATATTTTTAATTAGCTTTACATTTTGCGTAGAGACCTATGTCGCGGGGTCATTACAATTTGTTTCCACTATTAAATTGGATCGGTCCTTTCTAAACTCGGATTTGACTAAATCGATCGTTTATTATTAAATTAGGCTTTGACAGCGGTCGCCTTATGTCTACTGAACTGACACGATATGCGGGCACTGAACTGTTTATTTGCGTAATAAACCAAAATGCTGCGGTGAAGTCCTTAGTCGCTGCGGAATAGGTTTGAACCACAGTGAAGACAAAGGGAAAGACGTTTCAACAAGCCTAATAACATTTATTCAGACAGCGATGAGCTCATATTGCGCTTGGTAGGCTATATTGACGGTCACAGTGATGGGCGGGTAACGATCAAACGATTTATTAGTGCAATGTTAAGCCTTAAGGCCTATTTACTTGAATTGTGGTACATTCAAGAGAAATAATTTAATTTAATTATTGAAACGCCACTAATTACTAGAAAAATTTTTACAATGTGTATAAATAAGTAAATAAATAAATTAATAAACATGGTAGTAGAGATTATACTACTAAACTATGGTTTTAATAAAATTATATGCAACAGGCAAGAAAATGTTATCATGTAGCTTTCTTCACTAGTAAAAACTTTGAACAATGTGTCAAAAATGGCAGTTGAGACCATGCCAGTAAATTATTGCTTCAATACAATTATATTTGTATACAATATGCAAGAAAATGGTACTTACCGTCCATTAGAGATGGATTGGGTCGCATTTTTGATATATGACCTATGACAATCCACATTATTCCCATCGTCGCTAGTAGACAATACGTTATACAAAGCATAAGCAGGCGTACCTGGCATACCATGCTGGCTTCCCACGGTGCGTGATATTGCCAACGGGCGCGGAACAGCACGTACCGACTGCACCGCACCGTGGGAAGAGGATCGTCCGTAGTAAAGACATGTTCAGTACGATGCGTTCGTAATCGTCTGCGATCTGTTCGTAATCGTCGGCCGTGCGCGATGATCCGCAAAATCATGCATCGTGACAAGCTAGCATTACGATGCGATGCGGCCCGCCTAATGGACGCGCTTCTTCACATTAATAAACATAAATAAAGTTCCACATAAGATTAAGGTATTGCAGCCCGGTTTTTAAGTACCAATCACCGAAGCTTTCTCCTTCTCTCTCTGACTTTGCATTAAACATCGATATTTAAGTACTACTTGTTAATACTCGAAATTAGTACTTAGTGTGTCTCATTTTTAACCCCCGACGCAAAAACGACGGGGTGTTATAAGTTTTACGTCTCTCTCTCTCTCTCTCTCTCTCTCTGTGTGTGTGTGTGTAAATGTGTATCTGCCTGTCTGTGGCATCGTAGCTCCCAAACGGATGATCCGATTTTAATGCGGTTTTTTTTGTTTGTAAGGTACATCAGTCGAGAGTGTTCTTAGCTATGTTTGGTGGAAATCGGTTCAGGTCTTCAAGGTCATCAGGTCGTTTGTTAGGTGTGATAGGAATGTTATACGCTCAGTTTGCTTGTAAGCATATGTGGGATCTGACATTTGAAAGACTAATGTCTTCTGGAACCACCGAGCTGGTCTGTTGTTAGGGCTCGAAGATAGGAGACGTAACCCTGGACTGCCTTTTAGTAAACCCATCGAGTTTGGGCTCGTTGGATTTGTCTTAACTAGTTCTCTTTATGTTTCTAATTGACGAGGACCTGATGCTGGAAATGGGATGTGGCGGATGAAACCCTGGAATGCCGGAATGAAACGGATAAACCGATTTATATTTTTGCTGAAAATCTAGAATGACCAAAGTTTAATCTTTATTGTTTCTTAATCTCTGCAATTCTCCCAGAGCCAGTTTGTCATGAGGATTGTTAAACAGCTTCCTTTGTTCGAGATCGCATATAGCGACCCCATCTAAACTTTTTACGCGGCGAAAAATAAAAGAAATCAAATGATAGAATGAAAAATTAACGAGCTCCTTCAAAAAGCATGAAATAAAAAATTTAAAAAACCCCCGACCCAAAAAAATACGCAATCATTATGATAAAAGCTTTAAAATGCTAAACCCTATAAAAAGCAAAAAATAACTTTTAAGACTACCTAAGTACCAAGTAAAGCATGTCATGACATTTTAAACCTTTTGTCATAATGATTGCGTACTTTTTTGGGTCGGGGTTTTGTAAAAAAAATTAATTGATTTTTTTCGATATTGGGCATAGCAAGTCATAGTCACAAGAGTAACCCATTCGGCCCTAACCCAATCCGTTGGTTAAAGTAAAAATGTTACCCAATTGATGGCTAACATGTACAATCAATGAAAATATAGTTACATAAATATTCTATTATAAAGTCCTGATTGATTCATCAACGCAACGCTAAGGCAAAACTACTGATCATAGAAAAGCGATATTTGGACGTGGCTTACTTTTGTAACGTAGGTTCACTAAGAAATTTCCCAAAATTTCCACGGGAACGAGAAATAACGGGATTTCCAAAGTTGGTCAGACAATCGCTCACCGATGTCTGATGTGGGCGAGCACCGTAAGTAGTGGGCAGCCGCTAGGTCTTCATAATTTTCAAGTGCGTTTTTTGACTAGACGATACGGCCACGACCACAACAACGACACCATCACGGCTTTTTTGGAAGCAAAAATGTATTGTATCAAATAGTATTCGCTCGCTTTTCCACTGGCTCGCTTCTGCCCTATTTAGATGCCGAAATGTCGTGGTCGCGTCGTTGTCATGTCGTCTATTAAAAAATCGCCCAAATTTTACTTAATTATTTTATTTTCCAAGTTACTATTTTTTACAGCTATAACTTTAATCTGTTCAGTTATTTATAAATAAAACTCATCGATTGTTTACTAACAGCGTATTTCACAGATCCGCTGGCATGTCGGCAATTTTGTAGGGTACAAGTTGTACAAGAGTAAAAGGTAGGCAACTTCGATGCCATTTAAATTATTACTGAACCCGTTGCCTCGCCGTTGTGGCGTATTGGACTTAATTAAATATCAAAAGCCTTCAACAGCTTCTGTAATTAGATTAGTTGTTTTGCTTGTTAGAGACGAGTGAATTATGTGATGTTACTATGATGGGGTTCTGTGTCTACGAAATTATACAACACCTGCTAAATAATAAACAATAATGCTAAATATTAAATATATCCAAGAAATAAATTATTATACTATAATATAACCTAAACATAATTAAATCTTATCTATCTTCTATCTATATCTATTTATACATATAATAAAAATGTAACGGATCGCTGTCTTTACATGGAAGATATAATAATATGAGAAAAAATATTATAGACCATTTTAGTTATATTTAATTAAATTATTAAAGCAAAATTATATATATATATATATATATATATATATATATATATATATATATATATATATATATATATATATATATATATATATATATATATATATATATATATATATATATATATATATATATATATATATATATATATATATATATATATATATATATGACGTGGATGGGTCGAGTGGCGTGCCGTTAGGTGTGTCCGACATCTTCCAAAATCGGAAATGAATGAAGAATGCGGCTTGTAGTAAACAAGCTTAATTAGGAATCACAAACACTTTCACTGTATCTACGCACAAGATTACTAGGATTCTAGCGGATAACGTAGAAACGTGGTAAGTACAAGACAGAGGCTGATTAGCACCCGTGCTTCGCTCGACAGACGCAACACCCAAGCCCAGAATACCCTCCGGCTCAATTCAAACGACCCGGTGGTCGTTGTAAATCTACAGTGGTGCCCTCTCAGTACTCTGTCTTGTCTTTACCCAAGTGACAGCTGTCCTCAAGTCAGTGATAGCTGTCGACTTGACGTTTCTAACTTCAACGATTGAAAATAGATGGCGTTGGAGATCCGACTGTAGGATATGACATCTTGATCTCCGACACGGCCATTTTGACAACTCACGCGTCCTCGCGTGGGGTTTCTGGAAAGAAAGAGGATTTTGCAAAGTAATATGTCTCACGCTCGGTCTTTCTGACCATTGGGACAGTAAAAACTTCATTTAAACGTTACTAAACCTTTATTTCAAACGAACCAATATCATCACAATCAAAATTGAAAATCATTTTACTATACCAAATTGTTACAAATTTACTTGCATACTATTAAACAAAGAAATCGACTATAATCGTCACACACAAGGTAAATAATTCCAAAACAAGGCTACAGTATACACAATCCATATAGAGTAACGTCAGTCAAGTAAGTCTAGTTGCCTCAATCTAGCAACTCTTGGAAACTTCCATCCAGCTTCCGTAAACCAGTCTAGTCACTTCCATCCAGTGACTCTTGGAAACTTCCATCCAGCTTCCGTATACCAGTCTAGTCACTTCCATCCAGTGACTCTTGGAAACTTCCATCCAGCTTCCGTATACCAGTCTAGTCACTTCCATCCAGTGACTCTTGAATACCTCTATCCGGTATCCGTAAACCACTCTCAATCAGTCAACTCAACATTAATTAGAACATGACGGTCCATCCCCGTCAAGTTCGCACAGATTATCATCACGGTCACATGTCAGCGTGTCATTGGTAATGTCATTCGCAGGCATTCGCCTAAGTCTGTCATGTGCGTACTTATAGGTTCTATTGGAATTAAGGGCTTTAAGAACATAACGATTACCTTCAAGTACCTCCGATACCCTAAAAGGACCTCTATACTTCGGATCAAGCTTGGTTTGATTACGCTCTTCATTTTGTAGAAGAACAAAGTCTCCAACTAAGAAAGGTGTTATGTGAGCTTTAGTTTTATCAAATCGTACCTTATCGTATGAAGCGCTTTTCTCCATATTCTCTACTGCTTGGGCTCGTACCTGGTCGATGTCAACTTGAGGTTCTTCATCTCCGGCTAATAAAATATCAAGAGGTCGTGCAACCTTACCAATAAGTAACTCCAGTGGGCTGGCTTTGGTAATCCTACTCGTGGCACAATTGAGAGCAAGCTGTACGTCAGGTAAAGCGTCCTGCCATGAACGTGAACTGGTCTCAACGGCTGTCAGCATGTTCTTCAATGTGCTCATGACCCTTTCTACCTGGCCACTTGCTCGTGAGCTACCTGTTGCGATTAAATGTAACTTGATATTGACAGACTCACAGTAGTCCTTAAAATCTCTGCTGGCAAAACAGCGGCCCTGGTCAGCGATCAGACGACTTGGTGCCCCAAATAGAGCAACACTAGCCTTAAGAGCTTTGATACTGATAGCCGTGTCAATGTGTAGTGTATGATGGAGCATGACAAACTTGGTGAAGGCATCTATAAGCACGAAGACATACTCCTTTTTGTCATTCTTCCCGCTTAGTTTGCCAGTCGCGTCTATATGTATCGTGTGCCACGGGATTGCTTTTTTTGGGATTGGATGCATTTCAGCTTGCACCTTACCGGAATGAGATTTGGAGATATTGCATGTTACACAGTTCGCGACAAATTTCCTAACGTATTTGGACATATTGTCGAACCAATACAAGTCATAAACCTTTTCTAGTGTCTTCTCCCATCCCAAATGTAGCAATCCTTCGTGCACATTGTTAATAATTGACCAACGGAAGGACCTGGGTATCATAGGCAGACAACGAGTCTTATTGTTTCTTTGAATTTTACGATGAAGTACACCAGATCGAAATTTGTACGTCTTTGATACTTCGGCTGGAATATTACATTCTTTCAGATCGGATATCAGTTTTGAAAGTTCACCATCCCTCTGTTGTTCAGCCATTAACCAGTTGCTAGTAATCTCAGCCAAGTTTACCTGTTTCGGCTCTACTCTCGTAACTGCGCTCCGACTACTTTTCTCGCTCTCGGCTGGTAAAGGGTTCCAGAGTGACGCAGAGAACCCGAAGGCGCATTCACAATGCACACGTCTACTCGCTTTTCCTTAGCTGGACCAGTTCCAGTGCCGCCGCCGGTACCGTTGTTCCCCTCCTTGATTTTCCTCTTCGGGCAGTCGGATGCATAGTGGCCTTGTTCCCGGCAGTTGAAGCAGGTGATGCGATCGGTTCTCCCTGTAGGTTGGTTGGTCGAGTTATGGTCCCCGTGAAAGGACCTGTGTTTGGACCGGTCAATTTGCTTCTTCGAATTGGCTTGTTGCGACATTGAAGAGATTTGTGGACTAGTTGTCCACAATTAAAGCACTTGATGGTCACAGCAGATCTATTAGGTCGGTTTCTTTTTAGGTCGGGTCCATCACGATAAATACTTGATGAATAACTTCTCTTCAGGAACGAGACAGCCTTCAGTTCCTTTTGTAAATGGTTACGCGTCTTGATGTCAGTCGTTATAGCAATCCTCTGAACACGTGGCTCTTGTTTTGAAATATGAGCTAAGACAGTGGCTATTGCTATCTGTTCTGTAGTCAGTCCATTCCACCTTGCCATTAAGGATGTTATGAGGGTAGCGGCGTATGAGGCCAGGCACTCGTTATCTCTCGGTTTCTTGTCGTGCATACTGATGAGAAAGGAAGCAGCAGTTTCAGGACAGTCATACCTTGCTACGAAAAGCTCCTTAAAATCGGCCCACGTCATATTAGGAAACGATATTGAAGACAGCCAAGATGATGCTTCGCCCTTGAGTGCGTGGCTTAACGCGATCATCAGAGAAGATCCATGGCGATGTCGATCTGTGATACACATGTCCGCGCTCGTTATCCAAGCTCGGGCGTCGATGTCTCTTTTCTCTGGGTCGAAATCAGGAAGGCGAATAGAGTCCGAAGATGCAGGTAGTTTTATTGCTTGCACCAACGCCAGAAAATTTTGATTTTGTTGCTCGAAGAGAAGACGCCATTTTTCTTCGCTCAAGTCACTATTTGAAGCACGTGTTTCATGTGGGTGATCCGGGTTGCATCCCACGCCTGATGACGTGGATAGGTCGAGTGGCGTGCCGTTAGGTGTGTCCGACATCTTCCAAAATCCGAAATAAAGAATGCGGCTTGTAGTAAACAAGCTTAATTAGGAATCACAAACACTTTCACTGTATCTACGCACAAGATTACTAGGATTCTAGCGGATAACGTAGAAACGTGGTAAGTACAAGACAGAGGCTGATTAGCACCCGTGCTTCGCTCCACAGATGCCACCAGCAAGCACAGAATACCCTCCGGCTCAATTCAAACGACCCGGTGGTCATTGTAAATCTACAGTGGTGCCCTCTCAGTACTCTGTCTTGTCTTTACCCAAGTGACAGCTGTCCTCAAGTCAGTGATAGCTGTCGACTTGACGTTTCTAACTTCAACGATTGAAAATAGATGGCGTTGGAGATCCGACTGTAGGATATGACATCTTGATCTCCGACATATATATATATATATATATATATATATATATATATATATATACATATATTTAATATTTAATAATTATGTACTTATATAAGCTATATTTTAACGCAATAGTATCCAAAATAATGATTTTTGGATTTTTTGTCTGTTTGTCGGTTTGTCTGTTTATCTGTTCATTTGTGCACGCTAATATCAGACACAGCTGAACCGATTTCGATACAGTTTTCAGGAATATATTGTGATGGGTCCCATCAACATATAGGCTTTCCCGGGAAAATGTTTTAATCCCGGATAATTTCGACATTAATAGCCGCGTCCAGACCAGACCCACCGAGCACGGCTCGCGCGGCAGCCTCGCGAGCCATTACATCAGTCGATGTGGACGTGGTTCGGGTTGCCTCAGACGCACATTGCCTCGGCCGAGCGTGCCTCGCGGAAGAGCCATTGGCTGTCGGTAAACGGGCCATGCTCAAAGGTGCCTCGGTGTGCACTGTGCGTTCGATGTGGACGGTCTGGGGGTCTACTCGGAAGTGACGATAAACGGAGTATCGGCTGAATATCGAGGTGTTTCCTACTACGAACTACCTTCGATCGGGTCAGTCGCGCCGTTTTTTCATTCAGTCCAATCGAATTCTATTTGACAGGCTTATAATATTAGTCCATGTGAATTATTCTCTTAGGTTCCGAATGAGTTGTGAACTGAATGTTGTGAACATCCGAAGCAATTTCGTAGTAGGTTTATCATGAACTTGATCCTCAGGGATTTTTGATGGCTCAGCCTGCCTCGCGAGGTTCACCTTTGTATTCCGGGATGAAACGCGAATCTGGCTCGCGAGCCACTACATCGAGGCTGCCGCGCGAGCCCATACGGCTGGTGTGGACGCGGCTCTAATAAATTACTAGAAACAATTAGATATGTTTACGTTGTATATTGTAATTCATTTCAACTCCGACGACCTTAATTAATTTCACAATGCATCGTATGGTCACATCAAAAAGGTGCAGTTGCCATTAAAGGACACATAAATCTGAATTCACACTTGCTGGTATCTAGCTGATCCAGCTCGGTATCAAGTTTCAAGAATTAAGCACCGTGTTGTCGTCTACAGTGAGACCAGCGACAACGTGGTCACATGGCCACATTGCGTCGTTTAGGCTTAGGTTTACCGCAATGTGGCATCTTACGAATACACACATTTCATATAGGGTGACTATGTAACAACAATGAGACTATTTGACCCATGATTGTTGTTGAGATTTTATTTTATTTATTAATTTATTTTCGAACACAAAAAAATTGCAATTAGGTTCTGAGTGCTCTTGAACTGGAAAGGTCTCACTTGGTGCCCTCTATGTAACCATCATTTTAGATGTAGATATGAAGTAAAATTTCTAACCAATTTCGAAAAGAACTATTTTCCGGGATCTAAAGCCTAATCGTTCCCTAGATACTCTGTTATCGGTAAACTACTAACATTTACATTAATTCAGCCAATTTCTAGTGAAAATATAAATAACAGACATGCAGAGTTCAGTAGTAAGTGTTGAATTTGCAAAGATGCTATAATTACAAACCTGAAAATTGATGAAAATAACGCTCTTTTCACGCTAAAACACAATAATGAATATATACGAAGATTCATAACTTGGTAATTGTTTCTCGAAAAGTTTCCGAACACGAGTTTTGTTTTGCCAGCACGTTGTAGAAGAACAGCGGTACTCAGCTGTACTCGAGTCTGTAAGGAGCATAAAGGAAACACTATGTGGAGGTGGCCTGGAAACGTTTGTGATACGTGAGGGCACCGCTATTTTTATGCTATCATAATTTTTATTATTTTCCTGCCCTTATTCCATTATGAATAGGATCTGCGCAATATGGTTTCTTTCAAAACTCACATTGCTGAAGCTTTGGCATTTGTTTTACGGCCGCTTAGCTTTGCTTTTAATTACGTCATTTTATTAACGCGTTATAAATTTACATAAGAGGAAATGTTTCGATGACCTTATGAACTTTTTCATTCTCTCTTGCGCTCAATATTTACTATCGTATGTCCACTGTGTGTCTCTTTTGCGATACGGATGCTTTTTGTTAGTCTGCGAAAATAACAAAGAGAGCTTTGCTCTAAAGGGAGCTAAAGAGAGTTTATTTTTGAGTATAAAAAATATATAAAAATATGTCAAAAAGTAGCCATCAATCCGCCGGCCTTTGCCTCGGTACTCGCTTTTCTGTAAAAATATATCAACAGGAGCTCGGTTTTTTTCTTTTAATATTTGACACTAGAAATTTTTTGTAAGTACTTCATTTCATTAAGTAGTAGTTGACTTTTGACAGATCATCATTTAAAAATAACTAATTAAAATCGTATAGGCACTTGTGTAATTAGTGTAAGTAATGAACAGGCAATAATTTTGGAAAGGACTAGAAATGTGAACATATCCAGAACTAAAATAGCGAATACATACATACATAATAATCACGCCTTTATCCCTTATGGGGTAGGCAGAGCACCAAGGGTCGATAGATCCATATGGTGCCACTTACAATGGTGCGAATTATAAATGATTTATATTAACCAATTGAAAAAATATTTTAGGATGTTTAGTGATGGGGTGGACCTAACAAGAATACTTCTATTTACAGACAGAATATGATATTACCCATATGAGTGTAAGGTTCTCATCAATAAAAAAATTATTGATTTCAAACACAAAGTGGCTACTGTAAAACATTCCCTTGACATTCCTACGTTTTCATCACCAGACCCTCATTGACAGTCACAACTTGGGGAAATTAATACAAATAAATCAAGCCCAAATACCAGGTAATGGCTGTAAACTGTTGAGGAGTTCTCTCGGCTCTCTGTCATCAGATTGACTCCACACATTTCATTTAATAGTAGTTTTATAATACTAAATAAAAACGTTCCCATCAATTTAAAGGAACCTGGGATATCATGACCATATATGAAATCCTTATATCCTTATGATACTCTTGGGATACCTACTTTCTAACAAAAAAGGATTATCAAAATCGGTTCGTAAACGACGAAGTTATCCGCGAACATCTTAAACCTATAATCACGTCACTGGGGAACACTCATAAAAAATATTCGTTCTAATTGAGAAACCTTCCTTCTTTTTCAGTCGGTCAGAAATGAAAAGTAGAAGCTTTAAAAACAATTATTACAACCCTCTAAGCAATGAATGCTTCAGGTACTACCTTCAAACTTTAGATTGCCTTGCATAAATTTACAACACATCTACAACCGCATAATTGTAAGTTAAAAAACAAGATTTAAACAGATAGCGCAGATATTACGAGTATCAGCAGGTATTAATTATTTTCGTTAGCTATTTCAGAAAATATGGCGTGATGGCGCCTAATGGATTGCTGTGTCATGTACCGCATTTTTCTGCTATATTCGATAAAGAAAATATTGTCATATTCGTCAGATAAAGCTACTTTTTTCCTGAACTCTTTAGATTTCTTAAATGGAACTTTACGGTAAAGTTAAGAGTAATGTTATGAATAACACAAAGCGTGGAAAAAATTAAACTTAATTTTTACATTTGTAGACGAGATTTAGAACACAGTGTTTTCACAAATAATTATATTGTATTTTGTTACAATTTTTTGTTAAATAATGGGCATCGACTTACTTCGTGTTCCCGATGATGACCGATCGAAATAAGTCAGTATAATGATATAGAGAGTATAACCAATTATGTTCATTGGTTGATGATATTCATCATATAAAAAATATATAGGTACTCTAAAATTATCGCTACAAATGTATCAACTCAAGTATTTTCTGTAACTTAATGGCATTATGTGGGCATTGTGTGCACCTAAATTTAAATTTTAATTACCTACATTTTATTACATTTCCGGCATGCAAAATTACGGCCGGGTTTACCTTTGTACCGAAAGTGGGTACTTACGTTGGTATTACTTCAGCTATGTTATATATTCCTGTATTTGTACACAGTCCATATTAACATTGCCTATGTTATTAAGATGACATAGTTACCAAGTTTCATCGAAATTAGATTAGTAGATATGCTATCAAATATCGTAAGATATCTGAAACAAACAACTTCTGATAGTAAAATGATTATGATGATGATCTCCGTCCGTATTTCGGCCAAGGCGACCAATCTCCATGGAGATTGACCAGGTACGCAGGAGATATTATAGTGAACAATTGTGTGCGCAAACACAGATGCACTCTCTATTCCCTCACTCTCATAGTCCGATCGGACGGAAGCCGACACGACCGGAGAGAGATCTGGCGCAGGATCAACGGTTTTACGTGCTTTCCGAGGCACGAGCTAAGTGATAATTTTGCAACATTAAAATATGTACATGAAATAAATTCATTGGTACAGGCCCGGGACTGAGATTGAACTTACGCCTCCCGCTTGTAAGGTGCACGTCTTAATCACTAGTAGATAGTAAAATAACCAGAGAACCAATAAAAAGTCTGGCATCAAAAATAACGATGGGCAGCACTTCATTTCTAATGTCATTATTCGTCTTTCTCACATACCTACCTACGTAGATAATATTTCGTGGAGAATAAATCTTCGGGAGGGCAACTTGTCTCTGATTTATTCTGTCGATATAGTCCCATTGTCTGGAACTTATCTGTTTCGGGCTCTACCCTATTGGGGTATGAGTATGTGTGGTAGCGCAACCAATATAAACAATATAATTAAAACTTATGTCGGTGTTGGCTTAACGTGAGGCTGCATTTTGACCACAGAAGACTTAGAACTAACGTTGCACTCATAATCACATAGACCAAACTATAACGCAAAAAATAATGAGACAGAGACACAACGTGACGTGCGCTCATTCTGTCTCGTTTTATTCTATTAGCAGATAAGTCTATTTAAAAAATAAGTTCATTCTGTCTCTATCTTGATAAAGTTTTTGAACAATACTCAAATTTATTCGTCAGTTAGAACTATCTCGATTTGGAAAAATCTGCTATATTTTCTTCGAAGTGTGTTAGTGCTGCTACTCAACATTGTTTCTAAAATACCGTTAATAATAATCACAATATTTATTTATTTATTTATTTCTCCCTTCTCACCATCATTACAGACATTAGTCCAATGCGATGGCGCAGGTTATTATTAAATACATATAAAATTATATATATAAAATTATTATTAAATACATTATTATAAAAACATGACTAAATTAATTATCTATTTATATGATATATTATACATTACCACTTTAGCGAATTCACTCAAAGAACATATAAGTAGGTCTATAGTTTCTGTCGCCACATTGAGTGTGCGCAGTGCTCAGTGCTCCCATAAAGAGATAGACAAATAGTTTGTCTAGTACATTGTTATCTAGAGATCGGTGATAGTTCTCAGAGACTCTGGCAAACGATGTTATGTAACAACATGTTAGTTTTAACCACTGATGATAATATATTCATTGGGACTTTTCCATAGCTACGAGTAAAACAATATGACACACTGTCTTCGCAGCTGACTTCTCTGTGCGTTAAAATAAGGACGATCGCTATGTACCATTGTCCTAGTGAGAACGTTCCTTTGACATTCAATGTGCGAGGGTAATAGCTACATCTCCGGAACCTATGAAACTAATAAAAAAGTAACTTTTTTACCTTTGCATCTCATTATAGTTACCTAGATTTTTGTGTGTTTAGGATTTTATGATGTATGCCGTCATGCCACACATGAGAAATTTATATGCATAAAGAAAAAGGGTACAGGGTCTAACAAAAGGAGTATTTTAAGCACAACACTATGAACATAGAGAATTCGATGTCTATTTATTTAATGAGTTATGCAGTTATGTCAATACAGAATAAAAACATAAATCTCTAAACTAAACTATTTATTATTACATCATTCAATACATTGTTTTCTTCACCGGTTATTACTGTATAATGATCTCTATTGCCATCTTGTTTTTTTTTATTCTATTCTATTCTTTATTGTACACAGACATTTTATATGGAAAAACATTTTACATTGACAATGTACAAAGGCGTGCTTATCCCTATAAGAGATTTCTTCCAGCAAACCACTTGTGATAGCGAAAGTTGGGTGAAAAAGGTAGATTGTATGTGTATACAATACCAAATAAATATACTTACATAAACCTACATAATATCAATATACCTAAATAATAATACATAACTACATATAATAAACCTAACCTACATAGACTTACAATAAAAGTATCTTACAATAATAAAATAACCGACAGACCTACTAAGGAAGAGAAAGGTAGTATGCCTTTACTTGTCTCTTAAAGACGTCAATTGTAGGACAATCACGTATGGTGTGCGGTAGTGGTTTTTTGTCATAAATGAAAATAGACTTCATCATCAATTTAAGGCACTGGTACAAATAGGCTTTATTTTCAAAGCTGTTTAGGCTATAATTGAAAGTTGCTCGTTGAATTTGAAGCGCTCTTCAAAGTTCCAACGCAAAGGTCAATTAACTTCGTTGTTACCGTTCCACTCTAAATCTGTGAAGTTGTTTGCAGCATTACGAGTTTTAATCTCTCAATAGCAAGGTGCTATTGGCATTAAATATTACGCGAGTCACCGTCAACTCCAGCACGAAAATGAACATAAATTGAATTAACCAAATCCCTTTGATGAAGTTCTTGTTTGTAGGAAAACTCGGTTAAAGTGAGAATTATTAAAGGCCTCCGGAATGCCGGCGCTCGTTTGTGGTGTATAGCGGTAATAGTGTTTGCACTTGAATTTATACTGCGACTGCCATGTAATGATCTATAGACCAATGCTAGAGTTCAAGACGAATCAGGTCGAACTACACCATACACCCAACATTGGTGTAAGGACCGTTCAGTCCCTTTGATATTATTCGTAGACATTACATTTTTTGTAAATATTGAAAAATACTGACTCACAGACTTTTCAAATTATTGATTAGTAAAGTAGGTAGGTATACCTACTTACATTATTTTATTTCTGAGCCTCGTGCTTTGGCAATTATGAAAGCTCTTGAAGTTTTAGTTACGACAATACTTAAAATCTGTTAATGTATTTTACTTCAATCCCAGTTATGCTAAGCGTTGCTGTGATCCTGCAATACTGGAAACCGCATTTTCGGAAACACAGCTGTGTGCCAAAAATTGCAAAAAATGTTACTTACTGTAATTGAAACGCTTAATATTCCAGTAGTATATTAGTAGTTCCATAAAGATCTGTGCCTTGGAGAAGACGAGGGAATGAACCATACATTACGGCTTTGCACCCATGGGAATTACGCTCAGCTTTAATTATAATGATTTATATTTCCTTTTACAGAATAGCCGCTCTTCCTCCTTCATCACTAAACACATTTTTGTTGAAAATATTTCCAAGACGATATGTATTCAGTAGGTCGGCTAATAACCTCATAATCGTCGCAAAATGCTCTTGCTATAGGTTTTTCTTAAGTTCTCCGAGACAGATCTCTGGTTAATAGAGTGATTTTCTTTTCAAGGGACTTTTTTTAATATGCTTTTCTAAAAGGTTCATTCGAAATTGCTCTGTTGAGACCATTTAGCTTTATGTCTAAGAGGCTTACTCCGTTTATGTATACTGTATGGAACAATGTCTAGTCTGGTCCATTTGAGTTTTTCTTTGTCTTGACTGCGTACAATTAGTTGTCTGTGAATTATCTTTCATAAGTTTACCTTTTATTTTTAGTGTATGTATTTTTTTGAGAAAATACATTTATGGGTACTTAAAGTTTATTCGTATATTATAAATATTGAGTTATAATAGAATATGTTATATGCTTATGAAATAAAAGAAGGTTACGTTAAAAATAGTTTAAACAATACTAGTACATACAGAAAAAGAAACAGTTTTAATACACAATAAATCCAAATTTAGACAATACAACACAAGCAAGCCCATTAAATCTAAAAGGCTCGATGAGGGCGCACATAAATAATTCTGTTCTCTGCTCAACCCACTGAAAAAGATTTAGGGAAGTCGATAAACGATGCGGTGTAGTTCAGCCAGTGTTCGAGGCAACGCCAGATTTATGCACGTGAAAAATTGTTGTGTTTACCAGTTTCGCTAAAAAATACTGAACTATCGCTGTATTTGAGGAATGGCCTGTGCTGTTGCAGAACTGAAATAACAGGGGAGCTTTCTAAATGGCACGTTTTAAACTTTTTGGTATAGTTTGAACTGGTTTTAAACTTTACATCGGACAGGTAATTCAGAAGATTTGCAAGGTTTGCGTACCAGCCGTAAAAAAAAACAATTGGCTACCTGACCATTGGAGAACTCGGTCCTTATTTGTATAGATTCATAAAGACTAAGATGACGGATTTTGATTAAAGAGATAGTTTCAGCCTTGCACTGCATACTTATAATGTGCTTTGGTTAGACTGACGTCTCAAAACGGAATTAACACCATCCTCAAAGGGTACTAAGGATGCGCAAAAAGTAAAAGCTTCTGACCTTCCGCTTTATTTACACTTTCACTTCACTAGTCACAACTTTTACCCCAGAAAAAGGAATGGCCTCTTTGAAGCTCAACCCCTACTTGTAATACCTTGTGATATAAATAGATGACAAAGGATGCAATAACGCGCGAATGCAGAGGAAATCGCTTGGAAAGTGATGGTAAGGAACGTTATTTATAGCTTTATCAAATACTAGTGACCACTGGCAGGTTTTCTTGCCTTATTGTTTTGTACGTAATTTAATGTTGAATTAATTTAAATCGTTACTAGAACAATTTTTCATTTATGACCTTAGCACAATTTTCATGCCATCGAACAATTCTGTCACACATATTATTGGCATAATAAGTTATATACAAGTCGGTCAGTGCTCTTAATTTATTTTTATTAAGCGTACCTATCTTTATACTTCAAATTCTGTTTTCCTATTAGTTTAAATATTTTATAGTCGCTTGTCAGGGCCCGGTTGCCTTATTGTCTTGTACAGGAATAACAGAATGGGTATGTAGAGCGAAATGCTATGAGAATAGCCCACTATAAAAAACCTATCCACAAAATTTTAGACTTGGAATAAAATGTTAAATTTTTCAAATAGTATGGAGTAGTTTGGAATGTAATATTGTATGAAACATGTGAAAAATAAACATGTCATTTCGAGTCCTTGTGTGTGATGTACCAGCAAAATGGTCCCAGCTCAGCGCAGTGTTGCAGTATCTTATAGATAACCGGTTTTTATAGTGTTATACTTGGTATGTTAAGCGAAATCATTACACTCTGCAAATATATTGAATTACTATTCTGGAGGTCCAAATTTCTGCTGGTGTTCGCCTACCATATTACACCTGCCGACCCTCAAATCTGATTACTCATGATGATCACAATTTTACCTATTGAACCACGTAGGTACATAGCTGCTACACTGAAACTATTTATATCATGTTTAACTATTTATATCGATATATTTTTACATTACATACATACGGTTTCATATCCTCACGCCTATGTCCCATACTTTCGCCTCTTCCGCCCGCATTCATCCGATACATTATTTAGGATTATAACCAAGAATTGATGTCTTTCGTCAATATCACTGTATACAAAAAGGCATATATAAGTATATTTAGACGGCCGATTGGTGTAGTTGGTAGTGGCCCTGCCTGCGACGCCATAGGTCCTGGGTTCGAATCCCGGTAGGTGCAAACATTGATATGTTGAATATCGATGTTTGTTTCCGAGTCATGGATGTTTATATAATTATTTATGTATTTATATACCGTTGCTTAGTACCCACGACAGAAGACCTTAGGGATCTTAGTGTGGGACTAGGTCAATGTGTTGTGAAGTGTGTGAAATAAAAAAAATAATATGGGTAAGTATTTTTAAACTTGGAAAGTTACGGTAAGTAAGCGTTACATAAATATTTAATAAAACAAAACACTAGAATTGATCGTAGGAATTGTTAGCGTTCGTATAATTATAATAATATGTAGTTTAATGCACAACTTTACAAATGCTAAGCATTACACAAAATGAACGACTCCATTAAAGCTTTTCAAGTTAAAACAACAAGTGAAACGGATTTTATTACTAGAAAAGGTGTTCGCAAATGAGTCAGATGCTGCTATTCAGTTCACACGAGATTTAGGCGAATTCAACTTTATACTCTGGGAGCTGCAAGCTTTTTATGCATGTAATAATATATACTCGTATATGCAAAAGTAGCACGAGTATTGGAATTTTTGAATTGAATATCTTTTAATATTAAGAATAAATGTCGATTATTATTGACTATATGTTGTAGAAGCTGGTGGGTGAAGCCAAGATAATGTTACTTATCTTTGTATTGTTAGGACTGATAAAATATTACTATACAAGCCACCGAGAGCGAGGGCAGAAAATTAACTGTTTCCAAGAAGGCGTTATAAAAATGGCACATTTAATTTTTTTAGTTTTGTTTCCTTTAATATAATCTCCTAATAATATAATAATGTAAACAAAGTCTGACTATCTGACTCCACGGGGTCTTGACAGACAGACAGACGATCAGACGGACAGCAAAGTGATACTATAAGGGTTCCGTTTTTTCCTTTCGAGGTACGAAACTCTATTCCACAGGTATTCCACAGTTACATAAATAAGAAGGGTAAAAGTGAGATCATCTCCCTATCTACTACACACAGTATACTAGTAGTGTGCACTCACATAAGTTTATTAGAGCTTAGAGCCGTGAGCACTCGTGAATGTAACCGCACGTTTTAATTTCGTTCATAATTTACTGCACTATGCATAAAGTATACGAGTACTATTATGTAAAAAGATATACAAATATGTCTTTTTTCTTTTCCTTCAAGGTAATAATGCCCTTTGACCGAGATTAGCCAAGTGCGCAGGAGATATTATAGTGAACAAGTGTGTGCGTAAATAAAGGTGCACTCTCTATTACTTCACTTTCATAGTCCGATGGCAAGGCAAACCATCAAGTCAAGACATGACCAGAGAGAGATTAGGCGCAGGATCAACGGTTTTACGTGCTTTCCGAGGCACGAGCTAATTGATAATTTTACTTTTTCAGATATTTAGTGTATGCTGTATGTATATGTCGCGAAAAGATTTCAAGATGATCAATCAAATTCCGCTGGCATAGAACGCCATGTGGCCCTATAGGGATACTTTAACTAGTGTAGATAAATCATGACCGAGACATGTCTGATTTATCCTGAACGTCGAACATAACGTGGTTATACTACTGGAACTACATGAAATAATAACATCAAAAATACGTACTAAAATTGTCACCATCTGGCCTACATTTACAGCCATAACTTTACTAGTGCCGCGAGCACTCACGGGTCTAACCGCACATTTTAATTTAGTCTCTTCTGAGCTTAATTCAGTGCAGTCGACTGCGCGGTCCCACGCCGCTGGATTTTGTAATACCACTAATGTTTTAAGTTACAGCGTGCTATAACTCGAGTTTGATGCAAATGTGTTCTTTTGTCTGGCACATATCGTGTAAATCCAGCACGTGAGTTTAGTCTGAGATGAGGTCTCGGCAAAAATTAGATAATCACCACATATTATAAAACAAAGTCGCATCTCGCTGTATGTTTGTCATGGGTTGTTTTATAATATCAGTAGCAGCCGCCCACCTCACAACACATATAAACCTCCATCTTGAATCACTCTACCTATTAATTAATGTAATGTAAAATAATTGGTAACTTATTACTGTAATTTAAATAGATTTCAACGCTCTGCGATAGATATTCGCTATTTGGCACTATATGCCGCTGTTAGGCTAATCAATCGATTACATCATGAATTTATAGGTAGTTAGTTCACTGTGGTGATCAATTGTACTATTGAATCAGAAAAAGTCATCAACTTATGTAATACGAGTACTTATATAGCTGTACAATGTACATTACCAACTTTCATGTTAGATTTGTCTTACACTCAAGTTTAAAAGGTCTGCCATAAAACATAGAGAGGTAGAGTTAATAAAAAATTCATTTCAGG
The DNA here is from genome assembly GCA_014607495.2 of Carposina sasakii. NCBI lineage: Eukaryota > Metazoa > Arthropoda > Insecta > Lepidoptera > Carposinidae > Carposina > Carposina sasakii. Next base: position 8,300,968 of record CP053163.1, on the reverse strand, counting down.
GCATAGAGAAAAAATATAAGCGGTGATAGCCCAGTGTTTAAGACGTGCGCCTTCCAAGCAAAGGGGCATAAGTTCGATCCCAGACACGGGCCTGTACCACATAATTAATTTTATTTACGGATATTCTTAAATGGTCACTTTGCTATATCCTATGAGGGTTGGCGTCAGACAGGCAACAGGCCCAAAATAAATGGCAAATCTTTGGCAACGTGAGTTTCGAAAGAAACCATATTGCGCCGGCTCCATAAATATTAGGATAAGGGCATAAAGATGGTGAAAATTTTAATCTTTTTAAGTTAATCTTTTCAGACCAATAAACTGCTAATAAGTATTTAATTGCTCGTTACGCCCATTAAAGTTTACAATTTAAATTTAAAAAAAAAATCACAGTAATGAATTAGCAAAGACAAATTAGTTAAAGTGATTGCATCGATACCTCACAACTTTAAAATTGGAAACTACCCTCGCTTCGAGCTTTTTCGCAAAGACCTTTTTAGTAATTAGTGCTCGTTAAATTATTTTATTTGCCTTTGATACAGTAAAATGAATGTTGTAAACTTAGAAAAAAACCACTTTTATGTAGAAAAATAAACATAAACTTTTCCATTAGTACTGCCGGCATAAAATATATAGGTATGTACATTTAATTTGAAAGCTTGTAATAGTCTTTTGTTGATAGGTGCGTCCAAAAGTTATCTTTTATGTTGAAATAAAAGTTGATATTATTCCAACTTGTATTCGTAATGTTATTAGGTAGGTCATATTTCTATATTTTTTTGCCATTTCAGAAAACCCTCATCGGATGATAGATCCTTTGCAATATTTTCTAATATGAAATTGCATTAGAAACAAATTTTGAATCCATTCCATGTCGTAGAATCATTCCACATACCTTTACCTACTATTCAAGACTTCAGTTCAGTAATATTCGAAATTTTATTTGGTATGCCGATGAAATTTGTCCCTTTCAATTGCTCGAGAGGAACGCATGCGAGAAATAAAATTTATCAGACGATAGGAGCATCGCATACCTTTTGAATTTTGTTACAATTTATTATTTTGTACTTGAATCTTGAACGAAAACTTCGAATGTCGACTGGTATCACTAGTCCAATCAATGGGGGGTTTGACCCCAACAAAAATTCTTTCGTTCCTAATATTTTGCAGGATTAATAAAGAAACATTAACAGATGGTACTGGTATCTAAGCTTATTATTAATACATATATCCTGACATACTGAAGGAATTTCGGACAGAGAAATTTTCCGCAGCGGGCAGCGATCTAAACGTGTTTTTTCTATTTAGGTAAAAAAATTAAAGTTCTAAAGTGAAAAAATCCTGGGGTTTTTGTCAATCGTAATCTATTAACTTTACTTTATAACCCTGCAAAGTTTCAGCGAAAGATATTAATGTTGAGTCTCCATACAAAGGATTTCCTCGTTGATAGGACTACACCGCGTGACCTACGAAATTAAAATAAATACTTTTGATACTGCTATCATAATACGACGGTCAGGTGGGTTAACACGATTCTTAAAATATGATTGTTAACATCATTGAAGCGAGATGTCGCTCTATACCGTTTATAGTGGCGGTGCATAATGAAAAAATTCCTAACATAAAAATAACTGCCGACACTTAGCAGTGGAAAAATACCTTCGCTACCAAATTCGAATGTAATATTAGAAAAAAATGCCTATTGAGTTATTTAAAAATATGAAACGTCTAGTATTTAAATAACGTGTTTTGAGTTAGTTCCTAAAAAATTTCTTATGCTTATTGTTTGATAAATTATCTGTGTCATTTTGCTGACATTGTTTTTAGGAGGAAGGCAAGCGGAAGTAAGGAAACTAGGCTGCCAAAAGTTATAAGGATTTTAAAAGACACTTATAGAGAAGCAACATTGAGCCATCTATTTCGGAGAGTCGGATAGGGAATTATCAAGAGTGGTAGCGTCTGGTGCAACACAGCATTTTCCGCCTTGAAACCTATAGTAGGGCCGACTCAGACGGAAAGCGCGACTAAGTACAGGCTAGATCACCTGCACCTAATTTACTAACATGTACTCTGTGTGGTTTTCTGTCACAATTGGCTATAACAACTACATGAGGGCATACGATCAACGCCCGGTAAACCATTACAATACGGTTTCTTAGTTAGGGAATTTCTTGCATATTATAATAGAATTGTGATAATCTTAAAATGTATGCGCAGTGTAAGTTGTTGTATCTTAAATGGATTGGCTTTAAAATTTCCGCTGGGATTGGTTTCAGCGAGCTTGTTTGTTGCCTAAATATGTATTCACTGCAGTAATTTGCAACGCCGTTAAATTAAGTTCTCGTAAGTTAATTAATTTATAAGTAGATACATTAAAATTTGTATTATTACAGTGTGTTTGTAAAGTTATTCATAGTTGGAATTTTAGTACAACGCTGTAACTCGAAATTTTAAATCCCTTCCTCAATATTTTCACTCCTTTTACTACAGAAAGAAATATTTGTATACCTATGATAAGCTCGATGTTCATTGTAAATGTCGGTTAATATTCCAACCATATACTTTATGTATACGAGCACGATTCTAGTAATATTATAAATATGAAACTTTGTGAGAACACGATGTTTGGATTACTCTTTTACGCTAAACATACTGAATGGATTTTGATGAAACTTGGTAGATATAAAGACTTATATGTCTTGGGGTGACAAGTAAAATTAATTTCACTGATTAGGTTTCAAACCAATTTAAGGAGTTTTACTTGTCATCCCACGATATGTATAGTTATATCAGAAGAACACCTAAAATTATAAAACATTATATTAAATGGAGAAAGTCGCGGGTGAATGTTAGTGATTAAGAATATAGTGATCTGAAGGAATCACAATCATAACTACTAATAATGCACCTGGTATACGAGTACGACATGCAGCCTTCCGTACCATAGCTAAATGAAGACCAGATAATTGAACAAACAATACGCCAGCGATGATGCACGCCCACTTACCTGTGTACATCTGTCTAGGGGCAAACAATAGGATTACCATGAGATGATTTACTGGCTGATTGATTTCAGATTTGATAAGCAATGACCACAGCAATTTTAAAATAACAATACACACGGCGATGAAGAATCATAAAGGGGATCTCACAGCCATGTTTAGCATTGCAGAGACTGATGTTAATGATCAGTGACAAGTTGCTAGCTAATTGCCTGAGAGAATACCCGAGTTCCTTAATCGACTGTTGCGACATGCACGTAAGGAGTTGCAGCTGATGTATTATAGTGAAACGCGTCGGCACGGGAAAAACCATAAGTAAATAAAAATAAACATTGTAAGAAATACCGGCGTATCCTCAAAATTAACATTATAAACATACTATTAAGTATTTGTTTATGAAAACTGGAATGAAAAGTGTCAGATGCAGAGCCTTTGAGTAACTACTTTAAAAGTTTTATGATACCGCCGTGCGCGGCAACAACAGAACTGTCTGCTTGTATAATGAAGTAGTACGGATTTTTACTGAACTAAATCTAAACTTATAATAAATCTGTTATAGTTCAAGTTTATCTGTATTGGAGTAATTGAAGAAATGTCCGGAGAAATTATTATTATGGGACTTTTGAAAGCCAAAAGAAGACAAAACGAAAGATGTAACCGAGCGTTACAACATCTTTATACATGATTTTTGACTGGAGATGGGATTGTACACGTATTTTATACCCGGCAAATTGGGGTTTTATCCGGATAAATACCCGGTATTTACCTATATAGGATTTTTTTCAGGTTTTTCCTGATAAGTCGCCATCGCCCATCTCTATTTTTGGCCGAAAAATTTATGGAAATATCTGCCAAATTAAACTGTGAATAGCTTATATACCTAGTTTAAAGCCTTTTATTAGTAAAGTTCTTTGAATTTTTATCTGTCTCTATGTTTGTCGGCATTACGCAATAAGTACCGGATGAAATTAGATGCAGTCACTGTCTTAAAGTAGGGAGCTTAAAAATTTGTGTATGTATTATCTAAAGAGAATTTAAGATAGAGAAACTTAGAATCCAAAAAAATACAAAAAGAAGAGAAAAATTGCACAATTCTTAAAGATGAAACCAGTAAGCACGCTACTTTGTAGTCCACGCCGACGAAGTAGAGGGCAACAGCCAGTTATTATAGTATTTAAACGAGGATTTCAAAACAGTTTAGAGACACGAAGACAGCAATGCTTGTCATGCAACTTTATTACTGTCTTCACAGTATGTGCGAATTGAAATAACGATTAAAACTGCATTAAAAAAAAAAACAAAAAACATATAGCGATTTTTGCAAGCGTAACGACGAAATGCGACTGTAATGTGAGTTTAAGTCGATAAAGCAATGTCCACGTATGCTGACAGAGAACTGACTCAATTGCACCTTGTACGGAAGTAGTAAAGAAGGAATTCCATTGAACCCATATGTTTGCATTCGCTGCTTAACGTGTACACGTTCTACGTGGTTCCATTGCAGTACTTGTTTGATAAAAGGAACATTGAACATAGGTCGCGGCTTTTGTTGAAAGAGAAGAAATAAGACCTTCTTTGGAGCGAGCAAACGATAAAGTCAGTCGCGTAATTGGATGCAATTTGTTCGTCGCTTTGTATGGATCAACACAGTCGACAACTATAATACCTATGGATTATAAATAAATAGTTGCAAAGTTTCAAAGTACAGAAAATCAATATTAATTGCAGGTTTTCATGTAATATCAAAGTCCTAATATAGTCCGGTCAAATTAGACCAATAATTAGAGTGAAGCTACATAAATTCACAACAAGCTGAAAATTAGTAATATTGTTCAAAACTTAATTAAAAATAAGTTTTAAAATTTCCCATCGTTCCCGTACGTACAAAAAAATATATTCAAGGTCAAAGGTTAAAAAAATGTTTTTTTTTACGATTTTCACCGAAACGGTTAGTTTTATCATAAAATTACCTCAGGCGAAAATTGTAAATCTTAAAATTATCAAAGGGTATCGATACTTTTTTTAGGAGCCACCGTTTCGTTATTTGATGACATCGGGATGCGTAAAACACAGAAGTCTGCTATTTACGATTCTATTGAACAGGTCAATATTGATATTAACAACACTAATATGACATACATCATTGACGGAGGATTTTTACTACATCGTGTTGTGTGGGATAGCGAAGAAACATTCAACGTTATTTCAGGTAAATACGTTCAGTATATACGTCGACATGTTGGTCCCAGAGTTACTGTCGTATTTGATGGCTATAATGATTGCACCAGAAATATTAAAGCTGCAGAACAACGTCGGCGAACTTTAGCCACATCTTCATCTTCCGATATTTTATTTGATGAACTTATTACAGTTCCAGTTCCTACCGGTCAACAGAAATTTCTTGCAAATAATCACAACAAGTCGCGGTTAATTTCAATGTCGAAAGAAAAGTTTACTACTGAAAATATATTAGTTAAACAAGCTAATAACGATGCACTAATTATTGAAACAGCAATAGAGCAATTTTCAAAGTTGAAGTTTTTTTAAGAAAGTGATTCTACTTCAGAAGAAGTTATCACTAACGGAATTCGGTGAAACAGTTTTGGTGAAAATCGTAAAATACCAATTTTTTTACCTTTGACCTTGAATAGATTTTTTCCTTGTACGGGAACGATGGGGAATTTTGAAAACTTATTTTTAATTGAACAATATTACTCATTTTCAGCTTGTTGTGAATTTATGTACCTTTGAATGTCTAAATTGACCGGACTAATACGGTTAAACTAAAAGAAACACAAACTTTGCATGATTTATTATACATAACAAATTGTACCTAACCACAAACTATTTCGCAACTAAACAAGCACCCATAGCATGATATTGGCGAGAGCGAGATATCTCACATAAGCGACAAATCCACAGACCTATGTAATTACTAAAGTAAATGTATGTTTTTTGCGGGTAAAAGCACTTTTTTCAGCGCAAATTCAGTCGTAAAAGGTATACTTATTTTGTCTAGTTATTACATAGCTCTGTGAATTTGACGACAATCGCTAAGGTTGTTCTTATTATCTGCTACTACCTACCGCAGAAACCTGGTACAAAAGTAAAAAAATCCATATTTCATTCACGTAAAGTCGTAAATATAAAAACACTACCTATTAAACTGTTACAGTTTAAAGTACCGATTTCCCTTGGTTATGAAATGTACAGTCTACACAAAGTCTTTATTGTGTACTGTTTATAACCTCTTATAGGAGTGTCGTAACTTCAGAGACATAATAAAGTTTGAGAGTGTACTCGTAGTTGCTCCATTTACAGTGCGTGGTTATGTCCGCTGGGGCACCTATCACAATAGTGAGTTTAATGCCATAGAGATGGTCTTATAGTTATGATAAGGTTATGAAATTTGATTGCATGTATAGTATATTTTCAGGCATGCAGCTGCATTTTGATATGTGATAGTTAATTTATTTTAATCACTCTAGTTGGAAGCTTAGCGTAATAAACAAACAGTAAAACTAACTATGTAACCTTTAGAATTACATAGTTGGGCTAGAACTGAATGTAGATTCAAAAGGGCCGCGCTCTATACAGCTTTACTAAAATACATATACCATTCTAAAAGTATTTGTGAAATATTTTGTGTGGTTTCAGGTATTTCCCATATTATCCCCGTTTTATTTCCATTTTAAATGTAGGAAGGAAACGTCACGTACCTAGAAATCCTTCATTCCGCATCACCGGATCGGTACAGGATAAAATTTCTTTTATTGGACGTGATTTTTGTAGGTTTACACCACGGTAAAGAAGTAACTTTTATTTCTGTATATAAAAAAAATGAAACTCCTTGGGATAAATAGAATCAATGAAGCCTTATTGTCCTCATGTAATACCATTTTCTTACCTGTAGTTGGGAGTACGAAGTACGGTATAGGCTACATTCTGTCCACACGGACCGAGTCACGGACAATAGCTAGTATAATATAAAACGTAACCCGTAAATTAAAATTCAACAAACAAAATTGCGATAAATTGTTTAAAGCTTAAAAAGTGCTCGACTCATTTATCTTTCGTGAACAAGATATTGTTTGCTCATTGTTTCGAGCATAACTGGCAGAGTTAGCGAAACCCGCGGAACCCTAAGCCCGGACTGTTCTGCGGAACTCCGTTTGTTAACGTACCCATTCATCAATGTCAACCAGCAAACAGATAACTAACAACGTGATGTATGGACTGAATTTAGTGTTAAACGGGACCCTGGTGTGACTTTCTAAAAAAACTAGTTGCAAACTTAGCTGGTCAGACTAATTACGAGTAGTGTATGTAGGTGTGCCTTAAGTAGCCTAAAAGCTCTTTCAGAGGCTATAACAACAACCCCCTATGGCAGTGCACAGCTTCTGGCGTGCCATGGGGGAGGTTTTCATTGGACTGCAATAGGCTGATGACGATGACTATAACAAGTAAGGACCAAGTTTGGTATACCAATAATTATAAAGAGACTAAGTGACAGTCAGGAAATATTGGTATGCTGCTTTTAGACTATGATCCTGAAGCGAATACATCTAAAAAAAAATATGCCATGTGATGTCGGCAAAGTAAAACACTACCCCATGTCTGCCCGTGGGTATCGTAAAAGAGGCGATTCAGGGTTTTCAGGAGGTGGCGGTCGCCTCCCATGTTGACAAAACAAACCCCGCTTGGTAAACGTTAAGATAAAGAACTTGTAACATTATTACTCATAATTTGTGCAAAATAAATAAATTGATTACTATGGGCAAAAACCACCCTATGCCAGTAAGTAGCCTTGTGGCGTGCCCAGGGGGAGGCCTACTTCCAGCAATGGACTGCAATAAGCTTATAATAATATGATGATAGACAATTTTTCTTTGTTGTTTTATAAAATGTGCCTACAAGTTTTTTAGGCTTTGGTAAAAGGGGCAGTGCAATTTATAGATTTTTATAGGGATGATGGACGTGAATGTATTTGTTTTATTTACCAAAAAAAAACTCCTATTTCATAAGTACTTTTTTCGAAACATAATTATGAACAAATATTTCTTTTTCTATGGTAAATGCCGGTCTTAAAGACAAAGAAAGAAAGTATTTTTTTGTTATATTTTTCTAATTTCGTGATAGATGTATGATTTAATTGAATATTATGTAAGAAATTCAACAATGTTGACAATAATGTTGTTATAAATATTAATAAGAAAATTTAAAAAAAATTCACCCGAGTGAGACTTGAACTCACGACCTCTCGCATACCGTGCATCACTCTATCCAACTGAGCTATCGGGTCACTTAATAATATTGTTGACAACAGACAATATTGCATACAATTTATGATATTGTTTTACGTTTCTTCTAATAACTACAAACATCGCAAGGAATTTCAATTTGTCCTTGTTAATTTTGGAGATCACATTAGTACCACACAGAATATTTCTTATTTATTTATTTATTTAACGTTTCTTCTAATAACTACAAACATCGCAAGGAATTTCAATTTGACCTTGTTAATTTTGAAGATCACATTAGTACCACACAGAATATTGACAATATATTATTTTCATGTAGTAGTAAAACTTCGACCATTTTGTATACCTTTAGCAATTGTTAAATATTTTCTACTTTCATAACTTAAACTTAAATAAAATGGAGTCAATAGTCATAACAAATGCAATAAATGAAACGAAACGTAATACGAGTACGCTACTGCAGACATTATAAATAACTCTCTATATAAATAAATAAATATTCACACACTACATAACACATTAACCTAGTCCCACATTAAGATCTCTAAGGTCTTGTGTCGTGGGTACTAAGCAACGGTATATAAATACATAGATAAGTATAGAAATATCCATAACTCGGAAACAAACATCGATATTCATCATATCAATGTTTGCACCTACCGGAATTCGAACCCAGGACCTATGGCGTCGCAGACAGGGTCACTACCTACTGTACCAATCGGCCGTCAAAAAATAAAAATTATAAATATATAAAAAATAACACATGAAATTAAGGTGTGATACAAACTCTTATTAAAATAATTACTATCGTCGAATGTGGTCGAATGTCAGACATCTATTGCTATTTTGTTGTTTTGTACCACTCATTTGTGATAACTTGTCTAAATTGCCGACTTTGATATGCAGCGTCTGTCTGCTTAGGTACAAAAATATTTTACAGCCGCTGTATTTAACTACACTGTGGTTACAGTAAGTTGATGTTATTTTTGAATTAATTTGTCGTTTGAAGTATGTACAAACCAATATTTTGTTACTTAATTGAAATTGTCTCAATGAAGTATCATCATCATCATTTACAGCCCTGAGAATTCCACTGTTGGACATAGGCCTCCCCCAACAACCTCCACTCCGACCGGTCGGAAGCCGCCTGCATCCAACCGACGCCCGCGACCTTGGCCAGGTCGTCTGTCCAACTCGCGGGTGGCCTTCCCACGCTGCGCTTGCCGATACGTGGTATCCACTCTAGAACTTTCCGACTCTATCGGCCATCAGTTCTTTGAGCTATGTGCCCTGCCCATTGCCACTTCAGCTTGTTGGACCGTTGAGCTATGTCGGTGATCTTTGTACGTCTGCGGATCTCCTCATTTCTGATTCGATCACGTAGAGAGATCCCAAGCACAGCTCTCTCCATCGCTCGCTGTGCGATCCTGAGCTTCTTTATGAGGCACATAGTTAGAGACCACGTCTCGGCACCGTAGGTCATCACCGGCAGCACGCACTGGTTGAATACCTTCGTCTTTCAGGACTGGGGTATCTTGGACACAAATAAGCTTCGTAGTTTCCCGAACGCTGCCCAGCCGAGTTGTATTCGCCGATTTACCTCCTTCTCAAAGTTGGACTTACCTAGTTTGACTGTCTGTCCCAGGTAAACATACTCGTCAACAACTTCGAGCATCGAGCTCCCAACTAGTACAGAAGTGGGCGGCACATGGACGTTCGACATGATCTTCGTCTTGTCCATGTTCATCTTCAGGCCCACCTGTTGGGAGACTCGATTGAGGCCATCGAGCATTGTGCTTAGATCCTTCAGCGATTCTGCCATGACCACGATGTCGTCTGCGAACCGAAGGTGAGTGATGTATTCGCCATTGATATTAATGCCGAGTCCTTTCCATTCGAGAAGCTTAAAGGCATCTTCCACTGCATTGGTGAAGAGCTTCGGAGAAATAACATCTCCTTGTCTCACTCCCCTCTGCAATGAAATCGGCTCAGTGCTCCGCTCCTGTACTCGTACCGACATGGTGGCGTTGCTGTATAAGCACTTCAGCACTTCCATATATCGATGGTCAATATGGCACCGCTGGAGAGATTGCAGCACTACCCATGTCTCGATCGAATCAAAAGCCTTTTCATAGTCCACGAACGCTAGGCATAGTGGCCGATCATACTCTTCCGTTTTTTGTATAATATATATATATATATACATAAAATATATGAAGTATATATACATAGGTACATACAACTTAGTACTCGTACCAGTTATGTCATTCTATAAGTATTCACATGCCCAGGTTTCATCACTTAGGTACATATCTTTTGTATTTTCTGTAAAAAAAGCTAACTGAACTAATCTTTTATTAACAATCAAGTTAATACATAAATGCTTTTAGATTATAGGTACATTTTATGATTCTAATATGTACTGGTTTGATTATCTTGCTTTTGAGAACAATCTTCTACTTTTCAAGTTGTCAGTTTTTTTTTTATTCGTCACAACATAACCTTGGCTGGTAACTAATTTGTTTCCGAAGTGAATTATTTGAAGTCGGCATTATAATGAAATTATTCCCGTCGACGGCGATCGCGCACCGTCTGGTGCTATCTTTAATTTGAATAGAAGGCATTTAATAAAAGCCATTTGTTTCATATAAAATCAATTACATTAAAATACTGAGTTCAGGATATATTATGGATAATATCGTTCGTTAATCGCTTTACGACATCTAATTTGAATAAAATAAATATGAAGGACAACCTACAATAAAGGATTACAATACATCATTATATAAGTAGGCTACGGGAAAATCAAATGTCTTTCGAGCCAGCGCATTTCATTACGCGGGTGCGATCTTAAAATTTTGGAGTATTCATAAAGAGAACACCTAACCTATACTACGTCAGCCTAATACTCCAGCTGGTTTATTGTAACGGTTTCCCCTGAACCGTAATAAAACGTTTCACATGTCGGCCGCAGTTCCGTTGACCGCGTGCGGTCGGCGTGAAGCTAAATTGATGGGTCACTCCATCGCCAATGTAATGGTCCTTCAAAACGAACGATCCCTGGTCACTAAGTGAAATTCACGACTGATTAACTTTTACTCGGGGCATTGTTTCCGTGAGTGCAGGCCCCAGCTTGGGCGCCAATAAGGATTATTACCATTTTCGTAATGTGCTTTGCGAAAAAAATTGGTTTTTTGTTATAGGCTGGCAGGTTTTTTTATGTTATTCAGCGTAAAAAGCAGAGTTACATGTCGTAGGTACCTATTGAAGGTGAAATTGTTTTTTTTTTTACTGAAAGGAAGTACAGTGAGTATATATTGTTTGTGAACAAAATAGAATGGAAGATTGTTTTCGTATTATCGTACTACATTAAAATTTCTTCGTGTTATTTCTCGTTGTAGGTAAAGTCTTAATACAATCATATACATATAGACACGACTGTGCTTTTAGTTGTTAGAGTTGGAGATCCAGCCACGTGTAAAATTGTTGAAAAAAAATTATCATACACCCAATAGATACTCGTACCTATTGGATTTTATTGAAAATGTTTTTTTCTTCCAAACCTTGATAAAAATAAATGATATCATTATTTGAAAGAGATTTCAATGGAATAAAAGGTTACCTACACATACCTAAATATAACTCCCTTCCTAGAAAATAATTCAAGTTCCACGCATTACACGGGGGCGCTGCAAGGTAACAGCTTTTTAAATAAATTCGAACTCAAATATTTATTCGACATGAAAGCATTAATACTCATTTGTCGATTGTAATTTTTTTATATGTTACTATGTTCTACGTACGTATCCCAAAATGAAACCGCTACCAAACATGAAATGGAGGTGAATTTAAATAAGACAAAACAAAACAGAAAAACAAATGTTTCGCAAAAAATTCAATTTGTTAACGGTCCCCACCCCAAGGTGCGATTTGTTACGGTCTGTCAACCATAAGTCAGCGTTTCGGGGCTTTATAGCTACCAACGTGAACAGTTATGGTCGCCTAAAGAGGAAACCCAGGAGAACTGCTAAAGTCAGTTCTTCCTTATGGCAAAACCAATATTAGGTTTGATAGAGCGCATGACTAACGTGACCAGACGTCCCGTTTTGACCGGGACAGTCCCGTTTTACAGTTACCTGTCCCGGTGTCCCCGACATGGACCGCGGGATGCAAAATTGTTCCGTTTTCAGAGACCGCATAAAAATTTTAGTAGTAGACGGCCCGCCATCGCGATGTGACGCATGCAGAAGGCTGCCATCCGTAAAACCCGGACACTTTTTCTTTTTTATGTCACGGGAAATCTGATTATGATATCTGAAACTTGATAGAATGGAATGTTTTGCAATAAATTACACCATTTCATAGCACCTAAAATTTAGGTGCGCCAAATGTAGCCGCCCTGCTCCGCGCATTCTGCTTTATGTATCAGAGACGTAGCTGCGCCGCATCAACCTTAACTAATAATGATACGGCCCCTTTATTACCTACCTAACTAGTAAATGCAAAGCGATAGCGAAAAAAATTAAGTGTACAAAATTCGCTGATAGCTTAAGTAATTAAATAATCAGGGGCGGAGGCCCTGTGCTAACATTTGTAAGCAAAAATAATGATTCTTGGGTGAGAATAACAAAATATATAGTAAAAATGCTATTTTTAAGAAATAAATGATCGAAGATTTAACAGTAGAAAATAATTAATAATTCTTATTCGCTTCGCCTGTATCACCATTTCCATAACGCATTAGCGATCATCAAAAATAGATCCTGCATTTTCCAAAAATAAATGACATTTTGTGTGCCAACAAACCGTAAAAATTTCACTCTCGCTTCGCTCGCGCTTCTATTTTAACACGTTCAGTGCTGGTCTCTACGTATTATTCAGGATGTTTTTGATGTCGTCAGCGTTTCTGAATACCACGCATTCTCCTCATCATCACATACATATTTCTCCATGGAAGCATACCTGGGTAATGTTACAAATGACTTAAAAAGTGTTGTTTTTTTCCATGTTATTATAATTCACTATGGGTGCGCCCACCACCGGGCCCTACACCCTCCACTGACCCTGTGATCTGATAACTCATAATTGCGACAACAGGCAGTGCAAGTGCACTAACTACAATCGCCATGAGAAACCAGACCCGAGCACCTAGCATGCAAGACGATACATTGCACTATTCCGAAATCAAAAACTAGATAAATAATCTACATATGTTTCGCCAACAACCGTGGCATCCTCAGGATTATAGAAATTAGTAAACCACTAATTATTATGAAACTCTAAAACCCAACACTTTCATTCATAATAATAATAATATAGAGGTTCATAATAATTAGTGATTTACTAATTTACTAATTTCTATAATCCTGAGGATGCCACGGTTGTTGGCGAAACATATGTAGATTATTTATCTAGTTTTTTATTTCGGAATAGTGCAATGTATCGTCTTGCATGCTAGGTGCTCGGGTCTGGTTTCTTGTGGCGATTGTAGTTAGTGCAAGTGCCTGTTTTCGCAATTATGAGTTATCAGATCCGAGGGTCAGTGGAGGGTGTAGGGCCCGGTGGTGGGCGCACCCATAGTGAATGTTTGAACTTCCGAATTGTAACGCCTAATACAATTTCATTTATATTATTATGATTTGACCTATTAAACTAATGTCACGTTTTAAGTAAAAAAATAAATGTTCACGTTACGCATGACTCTACTATTACTGTTACACTATTTCAGTGAAGTGTCATTGCTTGGAAGAAGTAATAGCAAGAAATTTCCCAGCGACACTGTCAAAACTAAGTAACATATTTACATGAGGATTTTTTAATTAAATAAGATAAGTTTAAAAACTTAACACTACGTGTATAAATTCAATTAATAAAATAATTCAGACAAAAACAAATCATCTACCCGCTTACACAAATGTCAAATTAATACATTAAATCTTTATATATAAAATCTTCTGTTCGTGTGTTTGTAATGGATTTCCCTCTAAACGGCTCAACCTATTTTAATGAAATTTTGTGTGAACACATCAAGAGGGTTCGAGAATAGTTTAAACTTACGATTCGGTCATCGACCTCTTTTTTATCTGCAGTCCACGCGGACGGAGTCCAAAAACATTATTTAGTTGACCGAATTGTGAAGCTAAACCATCCTCGAACCCACTTAAACATACACACAAAATTTCATCAAAATTGGTCCAGACGTTTAGATTAAAATTTCTTTTAATTAAAACCACACGAGAAGAAGATTTATATTGTTGTTTATGTTAGAACTTTTTGCATAGGATCCGGCAGACTGCGGTGCAGTCGCTGTGGCGAATATTCAAAAATATACTTTAGTTTCAGTTACGCCTGGTAGATGGTTGTTACATCTAAGAAATGTTTCTTTTCCTTACATAAATCTTCTGTTCGTGTGTTTGTAATGGATTTCCCTCTAAACGACTGAACCGATTTTGATGAAATTTTGTGTGTGTATTCAAGTAGGTTCGAGAATAGTTTAGACTTACTATTCGGTCAACGACATTTTCTTTTCTCTGCAGTCCACGCAGACGGAGTCCAAAAGCATTATTTAATTGACAAAATTGTAAAGCTAAACCATCCTCGAACCCACTTGAACATTCATACAAAATTTTATCAAAATTGGTTCAGCCGTTTAAAAGTTCAATTAAAACCACACGAAAAGAAGATTGTTGTTTATGTTAGAACTTTTTACATAGGATTCGGCAGACTGCGGTGCTGTCACTGTGTCGAATATTTAAGAATATACTTTAGTTTCAGTTACGCCCGGTAGATGGTTGTTATATCTAAGAAATTTCCTTTTCCTTACACAAATAAATCTTCTATTCTTGCGTTTGTAATGGATTTCCTTCGAAATGGCTGGACAAATTTTTATGAAATTTTTTGTGTGTGTTCAAGTGGGTTCGAGAGTAGTCTAGAAACACTATTCGGTCAACTGAATAATGTTTTTGAACTCCGTTTGCGTGTACTGCAGAAAAAACAAAATGTCGTTGACCGAATTGTGAATCTAAACCATTCTCGAATACACTTGAACACACACAATTTTTTTATTAAAATCGGTCCAGCCGTTTAGAAGGAGTTCAACCACAAACATACTAACAGAAGATTTGAATTGTTGTTGATGTTAGAGAACCTTTTACATAGGATCCGCAGACTGCGCTTTAGTCGCTGTGTCGATTACTCACTGGGATAATTTAGTTTCAGTTACGCCTAGTAGATGGTTGTTATATCTCGGAAATGTTTACTTTATCTTTATATAGTTAATTAAGTCTTCTGTTCGTTTGTTTGTAATTAAAGTTCTTCTAAAACGGCTAAACCGATTTTGATGTTTTTTTTGTGTGTGTTCAAGTGGGTTCGAAAATAGTTTAGATTCACAATTCGGTCAATTAGACAATGTTTTTATAACGGTCCATACTGTTACAGCTTATTTCAGAAAGTTTGCATTTAAGGCGTGGGACAGGACAACGTCTGTCGGGTCCACTAGTTAAATATATATTCCATGTCAAATTAAAACAATAAGTATATTAATAAAAAATGAGTACACAAAGTACAGGTCAATTGCAAATGCTATAAAAAAGTCGATAGTAAAATGTGAGCAGAAGAGCACACGTAGCATCCAGAACTTAAATACGTAAAAGTCACGCAATATTTGGTCACATTCACCATCTGATATTAACTGCGTCACTTGGGGATGCTAAACAATTCACTTCCAGGGTTCGCTATCATCCAAGTATTCTAATACTCTATAATAGTCTTTCATGCAAAGTTTTTTCTTTACAATGTTTTTAAATTTACATATTGGTAGTCCTTTAAGTGTATCTGGAAGCTTGTTGTAGAAAAGTATACATTGGCCCATGAATGATTAACTGACTTTGCGGAGACGGGACCAATGAGCAACGAGTCTGTTCTTACCTCTTGTATTTATTTTGTGCACGTCAGACATTTTATTCAATTTATCTAAATTCCTATGTACATATGTATTATAAATTTTTATATACATAATTCGATGCTAAAGTCATTATATTTACTTCTTTAAATTTATTGCGTAACGTGATCCTGGATCCTAAGTTTAGAATTGCACGGATAGCTCTTTTTTGCAAGATAAATATTGACTCAACATCCGCTGCGTTCCCCCATAATAAAATACCGTATGTCATTACACCATAGCTAAAATAAACAATTCTGGCATTCTCAATATCTGTCAGTAGGCGAATTCTCTAACTGCATAGGCATCTGAGCTAAGTTTCTTACCTAGTTTTTCAATGTGAGCACCCCATTGTAATTTAGCATCCAAAGTTATGCCCAAGAAAACAGTAAAATCTACCTGATTCAGTCTCTCACCGCCTATGTGAACATCAGTTCTAACTTGTTTCACGTTGGGAGTAGAAAATTTTATTAATTTCGTTTTCTTACTGTTTAGCACAAGATTATTATTACTGAACCAATTTAACACTTTAGAGAGAGCAGTTTACCACGTCGTATGCGATGAGCTGCTTCTACCTTAAAAAGTAAGGGGGTGTCTTCTGTAAACAATACTACGAGTATTTCATGTTCATTACCTACAAAGGAATAAATAGAAAGGAATATATTAAGGAAATCTTTTTATCACCGGCAAATACTAGCTTCACAGTAATGAAACTTAAGCGGAAGCGTATTTTCCGTGGTTATTCGAAAATATATCAGCCCTTATATTGTTATATCAGAATTTACATATCATAAAGTTGGATAATAAGAATTACAGACGCTGCCTACAAGCATCGAATATCTATTTTAAGGTTTTCTCATTTCTATTGAATTCTCATTAATTTTCGAGGCCACAATAAGGGCAGTTGCACATTGATAGCATTTTATTTACCGAAGTTTCATATTGCTTTAGGTGCGTACTACATTGCGCATTTTGAAAATCTTCACTTGTATCCCCGGTAGGTACTGAAGTCATCTGTTTTGTTTTAAGTCACTATTTCAGGCCTAATCAAACGAAATACACTATATTTGCTTGGCTGTCACAAACACCCTGTACTTTTTTTAATTATTCATAATTACGAAAACATACTTTACACAATTAAAGAAGGGCGACATAAATAAAATGATAGTTGTCAGAAAAACTCTTAAGCCTCGAGCACACCGGATGCGTATGCGTACACGTAAGCGTAGACGTACACGTACCTCTGAGTTGTAATGTATGAAACTGTATAGGCACGGGCAGACGTAAGCATAATCGTCAAGCGGTGACAGTTCCATACATTAAAGGCTCGAGCACACCGGATGCGTATGTGTGCACGTAAGAGTAGTCGTACACGTACCTCTGAGTTAAATGTATAGAACTGTCACCGCTTGACATATATGCTTACGTCTACGCATACGCATCCGGTCTGCCCGTGCCTATACAGTTCCATACATTACATCTCAGAGGTACGTATACGTCTACACTTACGAGCACGCACACGCATCCGGTGTGCTCGAGCCTTAAACTCAGAGGTACGTGTACGTCTGCGCTAACGTGCACGCATACGCATCCGGTATGCTCGAGGCTTTTAAGCATCAACGTTTGTACGAAATGCACATAAAAATTATTCATATGTAGGTACGTACAAACATGATACATATTGTTCTCAAAATAGAGTATCCATTACTGTAGGATCACGAAAGAGATACTACAGGCACGCTTAGTATAGCGGGCCCAGATCTAATTTTATTTATAAAATCACATTTAAAAATACTTCCAAGTATTCATGTATAAATAATCATCATCATCATCATCAGCCTATTGCAGTCCACTGCTGGACGTAGGCCTCCCCCAAGACACGCCACAAGACTGCCATGGGGGGTATTTGCCCATAGTCACCACGCTGGACAGGCGGGTTGGTGACCGCAGTTTGTATTTTGGACTATGTTGTCAACACGGGAGGCGCTGCTGCCCACCTCCCGGAAACCCTTAATCGCCTCGTACGATACCCACGGGCAGACATGAGTACAAATAATATTCACAGACTACACAACACATTAACCTAGTCCCACAGTAAGATCCCTAAGGTATTGTGTCGTGGGTACTAAGCAACGGTATATAAATACATAGATAAGTATAGAAACATCCATGACTCGGAAACAAACATTGATATTCATCATATCAATGTTTGAACCTACCGGGATTCGAACCCAGGACCTATGGCGTCGCAGGCAGGGTCACTACCTACTAGACCAGTCGGCCGCCAATGTATTTTATATGCTCATGGTTCTGTTATAGTGCTGTTTATGAAACAAGGGCACCGCTTTCCTTACTGCTAGTCAGAACCCTATAAATACAATTATGGCCAAGTATAAAGGCGCGTTACGGATTGTAAACACAGATTATTAGCTTCCAAGAAGAAAGAACAGTGTATAATAAGATCATTATCTCGCATCGATAACAGACCCTTTTATAGACCAATAACAATAGTATAGCGAATATATAAAAGACAATTCTGGGCTTTGCGCAATATTATTACAATTCTAAGTTTTCTGAACCATGAGTAATAATAAATATTCACACATTACACAACGCATTAACCTATTATTATATTATATTAGTCAATATTTTCTTACTAGATATTTACCCTGAATATTAATTGAAGTGGGATGAAAGTTGGTATAATGTGGAGTTTCGTTTCCGCTTATAATTTTCCTTTTAAAATATTTACTTTTTAAAATATTGGTTTTATCACATTGCGTAGCTTTGAAACTGAAGTTAAATACGAGTACGCTCTCTGTTTGACCAGGGGGCAATTCCGTAAAAATATTAGCCGAATCGCAACCACTAACGAACCGTTAACGAAACGCGGTTGAGTATTATTAGGGTATTTTTTATATTAGGTATATTTTAGCATGCAGTGATCGCAAGTATGACACAACACAAGACGGCCGATTGGTGTAGTTGGTAGTGGCCCTGCCTGCGACGCCATAGGTCCTGGGTTCGAATCCCGGTAGGTGCAGCAAACATTGATGTGATGAATATCGATGTTTGTTTCCGAATCATGGATGTTTATATACTTATCTATGTATTTATATACCGTTGCCTAGTACCCACGATACAAGACCTTAGGGATCTTAGTGTGGGATTAGGTCAATGTGTTGTGAAGTGTGTGAATGTGTGTGTGTGAATATGTATGTTACTACGTTACAATAAAATAAAAGAAATTTCTATTTCGTGCTATAGGCTGAAATGTGTCTAATCACGTCACGTCGCAACATTTCGTTTCGGCTTCATTTCAACTCGACAATTTGCTCCCAGGCATTATCTTATTCTGTATTATTGACGTGAAACGTCTTTAAAATCGCGCCGACACATACGGGTACCAGGTTTAAAAACTGGACCGTAACGAAAAGGTCTATATCATCGTACCTTAATAATTAAAAAACTATTGGTCTTAGAAACAAAAATGTGGTGTAAATATTTCACTTATATAGTCAGCTCGCTGTTATGACATTGAGTTCGTGTCGGGGTCAAGCGGGGCGGCGGGGGAGGGATACTGCGATAACTGTGCGAAACCGGCGCTCACGCTTGTTTCTATTCAGTGTAACTCGTGACTCCGACTTTATAGCGTGGTGATTCTTTCGTGTGTTTGTCAAGTTTATTTGAACCGATTGATTTATACAAAAATAAGTGTAATTTGGACAGTATTTATATCTATACTAATATTATAAAGCTGAAGAGTTTGTTTGTTTGTTTGTTTGAACGCGCTAATCTCAGGAACTACTGGTCTGATTTGAAAAATTCTTTCAGTGTTAGATAGCCCATTTACCAAGGAAGGCTACAGTCTATACAATAACCTGCCCGGCTTCGCACGGGTACAACGCCCCCTCACGCGGACGAAGTCGTGGGCGGCTGCTATTTAAAATAACCAGAAAGTGACAGTAAATATATAAACATTTGCTATGTATTTTATGTTTCTATTACGTACCTGTTCTTTTTTTATTAAAATACTTAAAACAGCGTCCATCTTGTTTTCATTTCAATCTTTTACTTTAAAAGCGATTCGCTAACATAGACGTTTCACGTTAAAACCAACGGCCGTGTGCCCCGACACAGCCCCACCCGCTTTTTTAATAGTATCTGTCTGTATCTCTTTTTGTGCATGTCGTACTATATATTTCGCCCGATCAAGTAATTAACAAAAATTTTTCTTAAAATTTAATTTTTTTTTCAGCATTTTTTTGACATAAACTTACTTTATTTGATGTATAGAGTACGTACCCTTCGTTAAGGGTGGCCATGAAAAAACACCCTGTATAATTGTACAATACATAATAATATTGTAATACTATAAGTGCAGACAATTTGAAGCTCCATTCGTGCCTATTTAAGATCATAAAGCAATTCCTATTCCCGACGAAGCGTGCAGCGGAGTATGAACAATTGTATGAACTGCATAAGTTCCTATAGATACACAATGCAGGCTGAATCGCAATAGCGGCTTCGTGGTCTCCACCACAATGCAATATACCTTGACACCAACCAGCAATAGCACATTTACCGTCCCTTATCTTAATACAAACAAGGCTTAAATTCGAACGTGCCACGTGCATTGCTAGAGGGACGCAGAATCCAACTTCCTGCGTGACTCTGTTAACAATTTCATTTCAAACTTCGTATTACAGACGTATTTGTGGCTAAATTGTTGTGGGTGTAAACGACATTTGAGCTTAACCGATAGTTAAACGATGACCAGTTAATGGTATGTTTTTATTGAGGCTATTATACATAGATGTACAGATAGTTGAATTTATTTATTATCTTATGAAATGGTCAGACTTTCACTTATCTACTAGAAGGTGTTTAGCAGCCTTTAGATTTAAATAACCGATCTTGAGACATTTTTTGCGTGAGCAGCTAATTTGATTGCGCTCTAAAGTCCACAAGTATAACGTGTAGGTATATATAAATAACTTGATAATGATTTATCTTTGTCAAATAGGTATATATTTTAAAATGGCTTCATTGCTTAGAGGGTGATTGTTTATATCGATACACCATAGCCTTCTCTCTCTCTTTGGTTTTTATATTAACAATACATATTATTCATATACGTAAATATTGAAACAGATGTGTTGCCAAAATAGGCAGAGCATAACACAGGAACTGCACGTTTAGCAAAGCGGAATCTAGTGTTAATGATCATTGACAAGTTTAGTTGCTATATCATCGTCTGAGAGAACACTCCTGAGTTTATTTGTCGTTTTTTATAGACAGATATTAATTATTTCTCGTGAAAAAATCTTGCTACGCGCGTCTATGTGCATTTATGCATAAAACACAGTCTATTTACTCAACTTTGGACCCTAATATTTTGGAAACCAGACACTTCCCAGGTATGCTTCCATGGAGAAAAATGATCGTGATGATGAGGAGATTCCGTAGTTTTCGGGAACGTTGACGACCAAAAATCACCCTGTATATGTTACTCGTACATGTAATGTAGGTATTTATTTATTAATATGTTTTATTGACGTCTACTCCTAGGCCTGAACATCAGCGCTGTTTTGCATGGTAGGAAACTCCTACCCTGTCTCAGCAGCATCTAGCTGAAAAGAGACCTGTTTGGCGGCTACACATACGCGTGATGTAACTGGCAGGTTCCACGGGTGCACGTAGGGTACAGTTTCTGAAATTTTTTATGTTGCACTACTTTTTATATTAAGTACATACCTACTTTTCACTATCTTCATTTCTTTCTACCCTGTTTGTCTTGTCTCACTGTTGCTATTGTATCTCTCTCTGTGTATAATCTTCAAATAAAAACCTATTCTATTCTATTGTATAAATATGTTTACTATATCTTTTAGCGCTGGTATGAGGCCTTCCAAAGAATAGAGCTCCCGAGGAAGTCGATTATAGATCACTGATCTTTTACATGATGGCCTCGAAGAATTTCTTTTAGGATCTTGCAATTCTATAGGTAGGTACCCCATTTTGGGAATACCGATGCGTGAATATGTATGTCTTTTATTGTAGAAATATAATGTATTAGATTCGTCTGAATCGTGAGAGTGATACGTTTCGGCAAACGCAGCGTGGGAAGGCCACCCGCGAGATTGACAAACGAATTGGCCAAGCTCGCAGGCGTCGGTTGGATGCAGGCTGCTTCCGACCGGTCTGAGTGGAGGTTGTTGGGTGAGGCCTATGTCCAACTTCCCAGGGCTGTAAATGATAATGATGATGATATTCATAATATAGTACAAAACAAAGTTGCTTTCCGTTGTCCATCTGTCTATGTCTAGGTATTTTAAACTACGCAACGGATTTTTATTTTGTTTATTTTAAATAGATAGTGATTCAAGAGAAACGTTTATATGTATATCAGCATTGCACCCGTGCAAAGCCGGGGCGGGTCGCTAGTATAATATATAAGACAGATGTACAGTTTTTGCCTCAGCACTGCGTTATGACTTCTGGTTAGAGAGAGTAAGTTAAGTATATTCTTTGGTTATGACTGAACCCGTACATATTCTCAAAACTTTTAGCAAAGTGTCACGGCAAGTCAGTATAGCAGTACATTTTGTATTCAGATGGAGTTTCTTTGAAGCAAGAATGCAAGCTAGAGAGAAACTTAACAGCAATCAACCTAAAAACTCAGAAGACGCGCGAACAGGACGGAAAGCAACAGGAATACAAAACAGTTATAAACGCAATGTATTTAAAAATGCTTTAAGCACTTTTTAATGTATGTAAACTAGACAAAAAAATTTAATCACTTTTGTCATACAATAATGCAAGATGAAAATATACTGTATTAGCCTGCTACGACTTCGTCTACGTGAAGCATTAGAACCGTGCGAAGCCGGAGCATATCATTATGCAGTGATACAAAAAAATGCGGTCATGCACATACCTATAGTAACGAACGCCATCTTCCATGGGAGCTATACGGTGAAACGCACTCTAGCTACTAGATCCTAGTACATATTAAATATTAATCACGGATCCCACTGTCAAACGGCGCAAGCAGTTTTGTGGGACGTTGTACCTAATTTTAAGTTTTGTAATGTTTAAAGAATAATAAATAAGTTATACATTGACTCTTTAATCACTTAAGTTAAGACTAAGTGTTACTATGATTATCTGATATGTAATCCAATGTAAGATTCTTTTGTTAATATGTTACTTAGTTTTAACTGTGTCGCTGGGGGCTTTCTTGCTATTTCTTCTTCCAAGCAATGACACTTCACTGAAATAGTGTTAAAGTAATAGTAGAATCATGCGGTGTGTCAGACCTAATGTTGGTTTTGCTCTCCTGGATTTCGTCCTTAGGCGACCTTAACTCTTATAAGCTCTACGTTGGTGGCTATTAAGCCCCGAATCGCCAACTTATGCCTGACAGACCGTAACAAATCGCACCTTGGGGTGGTGACCGTTGCCAAAGCAAAAGCTTTGCGATTTATTTTTTTGGGTTGTTTAAATTCACCTCCATTTTTATTTGGTAGCGGTTTCATTTTGGGGTGCGAACATAGAAAGTACCATATAAAAAGACTATCGACAAACAAGTTGTTAATGCTTTCATGTCGAATAAATGATTTTGAATTTGAATTTGAAAATTTTGAACTCTATTTATCCTTTTAAAAATCTAAGCATATACAGGATGTTTTTTGTGGCCACCATTAACGAAGAGTACATACTCTATACATCAAATAAAGTTTATGCCAAAAAAAATGCTGGGAAAAAAAATTTTTTTTTAATTTATTTTTTAATTACTCTTTCGGCCGAAATTTATAGTGTATAGTGTTTATGTTAGTTTTTTATAGACAGATATTAATTATTTCTCGTGAAAAATCTTGCTACGCGCCGCTATGTGCATTTATGCAGAAAAACGCAGTCTATTTACTCAACTTTGGACCCTAATATTTTGGAAACCAGACACTTCCCAGGTATGCTTCCATGGAGAAAAATCATCGTGATTATGAGGAGATTCCATAGTTTTCGGGAACGTTGACGACCAAAAATCACCCTGTATAGACATACATCAGACAGACAGCGGTAAGGATTTTATTTTATACTAGGGTGATGTAGCTTGAACGATGTATGCAATCTACTAAATTATGGCAGTTGTTAATTTCGCATTCAACAGATACCTGCGAAATGCAAGCATGTCTCGAAGTTGCACGATGTTACACTAGTGTAAATGAGGCTTACTGTCTGGTCTAATTGAGCAAAGGCGAGGTCTAACTAAAGGAAATTCCGTGTTAAATAAGATCCAGGTCTTAACATAAATATATCTTAGCATTTTTTCCCTTTCGCGTGGTAATTGTGCATGCGTTGTTAGTGTTACCGCAAACTTCACAAGGTATGTTTATGCAAAATTTGAATAAGATTGGACCAAGGAATCGCGTTGACCTGTATAAAATTTGCCTCTTTTAAGTAGAATTTGAAAAATCCTTTCTTATCGTATGTCTACGTCATAAAGAGAACACACCCTCTCAGTTTCCGGTCTCTCTCCACGATAAGCGGTTTAGATAGTGTGTCATCCGTCATCCGTTGGTCATTAAGCATTTTGTAAAGGTATGTATAGGTACAGGGTGTGAGTGACAGCCAGTGCCAAATGTTGAACAAGTACTATTTGTGTCGAGTTATTCGACAGTGTTATTACTCGCAGGAACTGCATTTTTAATTTGATTATCCGCAATGTTTGCTTTCAGCGCTAATTGTATTATAGGGCGATCCTGTTACTAGTTAAATGAACTTATTGGTTATTGTGTGATACATTAGTGTATTTTGGATTACGAGTACTTGTGACTCTATTTTAGGGTTGAATGTTTTATTTTTTTTACATTATTTTTGTCCTAATAAAATAAAAAAAAGAGTTGAAAAAATTTGGAACATTCGCATTGGAATAATGGTCTGAATTCACTACATTAATATTTGCCTAGCTATCACTTACACCCTGTTAGTTAGTTTGGATAGTTGAGTTCGCAATTAATAGTTCTTTACGTCGGAAATATTTGCATGGAGTTGTGAAGTAAACACGATCAATTTGCGCGGACTAGCGAAGATTTCTATCTGTTATTTTATGTTTTCGCTCACCATTTTTGCCTGATCTCCAGACATACAAGGTGATGTTGTATCTGTAAATATGAATGTATTTATTCTTTGTATCCGGAATAAGAAATGGTATGTATAAGGTAAATATAAGTACATGTTTTTTTTATTTATAAAATGTGTGATTTGAATTTTTAAACTTATTCATATTTTTAGTTGTACACATAATATTTAGCATAGACAGTATGTTGAACCAGAAATTTGATATATTATTATAATGTTTTAGAACAATTAATAATAATTTTACAATTACATATGTAGGTGTAGTGTCCGTGAGAAATAACAAGACGTCTGTTTGCTGCTGTGGTTTATTCCGAACTAAAAGTAAATCTACCTACATACATTATACTCCTTCACACTAAATATATAATACATTCTTAATAATTAGGCTTAATACAATAACTTATTCTACGTTTATTTCTTTAAACGACAGGCTCTAACTGGACGGGATTGGGGTGGTTGCGGGGGTGGTGTCGAGATCGGGGATACGAACTCGCCCTCTGGAGAGACTGGAGAAACGACCCGATTTTCTCCCTCTTTAGCTTTAGGATTATCTACCGGGGCCGGTGACCCCTCCGGTGGACCTTCCAATGGCATCTCTGTATGTAAGGCTAACTTTGGAGTTTGAGAATCTGTGCTCGATGGTTCCTCTATGTTCGATGAGCTCGTAGCTGTAGAAACCAACGATAGACGATCCCCCCTAGACCTTTTTCGTATTTGATCGATATGTCTGTGTACCGTTTCCCCACCGTTACCTAATACTTTATAATTAGAAGTTCCTATGCGATCTAGTATCCGCCCTGGCACCCATTTTTCGCCTTTCAAATATTGCCGATACCAAACTTCGTCTTCTCGGTCCATACCCCTGCTGCCGCCCCCCGCAGCTCTTTGCTGGGCTTGCTGTTCGTGGTGTACCTTCCTTTCTCTGTCTGGCTTAAGTGTATCTAGTCGAGTTCTTATACGTCTTCCTAAAAGAAGCATTGCGGGGCTTTCGCCCGTAGTTGAGTGTTCTACATTCCTATAATGCATTAAAAATGACCATAATGCCCGATCTACATTTTTATTTTCAAATAATGCCTTTTTAATAACACGCTTAATTGTTCGAACAGCATTTTCCGCTAGACCATTTGATGCCGGGTGGTACGGAGCTGTGAAACTATGTTCTATTCCGTTCTCATTAACAAAACTTTTAAACTCGCTAGACGCAAACTGAGGACCGTTATCGCTTACTATTTGTCTGGGAATGCCCCATCTACTAAATAATTCCCACAAGCGGTCTATAAGTGGTCCCGCGCAAGTACTTGTCATTTTAAAAACTTCTACCCATTTTGACCTCGAATCAATAATTACCAAGTAACTTTTTCCCGCGATCGGTCCTAAGAAATCCATATGTAGTCTCGCCCAAGGCTTATTAGGCCAAGGCCACATACTAGGTGTTTGCCTTGGGGGCGCGTCCGCCTGAGCTGCACAAACGGTGCACTCCTGGCACATTCGCTGCACCGCCTCATCTATTCCTGGCCACCACACATAACTTCGAGCTAAAGCCTTGGACTTAACTATTCCCATGTGGGGCTCGTGTAACATCAGTAACACTTGGTTTTTACAATTTTCTGGGACAACTAATCTGTGACCCCACATGATACAACCTAACTCGTCATAAAGTTCGCCTTTTCTATTGAAAAACGGTTGCAAATTATTTACCTCACATTTTTCCGGCCACCCATCGCGAATAAATGATAACACTCTTGCTAATAATGGGTCACGTGATGTTTGGTGCTTAATTGTCTTATAATCTAAAAGTAGCGCATCTTGTACATAGTGTAGGTAAGTTTGTTCCGGTAGCCGCAGTGGCGCCGCCGCCTGCGACGTCTGACTCACCGAATGTACCTCGACCGGTAACCGCGATAAAGCGTCCGCACCATTCTCGTGAGTCCTAACGTATTGGATATCAAAAGAGTAAGCAGATAAGATGATGGCCCATCTCTGCATCCGACTAGCCACCATAGTGGGTATACCCGTGTTCGGACCGAAAATCGAAACCAGTGGTTTGTGATCAGTCCTTAAGATAAACCGGCGACCATACAAATATTGATGGAATTTTCTAATACAGAAAATGATGGCCAGAGCCTCCCTATGTATTTGCGAGTAGTTTTTCTCGGCTTCATTAAGTGTGCGCGACGCGTAAACAACCGGCCGCTCGCCGCCGTCGGCGCCGGCCTGCGTCAGCACCCCGCCCACCCCGCGCGCACTCGCGTCGCATGTCACTGTAAGTGGTTTCTTTGGGTCGTAGTGGGCAAGTACTTCTGCACTCGATAAAACCCTTTTTATTTCTACAAACGCCTTTTCACATTCCATAGACCAAACCCACTCTTTACCTTTCTTAAGAAGTTCGTAAAGTGGGAACAATTTACCACTCATATTTTTAATAAATTTACCGTAAAAGTTTAATAAGCCAAGAAACGACCTTAGTTCTGTCACATTCGTCGGCGTCGGTATGCCCACAATCGCCTCGACCTTGCATGGATCGGTTTTTATACCTTCCTTACTTATAATGTACCCAAGATAACGTACCTCTTTAACTAAGAAAACGCACTTATTTTTTTTCAACTTCAATCCGTTTTCCCTTAATCTACTAAAAACTGCATCCAATGCGATTAAGTGTTCCTGCTTAGTTTTACCTCCTATGATAACATCGTCTAGAAAGACTTCTACATTAGGAATACCTTTTATTAAATTAGTCATTATTCGTTGAAAAATTCCCGGGCTAGAAGATAAGCCGTAAACCAGTCTATTGTATCGATAAAGACCCCGGTGAGTATTTATAACTGTATAGTGGACGCCCGCGACTTCGTCCGCGTGGAAATTGAATTGTAGCTTATATGACACATTTGTCGGTTTACCATAGCAGTGCCATCTATTGATTACTTACTCAATCCAGTCGAAAAGTATCGACATCTGTTAGAATCTTTTGGAGTTAACAGATAATTGTGACTGTCAATTAATTATAGACAAATAATTTGCAATAAAATAAAATTGCGACTATAATTAAAGATCTAAGCTATCCTATCTCTCAAGTTGGACCAGACTGCTTACGGTGTGCCAATTTAATTTAAAATCGGTTAAGTAGTTTAGGAGTCCATCGCGGACAAACATCGTGACAGGAGATTTATATATATTAAGATATATCTTAGTTTCGTCTAATTCTATTTGGTTGTAGGCTTGCGAAAGGTCGATTTTAGAAAAATAACGAGCCCCGCTTAAGTTTACCATTAGATCGTCTATCTTAGGTAACGGGTACCTATCAATCAATAAAACTGGATTAATAGTCGCTTTATAATCCGCACAAATTCTCAAACTCCCATCAGCCTTATTTACCGGCACAAGTGGCGAAGCCCAGTCGGAGCAGTCAACGGCCTCGATGACTCCTTCGCGTAGCATCGCGTCGAGTTCGCTGTCGATGCGCTCGCGCAGCGCATATGGCACCGGCCGTGCGCGGTGGAATACCGGAACGGCGCCTTCGCGCACCCGTAGCGTGGCCTTGCCGCCCGTGTACCGCCCCAACCCGCCGCTGAACAGGTTTTCATATCTAGAAAGTATATCGTTGATATCGTTACATAATTTTGACTGGTCTAAGGTAACATTATTGCAAGCGCTAACAATTGGCACATTAATTTTTAATTCAGCCAGCCATTGTCTCCCTATCAAAGAAGTGGTACCTCCCTCAACAATAAACAATTCCAAATATTTACAATTTCCACCATAGCGTACCAATGGTTTTATAACGCCTATAGGTTTAATTTTTGACCCATCGTAACATTTTAACACTAACTCACTTTTCTCAATTTTGTTATGACTTAAAAGCTTATTATAAGTGTCTTTGTTTATACACGATACGGCCGTGCCCGTGTCCACCTCCATTCTTATCAATTTGTTATCTATAAAGATCTGTACACTTACGGCTTTGTAGTCGTTTAAACACAGATGATGGAAATCTTCTTCCTGTGGCTCTTCATCCGCTGAAGTTTCTTCCTTCGCGTTCCCAAAATAAATTGACGACGAATAATTTTGTCCGCTGCCTCCGTTCCTCCGTGTATCACTAGGGCACATCCGACGCAGATGTCCGGGGCGCCTGCACCTGCTACAAGTGTAGTCCCGGAACCGGCAAGCGGAATAAATGTGATCTGCAGATCCACATCCGCTACAGGAGTACCCGCGGTTGGCCACCGCGTCGGGCCGAGGTGCGCCGGCGCGCGCAGCTGCTCCCGCTGCCCGTGGCCGCCCTCCGGGCCGTGGCCCCCGCCATCTCCCTCGCGATCCTGTGCGGTTGCTCTCATGGCCTAGTGTGTGCAACACCTGCACAGCAGCCTCCCCCGCACTTGTACCTCTCTCTTCTACCGCAGCTGCATCCCGCTCCGCTGCTTCTAATGAACTCGCTATTTTCACCGCATCACTATAAGTTAACTTGTCCGATTCCGCAAAAAGCCGTTGGCGAATGACGTCACTCTTGATGCCGCACACAAATTGGTCACGAAGATTTTCGCTTAAGTTCTGTTCAAATTGACAATTTCTTGAAAGTTTCTTAAGCTCAGCTACGTAGGTGGCTATGTTTTCATCACTCGCCTGTCTCCGTTGTCGAAAAAGATACCTCTCGGCGAGCACGGACGGCGTCGGTTGTAAATGATGACGTAACATGTCTACCGCCGTTTTATAAGTTAATGCTGCTGGTTTCGCTGGACTAGCGAGATTTGCTAGAAGCTCATAAGCTTCATCGCCCATGACTGCTATCAATGTTGGTAATTTGAGTTCATCCGTCACTTTGTTCACTAGAAAGTACATTTCTAAGCGTTCGACGTAAGACGACCACGCACCGCACTTAATGTCAAATTCCGACACCTTTCCCACCGACATTTTCCTCTTGAGGCTTCGATGTTACCAATAACACGACCCTTGCCGCCCAGTACTGAATTTACTAATTAATTATACTGTTAATTTCACGCGGTAAACCAGCCTCGTCGCCACTGTAGTGTCCGTGAGAAATAACAAGACGTCTGTTTGCTGCTGTGGTTTATTCCGAACTAAAAGTAAATCTACCTACATACATTATAGTAGGTACATTAAATAGATTTTTTTTCTTATTCTACTAATGTGAATTTGTAGATTTGACATTTATTTTACGACCGGCTACCTGCCTGACGCCAGTTCTCCTTGGGTATATAGCAAGTGTCAATTTTAGAAAATCCGTACAGGCATAGAGGAATAAAAGACAGGAAATAAATATAATGGCACAGGCCTGTGATTGAGATCTAATCCACGCCTCCCGACAGAAAGGTACACTTCGAAACTACCAAGTTATCAAAAAAGATTATTCACACCAAAACTCTGAAAGCTGTTTGCTTTGCTCATTGGCCGGGCGAGCTTATCGCAGACTATTTGCACGTTGCTACTCCGCCGATTCAATTTCCCACTCAACCTAGCCGAATGGGGAACGGACCTTCGCTTATGATGCGCCCTTTGATTTGTCTAGTTGGGGGATATCTTGCTCGCTTTTATTTTAGTTTATTTTTGGGTTAGTTTGCATTTTTTTTATTGAAAGTACAACACAGATGTTATTGTATAATAATCATCTTCCTTCCCTTATCATATTATTTATGGAGTTGGCGCAATATGATTTCTCCCGAAATTCATTATGCATTAGCATTTGGCATTTGTTTTACGGCCGGCTGTCTGTCTGATGTCAATCCTTCTCGGGTATAGCTAAGTAACATTTTTGAATGTTTATTTGTCAGAAATGAAATTAATCTCTAAAATAATAATTTTCTTACACTTTTCTCCGAAATACAGGTTTATGGTGTAAAGTCGTTTACGAGAATAATACAAAGATCCGTGTAAATTATGCTCAGCTTATAAATTAATCTAAGTTGTTGCTCTTCCAGAGGCATGCAGAATAATAGAATGCAGAGTATTGTTTTGCATGAATACTGTTCCAGTGGTAATAGTGTTGCAACGTATTCATTAGACTGGAACGTGTGACAATCAGATTACCTACACAGCATAGGTAAGCGATGCGTTCAATTGTTTGAAGAGGGCATTTAAAATTGAACGAATCAATGTGAACGTTCATGACATGTTCACATAGTATAAATTGATGTGAAAGTGTTATTTTTAATTTCCTCTAATGTATAACGCAACATTTGTAGTATTTTGTGATAATAAATTATCTACGCGGCCGTCTGTCTATCTTATGTAGACTACAAGTACTTTTTAGAACAAAAGGACTATGTTAAGATTAAAGCTATGAAAATACCACTATAAAGAATCTATTCACAAAATTTGAGCCTCGAAATCACTTTTTTTTTTGCAAGATGGTCATTCATGAATCGTTTAAGAATTATCTATACTATCTTGAAATAAAAAATGTGACTACGAGGCCCAAATTTTGTAGATAGGGTCTCTGTAGTGGGCAACTTTTATACAGTTTCGCTTAACATGTAACTCAACAAGAAACATTTCTTACCTGGAAACAAACACAGATTCATCATTCATCAATGTTTGCACCTACCGGGGTGCGAACCCAGTTTCTATGGCGCCACAGGCAGGGTCACCACCAACTGCGCCAATCAGTCGTCATCAAGTATTTAATACAAGGCACATGCCAATAAAATGTTCGAATAACATATTGCTTTTTTCATGCTTAGTTAGAAGTTAGATACGAGACCGATGTTTTCCTATTGAGAAAAATCCAAAACTACAACAGGGTCACAAAGAGATTCCATAACCGCGTTTTGCAAATACGTCATGGGTGTCTAAAATAGCGGTATATGTAAAGTATACAATAGAGGAGCCAGTCCAACGTCACCTGATGTGTTCCACTCTCCTGAATAATGCACGAGGCTTAGCTATTGCAATTCTTCCTGCACAAAGATAGCAAATGGATGAGGAATATTTGATCGAAAATTGTCAAGCAAAGGGATAGATAGGGATAGGTAAGTACCTATATCGTCACCCTTTCAAGCGAGTGATAAAATATGCGATCTGAAATTCGACACAATTATTCCTAAAAACTCCGAAAACAAAATGGCAGGCATTTATACACCTATACCTATATATTATTCAATCCTACTAATATTATAAACGCGAAATTTTATGAGTATGGATGGATGGATGGATGGATGGATGGTTGTGGACGCCCGTCCACTAGTCTCATCATAAATACTGACTGCATAGGAAATTAGCCTTAACGTTCAACTACATAGTATATTATAAAATATATTTTTTTATAATTAACTACGATTGTTTTTAAAATAATCATGTTGAGTTCGTAGGTACCTATATATTTTTTCACCATTAGGTAGGTATATTATTAAATTTTCGTACTGTTTAATTTTATTGAGTTCATCTGCAATCTATTCACATGATAAAAGGGTTGGAATATCAAATTATATGAAAATTAAAGTTCACATCACCTGCCCTTATCGCTTAGGCACAATGAGTTCGTTCGCAGTCACAACACTCTGTCCGTTATTCTTTATACGTTCATGGGTTCTAAGTACTAAATAAGCATCCAGTAGATACTTTATAGCCGTCTATTATTAGTACGACAATCTTAATATGCCATAATGAAAGCAATAAAAAATAACTCGTTTACCACCAGACCCTTGTATAATTGATCAAAGCCTCTGAGCATCCGCTCATCAATTTTGAAGCGATAACCGTCACGGCGTGTTTGCGAATGACAAATGTTTACTAATGACTCGTCTCATGGAAATGGAATAATTTTCCTAAAATATATTTCGGTTCATAAAAAATGGTTGTTGTTATTGTAACAACAATTGTAATAATATTACTATTGTTACATATTATCATAATATCAGAAGTGGCACCATGCGGTTCTATCTGCCCTTGGTGCCCGTATGGGATAAAGGCGTGATTATATGTATGTATTATTATTACTTTTACGTGCGTACATACACACGGGTATGATGTCAAAATGGAGTAGCCAGAACTGCAAGATCATGAAGGAGATTTTATAGCTACTTTAAGCAGAGCGGGGCCAGAGGGAACTATTCAATGACAAGTTACTACCTCATCCACGAGGACGTTTCTGAGTTCCCTAATCTACGAAGGAGATGTAGCTTATATATTCTAGTGAAGGCCAGCATCAGCATAATAATATTGGTTTTAACTTGTAATAATCCTTTACAAAAAGGCGGTATTTTTTTTGTTATTCTTCTAATTAATAGCACCCACTAGTCGCCTTTTGGTCAAAATTAAAATTTTCCTATTTAGAATTATAGAAAATATCTGAAGGCATCTTAAGTTTTAAAGATTTTATGTTTATCCGTTCGAGCATTAAAAAGTATGCACAAATTTCGCTCCACGTGTGTTTGGCTAACACATAGATAAGAGTAGGTACTAGATTTAGGTGTGATGTTTATCATTCAATTTTATGTAGGTACTAAGCACGGTATAACTACGAACATAAGTACTGGGTCAAAAAATAGCTTAGATTTTTTAAATAATTTTTAGTTTTTTATCCCTCATAAAATGCCTTAGTGAATTTGAGGTTCCACCCATCGCCCAATCTATTTACAATTAATATTAATTAAAATAAGACAACAAATTAAGTACATAGGTACTATTCATTTTTATGGAAATTTTATTACCCGATACTGAACCAAATTTATTAGTCAAGACGTGTTTTTTACGAAAGCTATAGTATGTAAGGCTTGGAAATAATGACAAAATCCTTTTTTTTTGTTAAAATGACAAGTAAAATCTAAACTTGTAATTGCTTAATATTCATATACAAAATTCTATTGATTCATCTTCAGCAATATCTATACAAATGTGGCAGTTATTGTATCATTCAAGCAGGTACTTAATCAGCTTAAGTAGTTTAGTTTTGGAGTAACAATCAGGTTTATTGAAATACATACAACATTATATGCGCTGCGTCATATGCCAAGCGGCAGTATATAATATAGCACTTTGTCGTGCGTTCATAGAGGATAGAGGCGTAGCGCACACTATAGGACTGAAATGTGACGTCATGTGAGATTACTATTCATACAGAGACGGCATTGTTCCATAACAGCCAATTTCTATAACTGATCTTGAAATATCTTTTGCATATCTCAGATTTAATCTTCAATTATTTTCATATAAAACTTTAAATTAGGAATAAAAAAACCGAGATTCTCTTTGATAAATCGTATTAAAATTGCCAGAACTGTAGGATTATAATGGAGATATCGTTAGCCAAAAACAGTCAATAACGTATCAAAAAACTTTATTGTTTTTAATATTAAAAATAAACATATACATATAATATAATCACGCCTGTCACTCTACCCACTTGTACAGTATGCCCGGGAAGAGAAGCAGCTGTAGTATTATACTTTTTTTTTCACTTCTAGAGCAGCATAGAAGAAAAAAATAAAATAATATTCTTTAAGTAAGATTATACCTACCTGCCACGGCATATTGTTAAAGAGGAAATTACAGTCCTTTGAAATTACACACAAAAGCGTGGGCACTAGTATCTATTGCATTAACTTCTGAGCTCCGTGAAATTGAGAAACGATAAGCCACAACACAATATCGCGAGTACTTTCACCCTAACGCGAACATTAAAAGGGTGCTTAACACTCAACGGATTGCGTACCATGAGTAATGGCAAAAGAATAGCTGAGGGTCGACCATTTTTAGCGTCTCAGCTGAAAAGGCTGGTAACTCTACAGTCATTCGGGGTAGTAATGTGAGTTACGTGACGTCGCATCAAGCCACGTAGCGCGGAATCGCGGATTGGAGTTTTACCGGCTTCGAACAGCAATTCATTGTGCGTTGACGCATGCGATTTTTCATCTTACGCTCGGCTCGTTTGTTGCCGTATGATCGAAGGTATATCAATGTCATGCGACGCGAAGGTGCGGGGTGATGGTCTGAATGATGACTCGTTTTCGAGGATATGGAGTAGAGTGATTTTCTTTTTTTATGAGCACAGAACTTGATTTGGAGATTTTGTGTACTTACTTTTTAATATACTTAGTTTCAAAAACGCTTAAATGCTGGAACCCGATATTGGATCATTGAGATAATGTTTTATCATTAGACCAGCCGGATAGTACTAATTCATGCTATGATAACATTTTACTGTAGAGTCTACTAAGGGAGTCGAAGGTACTTAGGGGCGTTCTCTCAAGCGATGAGCTAGCAACTTGTTGGGCTGATTTTAGAGTCACGCTGACGTGCGCTGACGGTCGGCGCTGATGGGTCAATTTGTACGGCCGTCAGCGCTGAGCGGTCCTGTGTAACTACATAAAGATTGACTCCATCAGCGCACGTCAGTGTGACTCTAAAATCGTATAATCTTGCTAGAGTTTTTAACTGGCTTAATTGTAACCTTTTAACCCTAAATATTGATAAAACAAACTTTATCTGCTTTGGACCTTATTTAAACTCTCAGCCAAATCAAAACTTCAATATCTCGTTACACAACTGTCATTATGCTGATTTCTCAAACTGTAACTGTCCTTCTATTGAAAAGGTTAATTGTGTAAAATACCTTGGGGTTATGGTGGACCAGAGATTGTGCTGGCATCCGCAATTGGAATTAACTTTGAGCCGAGTTAGGAAACTGACATGGGTATTTAAATCGCTAAGATATGTGATGGACAAAGACGTGTTGAATAATATATATGTTGCTCTGGCACAATCGGTTTTGACGTACTGCATTCCCGTGTGGGGGGGCGCTAACAAAACAAACTTTCTACATTTAGAGCGCGCACAGAGATCCTTGATTAAGGTAATGCATTTTAAACCCTACAGATTCCCTACTGACAGCCTTTACACCACCAGTAAACTGCTGTCAGTTAGAAAACTATATATAGTTAACCTAATTGTAAAGTATCACAAATCCCTGCCCTACGATTCCACCCTTCAGAACAAGAGACGAAATGACCTGGTGGCTCCTTCCTTCCCCACCCGCTCGGTCTTTGCTAGACGTCAGTATAGAGCTCAAGCTCCTTACATCTATAACAAAATCAACCGAATTTTACAAATATATCCTCTGCCCATGAGATCGTGTAAAGCGTACCTAACTCGGTGGCTGTATACGCTTGGATATGACGAAGTGGAAGATCTTTTAAAAAGAGTTATTTGATCAATAAGCCTTACCACTAAACATTTTTCCATTCATATAACATATATGGATAAGTTTTCACGTTGATTTATTTTTATGGCATGAACAGTTAGACCTCAAGCTAATAGTTTCACCATGGATGTCGATCGTTCTACATATAGTACCTCTGCCGAAATTTCGAAACTGGGTAGGTCCACCACAAACTCACACATATTCTCATAGTTATACATACCTACACACGCACTCACCCTCACACACATAACCTCACACCAACACACACACACACACACACACACACCACACACACACACACAACGCACACACACACACACACACACACACACACACACCAACACACACACACTCACACTCCACAATGTAAACTATATATAAACGGAAGAGGGTGGCTTTCCCACTACAAGTGTCTATGACTACTTACCGGGAAGCCCCTACTACTATTTGTATTGGATTCTTTTAAATAAAAAACCATTTATTTATTTATTTAAATAAAAAACCATTTATTTTATACTAGCTTCCGCCCGCGGCTTCGCCCGCGTGAAATTAGTTTTTGTCAATCCTGGTCCCTTATGTCTAAGAGACTCTTACAGGGGCCAGCCTCACGTTGTGTACAAAAATATTTTTAAATGACCTAATTTAAAACATTTTTGTACACAACGTTTGCTGTTTTGTTATCATTTGTTAAAATGTGGAGATTGTTTCCTTTGAGACCTACGTACCAAGATTCATGGTCTTATCTTCAATTCAACCCCTATTTCACCCCCAAACTGGTAAAAATTTCAAAATGCTAGAACAAACGATTTTTTGTTTCTTATGACGTGATATTTGACGAACTTGCATACTAACTTTCAACCCTTATTTCACCCCTTAGCTGGTCGAAATTTCAAAAATGCTAGAACAAATGTTTAATGATTTCTTATCAAGTGCTTAAATATAAAGTTTCATGGTTTTATCTTTTAAAATTAAGAAATCCCATACAAACTTTCAACCTCTATTTCAACCCCTTCATCCCTTTTTTTCGAAATAAAAAGTAGCCTATGTTCTGTCTCAGGGTCTAAAGATTGTCTGTACCAAATTTCATCAAAATCGGTTGCGAGGTTTAAGCGGGAAAGCGTAACAGACAGACAGACAGACAGACAGAGTTACTTTCGCATTTATAATATTAGTAGGATTATTATCTTGCTGTTCTGCCTACCTATTTTAGGTGTGTATACCTATGTATGCATGTATTACTTTACTTTTCTCTCAGATAAAACTGATACACGAGTCATAAAGTAAAATAATCAACATTATAATAAATTTTCGATCATCATCATCATCATTCCCAGGGCTGTGGGAAGTCCACTGTTAGACATAGGCCTCTCCCAACAACCTTCACTCCGACCGGTCGGAAGCAGCCTGCATCCAACCGACACCCGCGACCTTAGCCAAGTCTCCGTCCACCTCGCGAGTGGCCTTCCCACGCTGTGTTTATACCGATAGGTGGTATCCACTCTAGAACTTTCCGACTCCATCAGTTCTTCGAGCTATGTGCCCTACCCATTGCCACTTTAGCTTGCTGGACCGTTGAGCAAAATTTTCGATAGATCATTCGAAAACAGTCTAGGTACCTAATATTTTTTAATAAACTTTTTCCGTTAGAAGCCTTCCCAAGAATCGCTGACCAATGAGTTATCGGTCAACGGCATTCCACTCATGGACGGAAATATTTCAAGAAATTGCATTCAAGCGTTTCCATTATATTTTCTCTGAAATAGAATTGCTCGAAAAACAGTTTTATTGTACATTCTCAAGCAAAAGTTAACTAATGGTAATGCATTTCCGGTACGTCATTGGTTTTACTAAAATGTAGAAATGGTACAATATAAATTACCAAGGTACAGTGACCGCCCAGTGTACAAAATTTTCTACTTATTCGCTTCTGTAATTTTTTATAAATCTTGCGCGACTAGTCTCACATGTCAAAATTACTTGATTAGTCTATATTATATAATATGTTATCAATGCTGCCAACAAAAATGTCCATTTGTCACATTTGGTATTATGGTAAAACATACTCTCTAAATCCTAAAAGGCGTAGCTTCAAATTTATGAAGTTTTATGTCTCTGGGTCTGACTGCAAAAAATTAATTTGTTCATAATTTTGGACAGTAGGTTTTCACGACTAGCTAGCTAATACAAGTCTGGGTCTTAGGAAGATATAAAAAAATATTTAACTTTTTGTTAACAAATATACAACATATATAGCATAAATACTTCATCACGCAACGCCTAGGGATCATTAATATTATCTTCATAATCTATCAAGCTTTGTGTAACATAAGACAAGGTGAAAGGTGTTTACGTTTAAAATAATAATAATAGTCTCTCTCATAATAAATAATTTCACCATGAAAACTTAGAGCATGTTTAATTGTTAGGATACAGGGTATACATACCTCATTGCATGCAATTCCTCAAAAATTTTTGAGCAGAAACGCAACCACTAACGAAATGTTAACGAAACGCGGTGCGAAGCAATATAAACTTACCGCTTGAGTAATCAGGTATATTCTAGCACGCATCGGTCGTGAGTGACAGAATAAAAATAAATATCTGTCTCATGCTGAAATCTATCTAATTACGTCAACGTTAAGTAATTATTGCCTCGTACCGAGCTTCTACAACAGTTCTGTTTCGGCTTCGTTCCAGCTCGAAACTTTTAGGAAACTGGCCCCCAGGTTAGGATCTAGGAGCAAAAGATCATACAGCATTTTATTTTCACATTGTTCACTGTTACAATTTTAAATTATTGTTATGATATAAATATTATATTGACGATACGTTCCTCTTCGCAAAATATAACTTCAACTCTATAAGATTACTGAAAAGAATCTGAAACAATATACGGATTACTTAGAATCTAACTGATTACATATTGGACTTGGACACACTCTCAAGGGTCTTTAGTAAATAATCCTTCATAGTTGAAGCATATTCTGGCCTCAGACTTAGACTTTTCCATACATACATTTGTAAATTCACAACGTGAAGAATAGGTACTACATGTTTATTGTTAACTCCGTACTTATTAATATTAGGGTAATGGATTATGTACATAAGATCTTTGATGCATACTTTAAAATCATTCTTGACATACCAGGAACATATATACCATACATATATTACTTACACGGGTACATACATATTGTCTAGTTCCAGATAAACGGAATTTTTCGACAAAATGCTACCGTTGATAATGATTCGAGACACGTTCGTTGACAGTACCGTATAGAGCGCTGATGCTCGATCGTAGACAAGAAATTGGCCTCTTTATGGCTTCATGGAGAAGATTTTATGTCCTCCACTTACGAGCATTGACTTCCGAGGTCGACAATTTCCTGTATTCAAAACGTGCCATGCCTTTAAAAGTTAAGGGCGTGTTGGATTTGGCAACCATCTGCGGTGTAATAGTTATGATCGTGGTGGTTTTATGTGCACCACGCTTAAGATATATCAATGTTAGTAGGTAAAATATATTTATTTTTTTTTTTGTGTATGCGTCGCGAGAGATGTTTTTGAAGATAAAAAGAAAAACTAATATTATATAGAAGAAAATATAAATCATCATAATTATTTGTTACTTTGAATGAGATAAGCTCCAAAACTACTAGACCGATTTGAATTATTATCTCACTATTACTCGTAGAATCCTAAATTATGTCACAAATGAAAAAATCATTTTAAATGTAAAATTTTTCATTTTATATATATATTTGGGCAATACCTTCAAACTGTTCTCCACTAGTACTGGTTAACTGGAAGAGAATGCTATGTAGCATTAAGTTCGTCTTCGTACAACTTTATAGTGCAACAAAGAATTTTCTATCTATCTATCTAAAATCCTGGGTTTAAATAGTTAAATATTTAATACCTTATTAAACAGATTTTTTAAGAATGAGAATGGTCATCATTTTCATTGAATCCAACAATTAAAAAACCACTGGACCAAATTTCAACAAGTAGTTACGCAGTGTACTATAATATAGTAGAGGCGAAAATTTAATTTTGCATAACTAAGAATGAATGCTATTTTCTTTCACTGAGAGATGGATGACTATGCAAGACGGTCAAGTTTGCTTAACACGGGTCATGACCCCTTACATTTTAATTCCTGAAGCTGCTAGTCATGATGGATTAGTGCCATAACTTATGCTTTATGAAACACACACAAGTATTTTGTGAATTTACAGCGTCGCTTAGTTATACATAACATGAACTTCACCCGACTTATACGAGCTAAATCTGAATTGGTTTTAGTTTTGTAATATTATTTAATATGTTTTAACACCACATTAACACACTAAGTTTGTAATAATTTTTCTGACAGTACTTAATTTTAATATTAAGTATTTTAAATTAAGGACTGTCAGGCAAAATTATCACTACAAGTAGATAGATTTACACATTTATATATTATCTATAAATTATTAAGCCAATAGTATGAGTGAGAGAGAAGGCACGAAAATTGTGCTTAGATAAGACAAGGTGACATGAGAAATTGATTTGGTGACAGATTTAATTGAAGTTAACATAAAGGCATTTAATTAATAAGAATTAATTGTTAAGATACATACATACTTTGGTAAACAAAACAGACAATGTGACTGTCAAAGTTGTCAATATACCACCGTAATATACTAGAACTTTTGGCCTCTGTCCAACTCGTAAACGATTTTTTTATTGTTGCATGCACTGACTCTCGGAATGTTCTCGTAACAGATGTCACTGATTGCGGCAATGATTTACGATAGCCAAATTAATTCAGAAACGGTAGGTAATGGTCAACAGAATAATCTAGTTACAATAGAACTTAGATAGTTTGACAGCTGCCATTGGATTATTGTATTTAAATGATGAATGGGGTTAACCCATACTTGGCTGCCGTGCCCATTTGGGAACACTTAATTATTGAGGGTAGAAAAAAAAAGTATTGATAACAGAGGAAATATTGATACACTTTTGAGTAGTTCGAAGTACTCTGATTTAATTTGCAATAATAAGTTTTAGCTATAATTTGTGATTTTGTGATAGTGATTTTCTGAAATTTCTTAACGAGATCGTCGTGGAGGTATGTATTGTTTTTGAAATATTATTAAATGTAGACAAATATAAACACTATGCTTACTTAAAATTATATGAAATTCAATAAATAATTATTGATTTGTGCTATATTGCAGTTACGTATAATAAGAATATAAGTTTTTGTGACATTCAAAATATTGCTGTGCCAATTTGGGTACAGTGGCCACAAGAGAACTAATATTATCTAATTTCTTTCAGAGTTTTCAAATGAGTCCTAGGCGTAGATATAGTGCCAGTAACAACTTTGAAGGCTTAGAAAAGGCCATATATTCCATCCTAGAAGATAATGACGGATTGGAGTATGATCTAGCTATAATTCCACCAGAACCCAGTGTTGTTACTGACGTAGAAGAGGGTTTTGATGACGATTCTCCACCTAACTTGCCGAATGATGTTCCCGAAAATGTTGAGGTATTTGTTGAGGTAATGTTGGTGTTCTTTCGGATTCAGAAAATAGCAGCGATGGTGAGCCATTAGCTACCAAAAGAGCCCGAATTAGATACAATCTACCTCAAGCAAATTATCATCCAAATATACCAAGTTCCTCCACATCGAATACTCAGTTTGGCGTTAGTGTACCCCACAATCGAACAAACTCCTATACCATGGAACTTCTCGTCAAAAACAAAACGAGAACCGCATGGAAGAAGCAGTGAAAGATCTTGCTCCTGTAAAAATATTTGAAATTTTTTTTGATGATAAAGTATTTACCATGGTTGCTGACTATAGTAACTTATACTCTAATCAAAATAATAGTACGAATAGTACGAAAACTTGCGGATATGCTTATGAAAAAGTTCAACCAGTGGAATACTTTCTATGAAAATATTTCCATGCTCTTCTATGCTGCTCTGGGGGTGAAAAAAAAACATATAATACTACAGCTGCTTCTCTTTCCGGGTATACTGTACAAGTCAGTAGAGGGACAAGAGGGTTTTGGTGTTTTGTAGGCGATGGGCTGACCACCTGTCACTACTACCCGAACTTGTACATCTCAACTATACCCTCAAAATTGGTCAGAAGTGGCACCACGTGGTTCTGTCGGCCCTTGGTGCTCTGTCTACCTCATAAGGGATAAAGGCGTGATTATATTATATATGTGAAATATTTCCATAGATGAATCCATGGTGAAATATTACGGTCATCATTCGGCAAAACAATTTATTGGAGGGAAACCCGTTCGTTTTAGGTACAAAAACTGGGTAGCAGCTTATTGTTACAGTTTCGACATTTATTGTGGCAAACCTGCTAATTCTAATATGGAACATTGAAAAAACTTGTTATAAAAATTATCACTCTTAAGTAGCCAGTGTGCCAATTTGGGTACACCCCTATAAAAACAAAATAAACATTTTTTTTCCCTTTTTTTTCATGATATCATATTTTGTTGTAGGCCTTATTATAATTAAATAAAAAAAATTTAAGTAAATCCTTATAGTTTTCCTTTGGCCATTAATGGGTTAAAGTTATTTGGCATAATTCCGGACTGTAAATGCCAACCCTGGAACTGGAACGGCAAAAGCCTTGGTATTTATGTAACTGCTGTACAATGTAAATACGCTATCGATATTAGATTAGCGTCAGCTTTGCTTATTTTTATTGAACTTTGGTGAAGTTTGTTTATGATTTTATTCTCTTTTCAACTATAACTCGAAGTCCATTTTCAGACTGTCAGTATGTGGGTTCTTAGATGACGGATAGGTGGAAATTGCTATACAAGACTTATGCGAAGTTGATACTATGCCAATGTGAGCACTTACCGGGATTCGAACCCACTACACAACTACTGTACCAGTCGGTAGTTTTATATACCTGCTGTTAAAATTATGATGGTTAATCCACCTTCTACAGGTACGTTATTTAAACCTTTCCTGTTTAACAATAAAACAAAAGTTTTAATTGAATCCTTCTGGCTGTAGTATTGTCCTTTATAACTACTTAAATTTACTCCATAAATTATTACCATGAGTTCGTTAAGATAATTATTCGCGTCCATCAAACTGGCTTTAATAAAACTGAATAAGAAGCCTTGGATGGTCTCCAACAAAATGTTATTGAGCGCTAAAAGTGACGTATAGACACCATTTTACTAATTACTTCTATCTGGCGTCTTTATAGTTCAATCACTTTCCTAGAGAGATGAGTGGTCGTTATACTAATAGATAGTAAATGTTCAATTGTAATAGACTCTTTCGTAGCAAAAATATTAGTTATAATAAGTAACTTTATATCTGTGATATTATTATTTTTTGACCCTTAATGTTTTTTGTATTGATTGTTTTGATTATTGTATAAAGTTGGTTTTAGTAGAAATAGCTCAATAGGTGATAATATCATTCAGCTTTTATTTTTCATCATCAAACTTAGTGACAGAAAGGTATGTTATTATATCTAGAATTATAATGTACATTACAAATGAAATATTTACATGATTTTTAGTCAAATTTTAAATATGTTCAGTTATTTCTTGTTTCACTAGTCTCATTAATCATGACGTTACTATGAAACACTGAAACCTCATTAATAATGAACGACAATGCTACTGTTGTGGAGTTATAAAGAGAATTTAAATTGTATGGTAGTACATAATTATTTCGTTTTCAACAAAATTACATCTTTGTGCTATTCTGATCATGTAAAAAATCAAGTGTGGTATTGGAATTTGGTCTAAATTCTTATTCTTATTCTTTATTGCACATACACAAAAATATGGCATACAACATAAAATTCATTACAAAATATACTTACTTTAGAACAGAAAATGAAGTTGGAATATTGAGTTGATGGTCGCTCGGGAGACTGGCAATACGAACCACACAATATACGTCAAAGGGCGCACTATGGTTTTTTCCCGCAAGCGGTTAGCCGTGTAACCGCAAAACCGCTCAAGACGCACACACTCTGAGCCTCAAATTTTTGCGCGGTTTTTACCCGCTATAACAAAACGTAGTTTTAAAATTAGTCGCAGGAAAACACCGTCAGTGCGGCCGTTTCCATTAGTTTCCTTCATTCTCAAAATCAGGCGGTTACAAACCGCGGCGGTTTTGCTGTAGTCCGGCCTTAGACTAA
This sequence comes from Carposina sasakii, assembly GCA_014607495.2. Classification (NCBI taxonomy): domain Eukaryota; kingdom Metazoa; phylum Arthropoda; class Insecta; order Lepidoptera; family Carposinidae; genus Carposina; species Carposina sasakii. The sequence continues at coordinate 8,256,277 of CP053163.1, read as the reverse complement.
GTTGTTAAGTTAACTAAGTTCAATATTAGTAACTTAGTTTTGACATGAGACTAATGAAATCGTACGTGTGATAATTTTAAAAATAAGACTGTGTTATCAATAATTTTATACACAAACTTTTCTTTATATTTTCAATATACATGTCGGCGACGAAGACATGAAACCTACCCAAACTGAATGATTCGATGTTATGTACATATAGATAAGGTTGATATTTGAATAAAGAGTTTGCAATACATGTTAGGTATAGCGCTAACATTAAGTTTGTACTAGGTAGGGTTGTTTTGTGTCTGACTTATTTCTTATCCCTTTGAGTTTTATTAGGTGTAGGTAGCTATTCTGGGCACATTAAGAGTATTTTTAAGTAGATTGAATAATTACTTTAGTAGATATTTGCGATTTTATAGTTTATTAAGATTTTGAACTTGTGCTCACAGTAGCTTCGAGAATATTCCAACTAGAATGAATCTGATTATTTCTTATTAGAGTTCAGTTTATGCCCTTTCTAGTGATATATAATTCATGTATATAGATTGTATAAATTAGTTTTTATTAAGGGCTAAACTTAGCAAGTCGGTAAAATTGGTAAGATTTTTGACTTTTCTCCTTTGACAACTTTTTATTGTTTAAACTTAAAAATAAGATTCTTATATAATTAGATAGAGCTAATTAAGACCTTTTTAACAATGTATAACACATGTATGTAATGTTTATTTTGAAATAAATATAGGGCGCAAAAGAGGTCAGTCAAGGGACAAACTAGATAAAAATGTTAGAAGAAATCGTAGAGAATTTCTACCGCGTTCCAGACGGTAAGGGTGAACCGTCGACATATTTGTAAGTCGCACGGATTTTGTGTGTTCAATCCGAGGCGAGTTCCTAAGAAGAAAAATAAGAAGAAAAGTGAAAAGGAAGCAAAATAGGAACAAGAGAAGCCATTGAAGACTGCCTGAAGACTGACCTCTTGCCCGCAGTTTTGGAAGAAAAGTGTGTTTTGTCTCTCTCACTCCCGCGTACGACAACAACATACAGGGGTGCGACAACAACATACAGTGGGTGGGTTTGACAACAACATACAATAGGGTGACCGGCGCGTATTTAGTACGCGACGACGCCGCGGCTGATATCGGAGCTGCGCACACGGGTGAAGGGTGCGCGAGGCGGACGCGACCAGCGCGGGTTTGGGAGTTACGCCCCGGGCCCACCGCGTTCGTCACCCCGGGGATCCTTTCCCCGGCCGGACCCGCTGAAACGGGAGCTGGCCGCAACAGATGGTCCTTCGAGCCGGATCCTTCGGACAAGAGAAGATATCAGCGCAGAAGATGCCGGTCACCAGATCGCAACACGGAAGGTCTTCGGCACAAGAAGAGGATAGAACATCATCAGAGATGACTTCGGGAACGACTTCTTCTGAAGCGACTTCGGGCACCACAGGAACGTCGACTATGGATTCCGCCGGGACGAAGACGACAGGCTCTGGCACGATGGCCAGTGCCGCTGGTACAGAAGAACACCCGAAGAAGAAGAGCTCTTCAGCACTCACCTTGGTTCCAGTGAAGGCACCCTCGCTCGCCAAGTCGAAGCGCTCCCGGAAGAAGGAGCTTGAGGCGCGTGAGGAACTGGCACGTCTAAAGTTAATGAAGATAGAGGCTGAAGCAAAATTGGCAGAAGCAAGACTGGCTCGTATCCAATATGAAGATGAAGAGGACGAGTCCAGATCAGAAGACGAGGAGCCTGAAGACAGAACGGCGCACGTGCAAGAATGGGTCCGAGCGACGATGGACGTTGAAGAAAAGGAGGGGGAGCCGATGAAGGAAGCTCTTCCAGCCATCGACGCGAGGCCGCACGAGTCTTCAGGGTACCGAGTCAGCGAGTTGGCTGGAGCTATCAAGATGGCGATGGAGTCCAGTCAAGTGAGAAGTCCAGCACCGCCACCCAGTTATATGCACGAGTTACCTATCTTCGAGGGAAACAGCGCGGAATGGCTGGCCTTCAAGAGAGTATATGAAGATACTGCACCACTCTTCTCAAGCACTCAGAATATGGCGCGGCTGAGAAGAGCGCTGAAGGGGGCAGCAAGAGAGGCGATCAAGAATATTTTGTATTCTGATTCTGCACCTGAAGAAATCATCGATGCGTTGCGTAGAAGATTTGGAAGACCAGATGCTTTGGTGATGCACGAACTGGAAAGAATGAAGGCATTACCGAAGATCATGGATACTGCGAGGGATGTATGCTTATTCGCCAGCATCGTCAGTAATGGGGTCGCGACGATCAAGAATCTGAAGAAGATACATTACCTGTATTCGCCAGAGATGAAGAAGGCCATCGAAGAGAAGATGGGTCCTATCATGAAGTTTAGATGGTACGACTTCGCCGCTGAACATGAAGACAGTGAAGAGCCGGACCTGGTGTTGATGTCCAGGTTCCTAGACCGAGAAGCTGATAGATGTGGAGCATATGCAGCACCTGAAACGCCGAGAAGATTTGGCCTGAAGCAACACTTCACGCATCAGACTACGGAGAAGCCAAGGCCGCCGGAGCAACGAGTAGAACCAACGCGGGCTGAGAAGATGGAGTGTCCAGCTTGCCGAGGGGAGCACCGGCTGTATGAATGTCGACGCTTCAAGGAGTCTTCGGTGCAAGAGAGATGGGATATTGTGAAGAAGTCCAGGCTATGCTTCAAGTGTCTGCATAGTCCTCATCGGAAGGAAACCTGCAAGAGACCTCCATGCAAGATCTGCAAGCGTCTTCATCATCAACTGCTGCACAATACAGAGAAGAGACAGCAGCAGCCGGAGAAAGAAGAAGAAGACGTCCAAGAGGTCTCCAATCACGTCATGCTGCCGGTCAACGCTGCGAGTACAGCAAGAGCCTTCCTGAAGATCATCCCTGTGGAGTTGTATGGTCCCAGGGGTTCGGAGAAGGTCCTGGCGCTACTGGATGAAGGGTCTACCGTATCACTGTTAGACTCAGCAGTGGCAGAGAAGATTGGAGCGTCAGGACCGGAAGAGACTTTGGCGATATCCACTGTCGGCGGGAAGACTATTATGAAGAAGAACTCTCAAAGGCTGTCTATGGAAATACGAGGAGTTCATCAAGAGGGCAAGAAGAGATTGAACGAGGTTCGAACAATTGACAAGATGGACCTCGCGCCTCAATACATCAAGAAGTCTAGGATAGAAGAATGCTCACATCTGAAGAAGATGGCAGACCAGCTGCACTACAATGAAGATCCACCACAGTTGTTGATTGGGCAAGACAACTGGCACCTCATCGTGTCAAGAGCCATCAAGAGGGGAAAGAAGAACCAACCCATCGCCTCCCTCACTGAGTTAGGTTGGGTACTGCATGGCACCGATGGAGGAGGGTCGAAGCCAGTGCACTTCATCAACTGTGCGCAGCTGGCTGGAGAAGAAGATGACCACATGGAGAAGATCATCAAGGAGCATTTCAGTATTGAGTCGCTGGGGATACAGCCTCGTCGCCCGAGTATGGATATTGAAGCCAAAGCCCTGCAGCCACTAGAGAAGACAAGTCGTCGCATTGAAGGAGGTCGCTTCGAAACAGGACTTCTATGGAAGACAGAAGATGAAAGGATGCCTGCTAGCTACAAATCTGCTGAAAACAGATTGAAGAATATTGAGAAGAAGCTAGACAAGGACATCGACATGAAGAAAGAATATGAGCGGCAAATCAATCATCTTCTCGAGAATGACTACGCGGAAGAAGCACCAGAAGAATGTACATCAGATAGAGAATGGTATCTCCCGCACTTCGCCGTAACGCATCCGACGAAGAAGAAGATGAGGATTGTCTTTGATGCTGCCGCCAAGGTCCAAGGAAAGAGTCTCAACGATGCACTGCTGCCGGGACCAGACTTGTTGCAGTCACTGTTTGGAGTTCTTTTGAGGTTTCGGCAGAGTCACATCGCAGTAGTAGCAGACATCAAGGAAATGTTCCTGCAAATAAGAATACGAGATGAAGATCGAGATAGCTTGAGATTCCTGTGGAGGGGCCAAGGACAAGAGGGATCTCCGAAGAAATACAGAATGAAGTCAGTCATCTTCGGTGCGGCATCCTCTCCCAGTACGGCTATCTATATTAAGAATCGGAATGCAGCAGAACATAAAGAAGAGTATCCTGAGGCAGCAAGAGCGATCAGTGCGAAATCATTATATGGATGACTACTTGCAGAGTTTCGCCACGATTTGAAGCAGCAAAGAAGATTGCCAAAGAAGTGGATACCGTTCATCTGAAGGCTGGGTTTGAACTGCGCGGTTGGGCTTCTTCAAACCATCCAGAAGTTCTTGCTGACATGAAGACCGAAGAAATGAAGACTGAAATCACGCTGGGTCATGAAGAGAAGACTCTGGGACTTCGTTGGTTCATCAAAGAAGATGCATTGGGGTTTTAGAACGAGTCTGCGGAACACTCCAGAAGATGTTATTAACGAGGCCGAACTCCGACGAAGAGAGAAATCACCAGCGCGATCATGTCAACATTCGACCCCATGGGATTAGTCTCTCCAGTACTGATACAAGGGAAGAAACTGATGCAAGATGTCTGGAGAAGCGGGGTTGGATGGGATGAAGAGATAACTGAAGAAGCCTGTGAAACCTGGAAGAAGTATATGAAGAACCTACAGCTGCTGCGAGATCTGCATATTCCAAGATGCATATCTCCGACCAACACTGAGGGGGAGCTGCACGTCTTCACAGATGCCAGCGAGACAGCATACGCCGCCGCCGTGTATTGGCGTACGAAGAATGAAGATGGCAAGATACTGGTGTCTCTGTTGGCTGGAAAGGCGAGGGTGACGCCGCTGAAGCCGATATCGATTCCTCGGCTGGAGCTGCAGGCGGCGTTACTGGGAAGCAGATTGGCTCACTCAGTCGAGAAGGAGTTGGACCTGAAGACGAAGAGGAAGATCTTATGGACCGACTCCAGCACTGTACTGTCCTGGATTAAGTCGGACCCCAGGACATTCAAGCCTTACGTCGCACATCGCCTGGCGGAAATAGAAGAGACAACGAAGCCTCAAGAGTGGCGTTGGATTCCCACGGCACAAAATCCGGCAGATGATGCGACGCGAGAGATTCCTGAGAACTTCAACCAGGCGCACAGATGGTTCACAGGCCCCGAGTTTCTTCAGAGAAAAGAGGAAGAATGGCCAGCTCCCAGATCCTTCAAGACGAAGCCTACTGGGGAAGAAAAGAATGCAGTAGTTGCTGCAATCGCTGGCCCGAAGATGATGACTCCTGATCCACTGAGGTTCTCCAGCTGGACAAGATTATGGAGAGCAACTGCCAGAGTTTTGCAGTTCATTGACATGTGCAGAAAGAAGAATCGAGTCCACGCTGCGAGGAAGAGAGAAAAAGACGACACCTCGTGGAAGTCAACAGGAAGAAGAATGTCCCTCCGCAAGACCAGTTACCGTGAAGAAGAGCAAAGAAGTACGTCGCTTCATACCTCTAGAAGCTACGTACTTAGAGCAAGCAGAAAAGCTTCTACTACAAAGAAGCCAGAGAGATTGTTTTGAAGAGGAGATGACCTGCCTGCGAAGATCGAAACCTCTAGACAGAAGTAGTAAATTGAAGAAGTTGGATGTCATAGAAGAGAATGGTCTACTACATCTACGAGGAAGAATCGACGCGGCACAGAACATTGATCGCAACTTCAAAAGACCAGTTGTATTGGATGGGAAGAATTACGTCACGAAGTTGCTGATCCAGCACTACCACGAGAGGTTCAACCATGGGAACCACGCGACGGTCATCAACGAGTTAAGACAGCGGTACTGGATTCTGGGACTACGATCTGCGGTTAAACGGACTCTGCATCACTGTCAATGGTGCAGGGTCAAGAAGACGATACCACAACCGGTGCCGACGGGAGATCTGCCAGAAGAACGACTGCGACATGGAGCACACCCCTTTACGTGTGCTGCGGTGGACTACTTCGGCCCAATGATTGTGACGATCGGAAGAAGACATGAGAAGAGGTGGGGGGCTCTATTCACATGCCTCACCACAAGAGCGGTACACATTGAGTTGGCTACCTCTCTATCAACCGACTCAATGATACTGGCTCTCCGACGAATGGCTGCACGAAGAGGAATGCCCAGCGTGTTGTTTAGCGACAACGGGACCAACTTCGTCGGGGCGAAGAGAGAACTGCAAGAGGCCATAGAAGAATTGAAGAAAGAAGACACTCTAGCGACCGAAGCAGAGAAGATTGGCGTCCGGTGGAAATTCATACCACCAGGCGCACCGAACATGGGCGGAGCCTGGGAAAGAATGGTCCGTTCCGTGAAAACAGCCCTTGCAGCGACCCTGAACGAGAAGAACCCGAGAGAAGAAGTACTACACACCGCTGCTGGTAGAAGCAGAACATATCGTCAACTCAAGACCCAAGACTTGACAGACTTGGACGAGAACGCCAGTGAAGAAGCTCTCACTCCCAATCATTTCCTGATTGGGAGATCCTGCGGAGCGCCTAGGGTGGGCGCCTTCACCGATCAAGACATGGCAGGACGGAGCACATGGAAGAGCACACAACGCATGGTCGACCACTTCTGGAGCAGGTGGATCAAGGAGTACCTGCCGACGTTGCTGCCCAGGAAGATTGATGGACGAGCAGCAACAAGGGACCTGCGTTGTGGAGACATCGTGCTGGTGGTGGATCACACACTACCACGCTGCACCTGGCCAAAAGGAAGAATCACCCAAGTCTACCCTGGACCTGATGGGAGAACGAGAGTCGTCGATGTCGCGACGCCCGGAGGAGTACTGCGTCGCCCGCATTCGAAAATCATCCTGGTGGTGCCGGTGGAGTCGTCGCCGGAGCCGGGAGTTGGTGCTCTGCACGAGGGGGAGAATGTCGGCGACGAAGACATGAAACCTACCCAAACTGAATGATTCGATGTTATGTACATATAGATAAGGTTGATATTTGAATAAAGAGTTTGCAATACATGTTAGGTATAGCGCTAACATTAAGTTTGTACTAGGTAGGGTTGTTTTGTGTCTGACTTATTTCTTATCCCTTTGAGTTTTATTAGGTGTAGGTAGCTATTCTGGGCACATTAAGAGTATTTTTAAGTAGATTGAATAATTACTTTAGTAGATATTTGCGATTTTATAGTTTATTAAGATTTTGAACTTGTGCTCACAGTAGCTTCGAGAATATTCCAACTAGAATGAATCTGATTATTTCTTATTAGAGTTCAGTTTATGCCCTTTCTAGTGATATATAATTCATGTATATAGATTGTATAAATTAGTTTTTATTAAGGGCTAAACTTAGCAAGTCGGTAAAATTGGTAAGATTTTTGACTTTTCTCCTTTGACAACTTTTATTGTTTAAACTTAAAATAAGATTCTTATATAATTAGATAGAGCTAATTAAGACCTTTTTAACAATGTATAACACATGTATGTAATGTTTATTTTGAAATAAATATAGGGCGCAAAAGAGGTCAGTCAAGGGACAAACTAGATAAAATGTTAGAAGAAATCGTAGAGAATTTCTACCGCGTTCCAGACGGTAAGGGTGAACCGTCGACATATTTGTAAGTCGCACGGATTTTGTGTGTTCAATCCGAGGCGAGTTCCTAAGAAGAAAAATAAGAAGAAAAGTGAAAAGGAAGCAAAATAGGAACAAGAGAAGCCATTGAAGACTGCCTGAAGACTGACCTCTTGCCCGCAGTTTGGAAGAAAAGTGTGTTTTGTCTCTCTCACTCCCGCGTACGACAACAACATACAGGGGTGCGACAACAACATACAGTGGGTGGGTTTGACAACAACATACAATAGGGTGACCGGCGCGTATTTAGTACGCGACGACGCCGCGGCTGATATCGGAGCTGCGCACACGGGTGAAGGGTGCGCGAGGCGGACGCGACCAGCGCGGGTTTGGGAGTTACGCCCCGGGCCCACCGCGTTCGTCACCCCGGGGATCCTTTCCCCGGCCGGACCCGCTGAAACGGGAGCTGGCCGCAACAATACATACATACCAATTCATATGCAAAATAGAAAAATCATTGCCTATTTTTAATTTCATGGCTTTTATATTGGGCTATTTTTAAAGCTTTTTGTTTAACCTTCCCCTTTTTGTTTTATTTGTATCTTGCATATAAAATACATAAATATAAAGATATGGTCACGCCCATTATCCCTAAAGAGGTTGGGCAAAAGTGTGCAAAATACGCACTTTTCACCAGTTAGTCTATTAAGTCTCACGTGGTAAGGGGTGAGTTTACCGCTGATTTTTGGTCACAAATATAATAATCTAGCGACTGGTAACGAATCCAATCGGAAATGTTTACGTGTAATTCTAAATAGGTATTATAATTAGCGTCAGTGCCTCGTCCATTAAATAGCAGGGTGCACCACGATCAGGTGAGTTTGACTTTGGGTCCTTAAATATTAGTCGAACCCACTTAACCCCCCTCCCCCCTATGATCCGTGCTTATGTTACCTAATGTTGAGATAAATTAGACACCGCTACTCCAAATACCGCTTTCTCAAAACGATTGCTTAAATCTTTATTAACGACGGTGTCTTCCCAGGATACCCGTATACGTTTTTTCAGCAACAAAATTATGAGAATATAGGTATTTCAGCCGTCAAATTAGAGTTTGTAATTTAATTTTGTACAAACTCGTAATATGGGATTATAATGACCTTAAAGTTTTTGCTGCGATACTTAAAACATTTATAATATTAACTATTTACCCACGGTCGTCCTTTTACTTTAGAATATATTATTTAACTATTGAGAATATATTTTGTAATACTGCACAAGTCAGTAAAGAGACAAGAGGGTCTTGGTGTTTTGCAGGCGATGGGCTGACCACATGTCATTACTAACCGAACTTTTACATCTCAACTATACCCTCAAAATTGGTCAGAAGTGGCACCATGTGGTCCTATCGGCCCTTAGTGCTCTGCCTACCCCGTAAGGGATAAAGGCGTCATAATATATAGTATGTATATGTCGTAATATTTTACGGATACCTGAAATATAGGGAATTATAAAAATATATATCTGACTGCGTAAAAATGTTTACCCAGTATCCCTTTCACGACTAAGACGAATATAATAATACATCGCAAGCTCAAATAGGAATTCTAGGTGGTGCCAAAAAATATACATACTTACATATAGACAAATACATACATATATAATCACGCCTTTATCCCTTAAGGGGTAGGTAGAGCACCAAGGGCCGATAGAACCACATGGTGTCACTTCTGACCAATTTTGAGGGTATAGTTGATATGTATGTACCTACAAGTTCAAATATACACTCTTCTAAAAACATAGGCCTCCCCTCTGTTGCATTCGGATTAACTTAATTCTGGTTAGCAACGAATATTATCAACAATTTCTAGTCAACTATCATTGATTTGGAAACCAATATCGCCGGTAGGCAAGTGAGTTACTATCTTGACTAGATTATAAAAAATTACTGAAGAAATATCTAACGAAAGAGCAGATGAGGCTATTTTTTTACTTCATTAACCGACTTCAAAAAAAGGAGGAGGTTCTCAATTCGTCTGTATGTATATATTTTTTTTTTATGTATATTCACCGATATTTCCGTCAATTATAGACGGATTTCAAAAATTTTTTTTTGGTTGGATGGAGTTCACTTCTGAGGTGGTCCCATTTTCACCAGGTCAGGATCTGATGATGGGATCCAGGAGAAATCTAGGGCAACCACCTAAAATTGTAAGCTCGTATGGTGCTTTTATTACGTAATCATGTCTTACTCAGGTATATGCTTCAGGGTGTCAACATCTAATGCTGCTGTGCTGATGATGAAGCTACAGAACTCCTTAACGGTTAGGAGTTGGGATACAGTACTGCAATTGGTCAATGGAAACTATTTAGTAGTATGTAGGGCTAACGTGTTACTGGAATCAACATCTGATGCTGCTGTGCTGATGATGAAGCTACAGAACTCCTTAACGGTTAGGAGTTGGGAGACAGTACTGCAATTGGTCGATGGAAACTATATAGTGGTATGTAGGGCTAACTTGTTGCTTGTGAGGTATACTTGAATCAATATCTGATGCTGCTGTGCTGATGGTCAAGCTACAGAACTCCTTAACGGTTAGGAGTTAGGGGACAGTACTGCAATCGGTCGATGGAAACTATATGTATATAAAATATATGTAGGGCTAACGTGATACTTATGCGGGTAGGTACTACTCCTAAAATGGTAACGATGAAATCCTTAAGTATACAGGGTGTTTTTTCGTTGCCACCCTTAACTAAGGGTACGTACTCTATACACCATGAAGTAAGTTTATGCAAAAAAATGCTGAGAAACGATGTAAATTTTTTTGAAACAATTTTTTTATTAGGTACTTGATCGGCGAAATGTATAGTGTCCAGTGTTTATGCTAGTTTTTTCATAGACAGATATTAATTATTTCTCGTGAAAAATCTTGCTACGCGCGTCTATGTGCATTCATGCAGAAAAACGCAGTCTATTTACTTTGGACCCTAATATTTTGAAAACCAGACACTTCCCAGGCAGTGCCGGATTAAGCCTGCGCGGGGCCTGTAGCAAATTCTTTCAAGGGGCCCTTGGTTTGCTTTAGGTTCTCATGTTTAGGGGTATTAAATAAAACAAAACTGTTAGGTACAAATAAACTTTTCTGGATTTACATACATACATTTAATCACGCCTTTATCCCTTACGAGGTAGGCAGAGCACCAAGGGCCGATAGAACCACATGGTGTCACTGTCATTGCTAAAACGCGAAATAGGTTACAATCGGGTAGACATTATCAAGAGTTTTTGGAATTTACGAGTCCCATAATTGAAAAGCGAAAGACTGCTCAGTTATACATATAACAAATGCGCGAGCAGAGTGAAAGCGAAATTTTTTCTCATATTTTGCCCCGCCTGCAGCGAGACATTGCGACTACTTTAGTTACCTATTTACTATCTAAAATTAAAGTTCTACCGAGAAATTGTGACTATTGACAAAACAATCGCGAGCGGAGCGAGCACGAAAATAGGACCACTTATACTGATCTAAATTTTGCATCTCAAACTTTAAAATAGGCTCCTTGTTCTCGTAAAATTATGAAATTGCCTAAGCTGACCTAAACCACAGGGGGTAGTCATGGACACCATTACAATGAATCCGCGTTTGGCAAATCTATACTAATATTTATATAATATTATAAAGCTGAAGAGTTTGTTTGTTTGTTTGTTTGATTGAACGCGCTAATCTCCGGAACTACTGGGTCGAATTAAAAAATTCTTTTTGTGTTGGATAGTCCATTTATCGAGGAAGGCTTTAGGCTATATATCATCATAGTGCGACCAATAGGGACGAAGAATAAGAGGAAAATGTGGAAAAAACGGGGAAAATTATTCAACTTTGGAGACTTCCGTTGCGTGCGCTGCGTAAACGGTTCAAGTTATCCAAAAAATATGTATGAAAGAATAAAATGACGTAGAAATGATATGAAAGAAAAAAATTGAAGGTCTAGACTGCCTGGTGCAGAACCCTTAGCAGCCCAGCTAAACTTTGAGAGATATGAAAATACCGTCTTAGGAAAAGTTGCTCAGCATGATAAGCACTTTCTAATAACGTAATAAAATTGAAGGTCTAGATAACCTGATGCAGAACCCTTAACAGCCCAGCTAAATTTTGAGAGATATGAAAATACCGTCTTAGGAAAAGTTATTCAACATTTTAAAAGAATTCAATTCCCTGTTAAGTTATCTTTTGCTGTAACAATTAATAAATCACAGGGGCAAACGTTTAAACACGTTGAAATTGACTTACGTCAAGACTGCTTTTCACACGGCCAATTATATGTCGCGTTGTCAAGATCGGGTTGCGGAGAAAAATCAGTATGTTCTTCTGCCACAAGAAAATAAAACAAAAAATATAATTTACGCAGAAGTACTTTAAAATATTTTATTCTGTTTGTTGACGCGGACGAAGTCGCGGGCAATAACCTAATAAAAGTAGGATAGGCTGGACACGATATTATAAGGCTTGATTATGCCCGGCTTTATCCTTTATTACGCATACCTACAAACCTACAAAGGCATGATTTTTTTAAAATCACTGTCCTATACGAGTAGGCATTGGAGCGCGGGGCCCAAGGCGCGGGGCCTGTAGCATTTGCTACTCTTGCTATATGGCTAATCCGGCACTGTTCCCAGGTATGCTTCCAAGGAGAAAAATGATCGTGATGATGAAGAGAATACGTAGTTTTCGGGAACGTTGACGACCAAAAATCACCATGTATAAACTAGCATCTATTTAAGTCCACAACGCATTAACACAACTAAAAATCGAGTAATGAACTGACTTAAAAAAAAAAAATTAACCGACTTCAAACTTTAACTAAAAAGCGATAAATAACGTAACTAATTTATCTACTTAATACATATTAAATATCTCAAATTATTTAAATATTTACAACTTAATACCTAATACTTTAACAAAGTCATCTTTAACTATTTAAATATTTATAATCATCACTTATTTTTTGGAGTCGGTGCCAGCCAAACAAATAAATGTAATTAAGAAAACTGACCCACACTAAATAGTAAAACCAAGAATAGGAAATTGCATTACCGCTGCCTACTACACCGTATGTATTTTGCCGTGTGTGTGGCGTTGCCAGCCACGCGCGTCCATCAACACAACAGACTACGTTACCTAGGCTGGCACCGACTCCAAAAAATAAGTGATAATTATAAATATTTAAATAGTTAAAGATGACTTTGTTAAAGTATTAGGTATTAAGTTGTAAATATTTAAATAATTTGAGATATTTAATATGTATTAAGTAGATAAATTAGTTACGTTATTTATCGCTTTTTAGTTAAAGTTTGAAGTCGGTTAAATTTTTTTTTTATTTAACAATGCTGTTTAAAAATAGGTACTATGCTTAGTTTAGTAAAAAAATATAAGATTTAAAATGGCGACGTAAAATGTACACAACAGCACCAGCACGACGCTGTGATTTATTCATACATAAATTTTAATATGGAAAATTCAAGAGGAATAGTATCAGGAATTTTAGTTATTCTGGTTATTATTATAGTGGTATTGTTGTGATGTGTGAAATGGAATATTAAATTCTTTCAATAAAGTGTTCCTCAGCATGCAATTAATTATTGCACGCACGCTCTGTAGTTTATTAATGAATCGAAAGTATTGTAACATCATGCCCAGCAATAACAGGAATAGGACTCAGTTTATTATCTGAGAGGCTCCTACTGCCGCTAACTTCCTTTATAAATTGGCCGTCAGTTTCGAACAATGCACAAGACAAATTGGTGAACATTGGCCTATAGACATTTTCTTTGTTCGGAGTAATTTTTGCACGAAATGCCTCTCATAACAATGGACTGAAGCGAGCGTGTTGGGATCGGGCTCGGTTTATTACGCACTAGATTTTGGTATGACATATGTATACGAAATATTTGTTCAGTAAGTTTTTTTCTAGTTTCTATATTATAGAATCATCGTGCATTACTCATTAGTTGGTTACTCCTAAATGGAATGTTGATATTGGAGGTTTTGTATTGGACTGTGGTTCTATCTTGCGATAGGTGGCTCCGCTACATACATTAGTACTTATGCTTTTACTCAACACAAGTTTTACGAAACATTCCGGTTACAAATGAAAATAGCCTGGCACGTTCACGAGCTTTTACCCGTAATGGACCTTTTGTCTAAACGTCTTATTGTAAACAGTGAGCGACATTTGTTTAATGTTCACACGTGGAATGAAATTCAAGGGGTATTTCGAGAATCTTAAATGAACACCATAAGTTATCTTTACGTATAGCTTAAACCCGTACATACCTCACTTTAGTTATATGTCGAAGGCATGTAGTATAACCCACCGTAAAACAAAACCGCTAGACATTTTGAATAGTACAGGCTTTGGCAAGAGATAATTTGGTTTCGAGCACTTTGTCTGCTTAACTGTTGTGATGAACTGTTCAAATAACAAAGAGTCGAGCGAGCGCATATATCACGGGAGCATATAAATAGGTATAAGGCGTTAGTGCTAGAGCGTCCATGTAAAGAAGGTTGCATTGGGGTAAGCTAAGTTTGGGTCCTAAAGGTATAAACCAACCAAAACCCCGAAATCAAAGAAGGAGAAGATCCTCTTACAGTTTCCTCTCACCTTTTCTAAGTTATTTAAAATCTTAGCTCAGATATTATCGGCAGATTTAACAAAGAAAAATCAGAAATATAAACAAGTATAAACAAGTTTTATTTGTACAAAAGTTAACTGAACAAGCAAGAAAGATGAAACTTTGAACTTTAGGTAATTACTCGTGATACTTTCTTTCATCAGTTAGGTAGTTAAAAAAACTAAATCCAAAACCCGACTGCGTAAAAAAGAACCAAACTATGTAATAATAAAAAAAAAACTGAAAAGATGAAAACAAGCACTTAGATGTCCGGTGGTCTAGAATTCTATAATATTATTATGGAATGAATACTATCGAAGAAAATAAAATATTTTCAAATAATGTAACATAACAACTGAACAGTAAGGATCCATTGAAATATTAGCTTGGCTGTCGGCTAATGGATCCCGACTGTCCAGTTTCTTTCGTTTATCGTCTTGCTGCTGTCTAAAAACTTATATGCGAGTTGGTATAATGGTTATTATACAACTTTAAATCGATATAGATTCTAAACTATCCTAAACTTCATCGATACCCCACTTGATATAGTTAGTTGACTTTATTTTTTTATTTTCATAATATGGCGTCCAGTAGTCGCTACAGTCGCTATATTAGATTTTCACTAACTTCATATCTTTAGTGACACTCGCCGGACTAATAGGAATCGATTGAGGTGTGAATCATAAAAATTGGTCCAAGCGTTTGGTCTGTATAGTGCTTCAAAGGAAAATACATACATACATAGACGTTAAACACATTACCACTCCTTTGCGTCGCGCAGTCGGGTAAAAATGTCTAACAGAAGTACTAAAAAGATTTCATTCTTTTTTTATTAAGGTCTTAGCCTATTACGATAAGTGCGAAAGGAGATGCGGCTGCTGTATTCTAGTGAAGCCCCGCATCAGCACAGCCTTTACAACTATATATGGTAGACACCTATGTTCCTGCTAGATATATTTCCTTTAGCATTTATAACGTTATTAAGTATAAAGTTTGCGTTCAAGTTAAATAAAAAGTAAACAATGTTCTGATGGGCAAACACCAATTATGACGTACGTAACGAATTTGCTTAGTGAATTTAATTTTGTTATGGATGTTCAAACGGAACCCGGCTGCCTGATTTACTTTGTCATATTTACTTCTCATTAAATACATCCTAATTTCCTAAATATTACAAATATGAAAGTAACTCTGTATGTCTATCGCGCTCTTGCGCAAACCAGTTAGAATTAAATTTGGTATACCGGTAGTCTAAATCCAGAAGATTTTTTTTTACTACAATATTTCACCAGGCGGAGTCGCGGGCGTCCACTGGTATCTTAGACTGGTAGGTAAATAAGATATATTATACCCGTAATTGTACACAAGGTATTACAAACAACAACAATAACTCATTCGAGAACTGATAATTCAGGTTTCTAGTTTAATTAAAGCTACTTCGAGAAAAAGATAGTAGGTACGGCCGTGCCGCTTTTTTGATCGACTTATATCGCGCAGATTTATAGACAAGACATTAAAAATGAGATTTAGAGAAAGTATTTTCACCTCTTATAACCATTTATAGAGATGCGAGATTTCACTTCATACAGTTTATAGTCGCTTACAATGAAATTAAACCTCCTTTTAGGGTTCATGGTAACCTCTCATATCGGAATATTCTACCTAACATTCACAATCGCAAAGTTCGAAGAGCTTTTGTCATGAAATGTTTGTTAGAAGCTCCTAATTTAAAATAAGCACTGAGTTTCCGTCTGAGGTCTTTTATTTCGCACGCTTGTTGGAATTGGAAATGTCCTTGGAATTCTCTCAAGTTTAATTAGTAGATGCTTTATTTTCCTGGTAAGTAAACTATAATGCCTAGGAATAAAGATACCTGCATCGATAGATACATACATATAGACTTATTAATAAAAATCACCTTCTAACCCTTTGGAGTAGGATTATTTTTACTCATATATTAGATAATTGTAGTCCACTGCTGGACTGAAGCCTCCCCCAGAGTACGCCACATGGCTTGAGAATGGGGAGGTTTGCCCATAGGCACCACGCTGAGCAGGCGGGTTGATGACTGCAGTGTGATTTTTGAACTATGTTGTCAACATGGAAGATGCTGCTGTCTCCCTGAAACCCTTAATTGTCTCTTATGATACCCACATAGATATAGGGTAGTGCTATTCTGCTCTACCGACATCACACGACAATTTACAATATTATTAAGATTTAATAGTAGGTCAATTAACTGAAAATGTCGATGTTTTATTACTGGCTGGATGCGGAACTTTTGGTTTGCTAATAGCAGCCAGACTGGCAAAGAGCTCGCCGTAATGAAGCTGAAATCTCGGTTATTAGTCACGGTTCATTTTAAAGCAATCTCGAATACTTTATTCTTCTCATTTCTTTGTCGGGTCAGTCAGTTTAGGTCATTTATGCTGGCATTTAAAAAAAAAATATTTTTAACATTGTCATTGGTAAAGCTAGACGATTAGGTAAATCTATGTTGGCTTTGGTTTGGTTATGTCATTACATTTTCTTTTTAATTACCTTCGTTAAAAATTATTTATGGACCATGGCGAATCAGCCTAATCCTGCCCTACACGAAAATTTACTAAATAAAAAAAAAATACTTGTAAGCATTTGGTGGACTAGTGCCGGTGTCATTAGAATTTTGATCTGGCTAAAAGATTACGGCAGATGTCTATTGCCAACAACTGAAAACCTCGATGAAAAAGCTAGCTGCTGAACAACCAAGCCTGGTCAACCGCTCTAGGCTACTGTTGCTTCAGGACAACGTTAGACCATAGACTGCACAACAGACAGACTGCTAACAAATTACAGGATCTCCAATTGGAATGTCTAAAGACATCCATCGTACTCCTAGGACTTATTTTTTTTTATAAAAATTCAATTTCAAGTCCAAAGCGTCTTCAAAGATTTTATTGATTCCCGTCCGAATGGTTTTTTTAGTATAGGGATCAATGAACTACCTATGAGATGGCAAAAGTGCATAAATAGCAATGGTCCATACTTTGATTAGTTTTATATATAACTACTAGATATATAAAAAAAATACTGATAACATATCTGCGAAATACAATACCAAGTGATAAATGAAAATGCTAGTGAGTACAATTATAAATTAGATAGATACTTATGTGTTATTAGCTCACCATTAGAATTGACATCCATTGTTCAAATGGACATGACCATAAATTCTGCCACTATTTGCAATTATTTCTGATTAACATGTGTAGGTTTCTGTTTGGTGGTAATACTAATATTTAACATTATTAATTGTTCATCTAATATATACTAATGCATTGTCTTGAATGACTGACCGACGGATTATCGCACAGTCTAAGCTGTTTATCGTAGTGCCTTGAAACTTGGAGGCTAAATTTGTTTGTATAATGTAGGAACGACAACAAAGGATATTTCGGAATTCTATCCCTAAGTGGAAGAGCTAACCATAATGAAAAAGAAATGAGAAAGAAGACGCATCGGGAAGGCTAACATTAAAAGGCGTCCCTACGTAGTCGTTGAATACCAAACTGCCCTCGCCAACTATAAGGCAGGTATTATTGACGCAAGAACAAAGAGCTGGAAGAACTTCTGCACCAGTCAACAGAGGGAAACTCTATGGGACAGAATATACCGTGTTTTAAGAGGTTCAAAAGGGAGAAAGGAGGATGTTCTGCTGGTCGACAATACCGGCAGTACCCTTGACGCCGTTGGATCGGCCACCTTATTGGCGAACACATTTTACCCAAAGGACAGCCCCGCAGATGACCTACCACATCAAACCAGAGTCAGAACGGAGGTCAACAACTGGATAGCTTTAAATGCCAACAATAACAGTCATCAGCACGCACCGTTCCAGCTTTGCGAACGCTATTCAGTTCTCCGTAAATTATATACTTGGGAAGATCTTTGAAAAGATGTTCGCTAATCGTATTCTCTGGTCGTTGGGCAACCAAGAGAAGTTAAACGATCAGTAGTTCGGTTTCATGCCTCAACGCGGCACGGAGGAAGCTCTTAACGACGCAGTGGACATAATTAGGCGCGGAGTCCAGAACAGCAAGTTGGTGGCAGTGGTGTCCCTGGATATCGAGGGGGCATTTGACAATACTTGGTGGCCAGCAGTCATGCTACAGATCATCTGCAAGGGCTGTAAGTGAACTCATCCTCCTCGTCAGGAGCTATTTGTCGCAGCGCTCTGTGAAGGTACAATACGCTGGAAAGAACATAACAACGCTCACAAATAAAGGATGCGTACAGGGATGGACGTGTGGGAAATTTGCCGCCCACAAGACCCAGGCCATTTTGGTAACAAGAAAGCTCAAGTACAGCCATCCCCACTTTGTAATGCAAGGGGCCCCTATTGAACTCCAGCCCAATTTAACAATTCTGGGCTTGGTTATCGACAACAACCTAAACTTTCTCGCCCACATAAAAAAGCTGCAACGAAGGCTTCCGTCATATATAAAACCATCTCACGGGCAGCAAGAGCCACCTGGGGACAAAACTCTGAAATAATCCATACATTATACTTAGCGGTCGTCGAGCCCATTATGCTGTACGCCTCTAGTGTGCCCATACACAAGTAACTGACAAGAAATATCAGGACCAAACTAAACAGCCTAACACGCATATTAGCGATAAAGATATGCAAAGGACACAAGATTATCCCACAACCGTCGGCACTATGTCTGGCCAGGATCCTACCATTAGACCTTAGGGCGCGGGAAGTAGCCGATTTGTACAATCAAAAGAAGGGGAAGCCAATACCTCTTCTTCCGGGACGAACGGTGGAGAAAAGGGAAAACGTTTTCAGCCTCCCCCATCCATCGGAGAGACACCCCCTTTCCTATCAACACTTAGGAACCGTCGAGGACATCAGCAACATACAAAATGACTGGCCACAAATCTATACCGACGGGAGCAAGATAGAAGGAAAAGTGGGAGCCGGAATATCCTGGTGGGAGAACGGAATAGAAAAGCGGTACTCTACACAAAAATTGGCAGATTACTGTACCGTCTTCCAGGCGGAACTTGTAGCAGTGAGAAGAGTAGTACAAATGATCAGCAAAAGTAAGAACAAAAAAGGCAATATCATAAGCGACTTGAGGTCCTCCCTCCAATGTCTAGAAGATCCCTGTAACACGAACCCCCTGTTCCACGAAATAGGACAAATTTACAAAGACATTACAAAGAGAAACGGACAAATAGAACTATTCTGGATCAAGGCTCACGTTGGGTTAGAAAGAAATGAGCGAGTGGATGAACTGGCAAAGAGGGCGGCTCTGAAATCGAAAACGGCTCCAGTTTATGATAATGTTCTACTGTCCTTTAAGAAACAAACATCGAAAAATCAATATCGATGAGAATAACAAAAAAAAAATAGTCATGATATATCTTTAAAGGATCCGTCCGTTTTAAAAACATTTCATTGATAGGATTATCCAGTCACCAACCGTATAGATAAAACAGATGAAATGTACTTTTATTCTAGTTGTAATTTAGTTTACTAAAGTGCAGTTTAAAGGTAGTACAATGAAATTCGTTACTCATGTTTTATTACTAATTGTGCCAGAGTATATTTTTTTAAGAAGGCATTTACGAGTATATCTATAAATAGATACACATCGATAGATATAATTATACAAAATTCTGCATATCCCATAACTGCTTTAGAGCGGTAATGAAATTAGGTCAAGGAGACGCTGATTGCAGATTCATGGGTCAAATAATGCTCTACTAGAAGATAAATGGACAAAAATTATTAAAACTAGATACCGTCTAAATTTTAAATTATTAAAAAAATGCCTGATATGATTATTTTATTGTCTAAACGCGCGATTAATTTAATACTTGGTGTAGTGACTCTCTCTGCCATATGTTCTAGGTATGAATACCGGTATGTGATATGATGAATATCGATATTAGTTTCCGACTGATGGATTCGTCTATGATTTATCTATGTATTTTTCTTTATAAATAATTTTATAATATATAATATTTTGACTAAGATAAATTTATAAAAACACTTCTCCATTAATATAATCCGTTAGGATATGGTTGATCGTTTCATCTTTAAACATTGTGCTGAGGGATTCAGCTTTGTTTGCCGAGATTTGGCTAGTGTATAGCTATAGGGATGAAAAATAACGTTGCCAATATGTAATTTAGAAAAAGAGTTGGTAAAATTCGTCATCCGAGTAATTGACCCGGTAGCTCAGTGATTAGAGCGGCTGGCAGTGGTTTGCAGTGGTCGTGGGTTTGATTCCCACTCGGGTGAAGAATTTTTTCCATTTTCTTTATTAATAATTTTACTATGTATTTATATAATTTTTCTTACTACCCACGACACTATGCCATACTAAGGGACTAAGTCGATGTTTTGTAAAGATCCAAGTTATTCAATAAAAAAATAATCGTATATTACTACGTTATTTAACCGAAATGAAACTTCAGGAGGTACTCGTTATAGCTTCTACTTTTGGTGCGGTGTGAAAAGCTAATTCAGGATTCACCCATCAAACAATCGGCGGCTGTAGCCCAATCCAATTAAAGTTCTAGTAGGTACTTCCTCTTACTTTTGCAATCAAAAAAGCTGTAAACTGCGTAATCAGAAACATAATTTTGGTTTGTTTTAAATAATTTTTCAGGTGCTTTGAAGAAAAACTAATAAAATTTACGTTATTATTTAAAATTGGGATTTGGATAAGTATATACAAAGATTCCCTGGAATACATAATTTGAAGCGGACTGCAATAATAAAATAATTAGAAACTTGTGTTTTTCAATTGATTTAATAAGATTCTAATTATTGAACTTAAAATTTTATATTTTGCTTGAGTATTACCCGTTGTGAGTTACACATCCCCTATAAGTCTGGTATAGTTTTTAAAATTTAATATTTTAGATTTTTACTAATTTTAAACTCATTCTTGAGGATTTTTCCGACGTTTCCACTCATCATCATTGTCATCTATCACAAATTCAGAATACATTTTACTAAACAATGATTAGGCTGTATGGGCTTAGTTCCCCTTGCCTTTCCTTCGGGATAAAGTAAAAAAAAAAACGAAAATAAGGGAGCCAGAACTTCGGGATCTTAAAGGAGACGTTACATTTAGAATAACGAGGACAGATGTTAATGATCGGTGACAAGTTGCTTGCTAAGCAAGCTAATTTACAGCTAGTAAAATCACTATTCGACAACCTATACATAAATTTACAAATATGATGTCAAACACATGCTCTGACCTAAAACGATGACCGCTCTTTAACATTTTCATAATGTACCCGTACATTACCGAATGGTGAAAGAAGAAAAATAACGACAGCGATATAAATCACGTCGGCTACAGAGTTTAAAAGCAAGCGAGAATAATGGGACCCTTTCGAGAAGTTGCGGACCAAAAAGCCTTTGATTTCATTCAGTCTTCCCGAATTGATTTTTTCAATCTAACCACGGCGAGTTCAAATTACAAAGATTTTTGTACATTTTGTCGTTTGCTATTCTAAATAGTAATTCTCAAATTTACCGACCATTTCCAAAATGTGTCTTCTAGTGACGCACAAAAGATTTTCGATACGCACCAAAGGCGTGTGCAGATTGCTACGATACGTCACTATGATATCACGAGTATCGGTTTTTGCCTACCCTCTACTTGCTACTGATACTAAGCTTCATAATAAAGATTTGTTTAGTTAATTTAATTTGAGATAGGCGTCTTGTCCGACCTTTAGTATTAATATGGATGACTGATCAATAGGCACCACAAAACTTCTATAGTGTATAAATACGCAATAGGTATGCTGCAAGTTTGGCCTGATAATAACTTTATCTGCGAAGACACGGTTAGATCCAGAGAGTCAGAAAGTGCGCTGAAGTAAGTAGAGTAGTTTCTAGGACTTTGGGTAGTTTGTCATTGTTCTTAAAATTTAAGGTCAATATTGCTGATGTAATACCTGAATGTTTTAAAAGCTTACTCCTCATTTATGACTAAAATAAAAATTGCCGTTTTGACAGGCCAAAAAGTCCGGCCAAAAACTGTGTATTTCATTAAATATTGAAGGGTACATGCAAAGAAGAGGGAATATCCTGTTGTACTAATTAAGAGAAAAACGCAATATAAAATGTACAATTATTCAAAATCGCTCTACTAACCTAGTTTAAAATTAGACACTCGTCAAACTAGACACATTTAAAAGTAAAATCTATGGAATATTGGTCAAATTAAAATGGGTTTATAGTTTAGGTAGGGTTAATCATTAAACCTTATTAAGTGAACAAAACTGTTCGCACTAATTTCTGATCTGGAATTCTCACTTCCGTATGAGAAATAGAATTTACAAGATTTTTTGATAATATACATTAAACTAACTGTGCGCTTTCGCATTTAAAAACATTTGAATCGCAGAAACCTTGGTTAGAAACTCTTAAAAGCATTTCACTGTAAATTTATTCAGTAATTTTCTTTCCTCGAGTTTTGCCAAGCAAAGTTTTGGTACAAGATGCAACGTCGTAAAAATTGTGGCTACAGGAGCTCTCGGGACGTACAGTAAAATGAGGAACGAACGAGTAATTTGTTGTCAGACGTCTTTGTTGCGCTTATTATGATATATTCGTTTTTATGCTCGATTAACTTTTTTTCACTTGCAACAGAAAGAAAAGTTCTATGAAAATTCATGTCTTTTGAATTCATTCATATTAGTTTCTTGTTCATTATTGCGCACAAGACATACCACGTGTACACATGCAACTGTGAAATACGCGTAGCAAATATCTAAACTCGTTTATTGTACAATGTGTTACGTTTGATAATTTGCGAAATATAGAGAAGTTGCAATTTTTGTACTTCATGTCAGTCAAACAGTTAGATTGGGGTGAGATTGTAAGTTGAGTGTTATTGAAGTCAAATCAATTTATGTGGGTTTTAAGCGTAACTCAATTTCATATACTTAGTACAATAACTTTCTGATTAGCAAAGTAATTTCTGATTTACGCTAAGATCAATCTTATTCAAGTCTTCGTACCGAAGTTCGTAATTAGCCAATTTGCCAGTCCCCAAAGTATTCGAACCTGGTCTGTAAATTAAACAACTGTAAATTCTTTATAAAGCCGCGAACGTACGTACGAAAAAAAAAAATTTCGCTGCATGATACTCAATAACGTTATTCGCAAGTGCGTACGAATAACATACATACGGAATACTATGTAACTCGCAATATTGCGGCGATCCTATAAGTAGAAAATATTATGTACGGACGGTGTTTAGACTTTCTTCTAGCTAACATTTGACAAACGCTGCAACGGATATAAAATTTATGACTATTGTACATGAACTTGATTCGAACTTTAATAGGTATTTGCGGCATTCGTTCTTGAATATGCCATCAACATGTACGAGCCAAGTGTTCATATCTTAGGTATATATTAAATTATCGTGTCACAATGTTAGTTCCCAGTCCTCCGAAACGGCTTGACCGATTTTAATTAAATTTTATATGCATATTCAGTAGGTCTGAGAATCGGCTACTATCTATTTTTTATACCCCTTTCACGCAACAAGCGACATCCACGATAGCGGAGCCGCGGGCAACTGCTAGTTTAATATTTATTCATATTTTCACGATGTTCGTGTTGGTTCGTGGGAACGCGACTTAAAATGAGAATACTAATTCCATTCCATTGAGAAATAATTGTAATTAAATCCGAAGCCATAATTAATAAATGATTTTCTACCAGTGATTTAATATGGATGCTTTTAAAAGTTAAATTTTATCGTTATTCATACGTATAACTATATACAGGGTGTAACAGAAAGGGTATGTTAAGCAAAAAGCTATGTAATCTATTTCCAAAATCTTGAAAAATAATTTTTATTTTTCAAGATTGTATGGACATTCCTGAGTTGTTTCGGAATTCTTCATACTATTCGGAAAACTCTCTCCTCTATCTATAACCTCCACTCCGACCGGTTCGGAGGCTGCGCCGACGCCCGCGAACCTTGGCCGGTCGTCCGTCCATCGCGTGTGGCACGCTGCGTTGCCGATCGTGGTATCACTCTAGATTTCTTTCCGATTCTATCTCATCTTCGATAGTGCCCTGCCCAGCCACTGCTTGCTGGATCTATGTCGGTGATCCACGTCTGCGTCAGATTCATCACGCCCAAGCACAGCTCTCTCCAGCGCTCACTGTGCGATCCTGAGCTTCTTTATGAGGCACATAGTTAGAGACCACGTCTCGGCACCGTAGGTCATCAGTCCATCACCGGCAGCACGCACTGGTTGAATACCTTCGTCTTTAAGGACTGGGGTATCTTGGACACAAATAAGCTTCGTAGTTTCCCGAACGCTGCCCAGCCGAGTTGTATTCGCCGATTTACCTCCTTCTCAAAGTTGGACCCACCTAGTTTGATCGTCTGTCCCAGGTAAACATACTCGTCAACAACTTCGAGCATCGAGCTCTCGACCAGTACAGGAGTGGGCGGCACATGGACGTTCGACATGATCTTCGTCTTGTCCATGTTCATCTTCAGACTCCCCTCTGCAAAGGAATCGGCTCAGTGCTCCGCTCCTGTACTCGTACCGACATGGTGGCGTTGCTGTATAAACACTTCAGCACTTCGATATATCGATGATCAATATGGCACCGCTGGAGAGACTGCAGCACTGCCCATGTCTCGATCGAATCAAAGGCCTTCTCATAGTCCACGAACGCTAGGCATAGTGGCCGATTATACTCTTCCGTTTTTTGTATAATCTGCCGTAGCGTGTGGATATGGTTTATGGTACTAAACCCTATTCGGAAACCGGCTTGTTCGGGAGATCAAACCTGCGAGCAAGACGAATTCGTGATTACCCTTGAAAACAACTTGTAGACATGGCTCAGAAGCGAGATGGGTCTATAGTTCTTCAGCTAGGCTTTATCGCCTTTTTTAAAGAACAGCACCACCACACTTCTGCTCCACGCTTCCGGCGTTACGCCTTCGAACAGGACGGAATTGAAGAGCCACTGAAAGCGGTAGCGGAGTTCCACCCGCTATTAGAAGCTCTGATGTAATTTCATCGTCGCCCGGCGCTTTATTATTTTTGAGTTGTTTAAGGGTAGTCCTAATCTCGTACAGGCTGATATCCGGGATCAGTATAGTGTCGAGTGAGCTTGGCTCTTGGGTCTTTGCCTAATCTAACAGGTTTAGCGACCGAGGTATATAGCTGTCCATAAGAACCTCTCAATCTCCCTTAGCATCTCTGGTATGGTAGACGCTACACTACCGTCCTCTGTCTTCAGCTTCGTCAACTGGCTCTGCCCAATAGATAATTCTCTTGCGAACACTTTGGAGCCTTGGTTTCGCTCTATTGTCTTCTTAATGCAGCGAGTATTAAAGCTGCGGATGTCGTGTCGCAGCGACTTGGAGATACGTCTATTGAGCTGCCGATATGCTACAGCGTCATCAGAGGACTGCAGAGATTGCGCGCCTTTTCGCCATGAGGTTGAGGGTATGATCAGTTAGTTTCTGGGGTCTATTTCTACGTTAGGTCTAAAGAATTTAGACCCCACCGTGTGGACAGTTTATACCAGCCTGTTATATTTATATCATCCACTGACATGCAATCCTCTAGGCAAGCAAAGCGGTTTGTCAGCTCGAGTTAAAGCTCTCGGGGTTTTGAATGTGCACGGATGAGGGTCGGAGTGTACACTTCACTAGTCAGTCGTGATCTCTCCCGTTTGTTTAATATTCAATGTGCCTCGAACCATTCGGTGATCGCTACCGGTTTTCACCCTGTTGTACTCTATACCTTTGTGTACTCCCTCAGCGTGCGCGCATTGTACGTCACCAGCGATAACTCACGCCTATGGTCCATTTTCGAAGCATTTGTCGTCGTACGATAGTTGGAACCCGCCCGGGGATTCTTAGCACCCCTGGCTCCGGCACTTGACCGGCGCCTGTCGGACACGCCAGTGTCGCCTCCGGAGCCGCCGGGCACTTGGGGCCTTCCTAAATTACTAATCCGACTTAATAAGAGCTTTAAGCTACTGGCACAGATTAACTCTTAAAATTGGCACTTAAAAAAATGAATGACAAGTTTGGCTTGTTAATACAAAAGCATCGATTTGTACAAAAGGCGCTTTTTGAAACAGTTTAACTCCCTTTTAATAAACAAGGACTCTATTAATGAATTAAAATAATAAAACGTCTTGAAAGAAAATCAATAAACTTAAAAGCATCATTGGCATATACCAACCCCCATCGTAACAATAATTCTTTGGCAACGTGCTTAAAAGGCCTCCACTAAAATCTTTGTAATAATGGTTGAGAGACAGTAAAATAACAATACCGTTATGATTCTATAACGAGAAAGATATCAGGATGTCACGTACAGGGGCGGAGGTTTGCGACCGTGTGAGCCCGCCAATTAGTCTCGGCGGTCGGATATATAGGTACTTTTATCTTACACTATTTCAAATGTACAAACTAGAACAGCTAGACATTATCCTTACTTAGATTATATGCAAATATAAGTTGGTTTATTACTTACCTATTCATGCTTTGTAGCTTCAAACTAATTCCTCAGTGGTAAGAGCGCTGGCACGGAATGCAGAGGTCGTGGGTTCTATTCCCACCCGGGTGAGGAATTTTTTCCATTTCTTTATTAATAAGTTTATAATTGCTCTATTGACTAGATAACTGGCCGGTGAGTACCAATCTTTTTTCAAGCTCCACCCACTTGGAAAAATATTGTTACAATGCATATCGAAAACGTAGTGTAGCTATTAATTTTTATTGACAACTAGGTGTGAAAATCCCCACAATAACGGATTGGTTTCGGATGTGGTAACGTACGTACGTACTAGTACTTTTAAAGACGGGATTATACGAGTACGCGGTACTTAAAATAACGAGTCCCTTCTTACTCTATGATATAATAATACACATTTTCACAACACATTAACCCAGTCCCACATTAAGATCCCTGAAGTCTTGTGTCGTGGATACTAAGCAACAGTATATAGATAAGTATCGAAACATTAATGACTCGAAAACAAACATCGATATTCATCATTTATCAATGTTTGCACCTACCGGAATTCGAACCTAGGACCTATTGCGCAGCGAGCAGGGTCACTACCAACACCAACTACACTAATCAAACCAATCAAATTATACTGTTTGGGAATCTAATTAGAACAAACTTGGTCTCGCTTATATCCTTATTTAAATATGGCAGTAGTACCTAAATACTTCATTAGAAGACTCTGGCGCCTCTGGCAGACCTAAATAATATTATAAACTCGAAGGGCCGTCTCGTAGCTCCAATTCTATATATAGGTATCACTAGCTGTTCCGCGGCTCCGCTCGCTTGGATGTCGCTTATTGGGCGGTAGGAATTAAAAAAATTGTTTACGACCTATTCTCAGACCTATCAAATATACACGTAAAAAAATCATAAAAATCGAAAAAATGTAAGTTATACAAGTTACCTTCCAATATATTTTACAAATTTGTCTCAAATATAAAATTATTCGTTTAATTTTGGTGACCTATTTAGTAAAAAAATAACAGCACTGCACAATACATTCAAGGACCATATTTTAGAAGCATTCGCATAACACATGAAATAATAAACGAGGAATCCCCATTTTAATCGTCGCTATTTCGATTGCAGATATTTCTTTTGTTTACTTTTTGAATTCATGTTTGAAGGCCTAATGTATGCTGCTTTGAGAGTGTAGGTAGAAAGGATATTTATTTATTTAATTATTTATATGCCTAAATTCTCACAGGAACGCGAAAAAACTAGACTTCCAATTTTGTTGGAAACTCTATTATGTACTACGTTCGCATGTTTTCTAATTTTACCTAACAAATGGCTTCGTACCTAGGTATTATATTTCGTAATATGCAAATAAGTTTTACGACTTGTAGTAGCTAAAATTGGAGGGTGACTCCACAGTTTGGCTGTTGAAGTGTGTACTTTGGAAATGGCATATAATTAGTCTTCGGTCTTGTTTGTCTGGCCAATTTGTTAAATAGGCACTCGAGTTCGGGCACATACCTATATACTGAGTTGTTTAGATACTACCCGTACCTAGTAGTTATAGAATAGAAATAGAATAAACAGAATAGATTTTTATTTGAAAATTACACATACACGGACAGAAGTAACATAGAAAAGGACAATAGAAATAGGGTAGGAATACAGATCAAAAGAAGTAAGAAGCAACATGAAACGAAGGACAGTAAGTAGAACTGTGTGCCCTATTTGGAGCCTGTCAGTCCCGTGTACGTCCAACCGCCAAACGGGTCCCTTTTCAGCTCGATGCTGTTAAGACAAGATAGGCGTGCCTACCTTGCAAGCAGCGCTGCTTTTCAAAAGGGACCAACCTAGTTAGTACCTACCTAGTTTAAGAATGAATTACGAATTGATATCATCTTCCTGACGACGTGATAAAAACAGCAGGTAGAGACTGGATGCAAAAAGCCCAAGATAGGAGTACTTGGAAAGCTCTGGAGGAGGCCTTCACCCGAAGAGGGACCCAAAACTATACCTAGGAATGCATGAATTTATAATTTTAATTTAATTTTTTTTTACCATATTATTAATCCTAATTTAATTCAATCTATTTTAAATGTATATGTAACAATTTTGCATGGGAAAATAAAAAGGCTATTTATTTATTTATTTATTTATTTTATCATCTTCCTGATCTTGTTTCAATATTTACGGGGTCGGCGAAATACGGTTTCTTTTGAAACTCACATTGCCAAAGATTTAGTATTTGTTTTACGGCCGACTGCCTGCCTGACACCTGACGCCAATCCTCATCGGGTATAGCTAATTGATATTTTTTTTAGAAAATCCATATATAAAATGAATTCAGTTCGGTACAGGTTCATAACTGTATTCGAACCCACGCCTTCCGACTGAATGGCGCACGTCTAAATCATTGGGCTATCACCGCTTTGATTACTTCTTCTTCAGCCTATTGTAGTCCACTGCTGGACGTAGGCCACCCCAGGGCACGCCACAAGGCTTCTGCCATGGGGGGTTTTTGCCCATAGTCACCACGCTGGGCGGGCGGGTTGGTGCCCGCAGTCTGATTTTTGGACTATGTTGTCAGCACGGGAGGCGCTGCTACCCACCTCCCGAAAATCCTTAATTACCTCGTACGATAGGTACCCCCGGGCCGGAATGGGGTGGTACAAACTCTGCCGGCACCACGCGGTAAGCTTTGATTACAAATTGCTATAATTTATTTTTATTATATTCACAAGTACACACCTTTTTTATTTTTATTTTATTTTATTTTATTTTACCAAATTCCTCTTCCAAAAACAAATCCTAAAAATAATTAAAACTTACGATTCCTTTAAATCAGTGCCATCTACTGTAATAGTGAATCAACTCGTAGGTATACTATCGCAAAAAATGTTATACCTATTTATAGTTTCCCTTTTTGTAAAATGACAGCAAATAATGTGAAAGATGAAAGAAAACTATTTAACTTTTTCCTATAAAGAGAAGCATTTACTAAAAAAATAGGTTAGCCGAGCGAACAAGTGTTCCTTATTTGAATTTCGATATCGATCTAATAATAACTCTAGATATAATAGTAACTGGATATTAATTTTTCTATAACTATGGGTGAAATTGGGGAAAAGGTACATTATCAACATTTTTTCCTGTTAAAAACCAAGTTTAACTTCTTATTCTTAACAGGAGATTAACCTACATCTTCGCTCGTTTGCTTATGAAATTCTAAGCAAGGTCGGCGTGTAAGTTTTAAATTAATGTTTCTCATCTTCATCCATCATTCACTTGGTACCAGGCTTTCGTGACAGTGACGTCTCAACTATGAAACTGGTTTGAGAAACGGTTTGAATGTAATTTACCTTGATAAAACAACTTTTAAACTTAATTTGGCAAAATTAAACTTGAAGGTTTTCTCGTTATTTTCGTGAACAGTTTTCCGTTTTTTGATTGAACTTTACTTCGATTAAATTTTATACTTGATAGACTTCACAGTCGTTTGGTGTAAGAGATTGCTTAAAAGCGGATTGTGCATTCTTGTCTTAAATTCCGTACACTAAAAAATCATCGAACTCTATGATTCCATTTTCAAATACTAAAATAAGCCACTTAACGTAAGTAAAAAAAAATAACTCTCTCGATCCGAAATAACCTTATTCTGTTTCACTGTCTCGTCGCTCGTGTCGTTTTCCTTGATGTTATCATTAGAAACGACAGTAGGCCACATAATAATCAAGAGAATTGCCTCATCTGTGCGCAAAAAATACCTTCCATTTTGTTTCTTCGCATTACGTACTGGTAATGAAATGATAGCTGACAAGTTACACGGACATCAAAGGAAATGAGAAGAAAATCTCCAAAGTGGTATCCATTTACTGCGTACCTACATTCTAGAAGCTTGTGTTTTTACTTAGCTTATTAACATTAATGATATTTGCTTTATATTTTACTCTGAAATAGGTTTGTATGATGTTTGAAAATTACACTAAAATATTATGACAGAAGCTGGCAGAGTAGAGTGTGTACATGGGATCATTATTAGGTGAAAAATATTTGAGTAGAAATGTTAGGATTGCGATTTAAAAATTTAACATGCGTACTTACATATAGTACACTTATGGCTGGGTTCTCGATAATGGGGTAGTCAGAACAGCAGGACCGTGAATGACATCCTACATCCACGTTTAGCAAAGCAGGGTCAGATGTACCTAAATCTAGCGTATTTTAATAAAGCCTCATTTCAGCACAGGATCGATTAATGTTGTGAATGCCTATTAGGTTAGGCTTAAAGTTTTCCAACTTCAGGTAAAATTGTCGATGTATATAGTTTACATATAGTGGCAGCAGCGCCTCCCGTGATGGCAACATAGTCCATAAATCAGACTGCGGTCAGCCTGCCCACCGTGGTGTCTATGGGCAAAACCCCTTCTGTGGCAGAAGCATCGTGCCCTGGGGGAGGCCTATGTCCAGCAGTGAACTGCAATAGGCTGAAGAAGAAGATAGTTTTTTTTTTTTTTTTTTTTTTTTTATTTATTTCACAAAGAATACAATTAGATTTTTGGCGCCCTTTATTTGGCGCCTTTACACATAGTTGTTGAACATATTTGTAGACTAAAGTAATATTAAGCGAATACTTAAATAGTTCTGAGAGTATTTTAAAGTTTAGACTAACTTTGGTTATTGCTATATTATCATGGAAATTTCAGCAAGAAGTATGAGAAAGTAATTTAATTTGCATGATTCTTGTTAATAAAATAGCTAGTATTTGTGCTTTAATTAAAAAAAAAAAGTTAGGTCCTTCTCATGTCGGATGAATATTATGACATGCGGACCAAAAGTGCAAAGAAAAACACACTGCATGTAACAATATGAAACATACATTACGTTACATACATACCCTAAAGCCTGTGTACTATAGGGGTAGACAGAGACAGAGAGATTTAGTACATTCCAAACCTATCTTTTTCGCCTCGTCCGCATTCATTATGTTCTTCACACATGCTCACCGGTTTATATCCTAAGAAAATGGCCCACTAATAGAGAATATATCTTAAATATTTGACACACGAAATTATACATTTACCCAAACACACTTCACAACACATTGTTTCCCTAAGGTCTTGTGTCGTGGGTACTAAGCAATGGTATATAAATACATAGATAAGTATATAAACATCCATGACTCGGAAACAAACATCGATATTCATCACATCAATGTTTGCACCTACCGGGATTCGAACCCAGGACCTATGACCAATCGGCCGTGTTTTTTTAGGTTTTCTCCATGCAAATAAACATGCCATTTAAGTCTCTAATTTAAGGGTCAGGGTTCTCTACGGTACGCTATTTTTATAGTATTTAGTTTTTTCTTACACACCCTTTCTGTTACACCATCAGTATTCTACTAATATTATAAACGCTAAAGTTTGTGAGGATGTATGTATGTAAGGATTTTTGTTGCTCTTTCACGCAAAAACTATTAAATGGATTTTGATGAAACTTCACAATAATGCAGACTTATATCAGAATTAGGCTACTTTTTATTCCAGGAAAATATTTTTATCCCGGATAATTTCGACATTTTGTTTTTTCTGTAGTCCACGCGGACGGAGTATAGTATATATGGGCGCGAGCGTAGAAAGAGAATGACATCAAGAGTGAGTTTCATCAAATATGTCCGTTGAACGATGACGCTAGTTGCTTTGTGTTATGCGTGTAACTGCATACAAGATATGTTAGTTCCGAAACCATACATAGGACTTATTTCATGAAACGGATTCTGGTCATAGAGTTTCTGGTAGATCTTGTGGCGCCCTCTGTTTATCTGTATTAGTACTGTTTAGTTTCATTTACCTATTTATAATGCAAATACGTAGTTTAAACAGTAATTACGTGCATAGTTATCTTTAATAATCCCATTATTGATTTGTGATAAAATATTAGATATGAACTAAATATCAGTTGTATTGTTTATAGCTAAATACTATGGCGCCATTCAAGTTTATGAACTAGAATAACTTTTATAAAAAGGATGCGTTAGAATGATTATATTAGTATTTCAATATATAAGTAATTCCTCTTGAATTTATTATTGTAAATCGTGTAAGTTTCTGGTGAAAATAGTTACTCTAGAATAAATATCTTTTAATACAAATGTGTATTGTTAGGATGTTTATCAAGAGGAGACTCCGAGCTTCCATAATATTAGACTTCTTTTAATAATCTTTATATCAAAAGTAGCTGGTCATTGTTAAATAATACATGTAAACTCTAATATTAAATTGTTCTATTTATTAGTTTTATAATGGTTACTCTAATATTATATAAGAGGAGAAATAAATGTTAAAGTTATGTAATTGACTAGCTATGCCTAGTCCACACAATAGGATATGCAAGGGGATTGGCTAAATGATTTGGGGGGACTTCAATATGGACGTCTGATGGAACTAAGTGTTTGCAATGTTTTCTTTTGTGTAATATAAATTAAACTTTTACTTGAAGTTTTATCGTGTTTTTAATAATGGAAACTGTGGTCTCAGTCGAGTTTCCGACATATATGTATAGGTAAAATAATTCAGTAAAACACCATGGTAAGATACGAACATAACACGTGTTCTTCTCTTATCTAAATGGTAGTCATACAGCGTAAGCTTTAGTTAACGTACGTAACAAATTTCGCGTGAGGTGTGGTAATTTTTTATACAATATCTGGCTATTATCATCGCTCGTTAGAGGCAGTCGACAAAGCGCCGCCAACGAGCCTATGTGAATTATTCAAATATATTCATATGTTAGATAGAAAGCTGCGGTAAGCAAGGCGTGCATACATTTTACGCTAACTAGCGTTCAATTTGATGGCAATTCGCTAAAATAGGCTTAAATGCTGGGGTTGTAATGCTAGTCGGTGTAGTCTTGTTTATTGCAAATATTGTGGTGCATTTGGGACTTCGTGTTGCAATTGTGTACTTTACTACGATTTTAATATTGTTTATACTATGGAAGGCTGACATTTTGTTGCAATTTGTACGAATTTCGTTGATTGTAATGAATTTATTTGAAACTTTTAAAGATATTGCTTAATATGTACCCAAAATACAATATTTTGTGTATTTGGTTAAGGTTTTAGTGGGGGTCTGTGAACTCTATTTGTATACTAGAGGATATTTTCTATAAAACTTCAAACTAAATTCTAGCCACTATGTCCGTACTTCGTAGCATGCTACGACGCTGTGATTCGTAGCATATACTACGGACAGATACGTAGACATACCCTACATTACGACATTCAATAGAGACCGCGCATAATCTTGTTACCCGACTGCGCGACGCAAAGGAGTCGTATTGTGTTTAATTAACAGCATATGTATGTATGTATGTTCCTTTGAAGCACTACACAGACCCAACGCCTCGGCCGATTTTTTTTTATTCGTACGTCAATCGATTCCTCTTAGTCCGGCGAGTGTCACTAAAGACATGACATTAGTGAAAATCCAATATGGCGACTACTGGACGCCATTTTGTGAAAATGAAAAAAAATTAAAGTCGACAAACTATATCGTTGAATAGGTATTTAAAAATCATTTTTATGTTTCTCTCAACATTTTTCGATTCAACTAACCGTTTAGAATCTATATCGATTGAAAGTTGCGTAACAACCATTTTCCATATAAGTTTTTAGACAGCAGCAAGATGAAAACTACTCGCTGCCGAGCATGTTGAGCATGTTTCTTGAACCTACCTATTAGTAGCTAGGTACTCATAACAAAAAAGTATAAAATAAAAAAAAACATAATTTAAAAAATCCAAAAACCCGACTGTTTTATTTCTTTTCAGTTTTTTATTATGTACCTACATTATTTGGTTCTTTTTTAAGCAGTCGGATTTTTTGATTTTTTAATTCACTTTATTTTTAAATACTAGGTATCAATAAGAATGGCATATCTGAATTTTACCGTTTACGATTTACAGAGAATACAAACTACAAGCTAGCAAAATCTTAATATTCGTGTCGTTTAATACTAAACGACGAATAATGTGACGTCATAGTCTTTAATTAGGCCGCGTGGTGCTGGCAGAGTAGAGTTTGTACCACCCCATGTCTGCCCGTGGGTATCGTACGAGGCGATTAAGGGTTTCCGGGAGGTGGGCAGCAGCGCCTCCCGTACTGACAACATAGTCCGAAAATCACACTGCGGTCACCAACCCGCCTGCCCAGCGTAGTGACTATGGGCAAAACCCCCTGTGGCAGTAGCCTTGTGGCGTGCCCTGAGGGAGGCCTACGTTTAGCAGTGGACTGAAATAGGCTGAAGACGACGAGTCTTTAATTAGTTACTAGTTTGCATTGGAAAGCATTAAAAATAAAAAAAATATGCCTGTAATAGATATAAGTAATAAAACTTATTTATAAGTATGTTAATTGTAAATTCTTTTGATTTGTTAATAAAAAAAATTTCTTCTGACAACTTTACTAACCGATTTATAGCATTTTTGGACTCTCAGGTTAATATTTAAAATCTCTATCGAATGTAATATAGAAATCCGTTTTTGTCCAAACACGAACTTCGTAATCTAAACTATAGATTAAAAACTGAGGATTACGTTACTTATTTACTGATTTTTGTTACCGTATTTCGTACAATGAGTACAATGAGCTTGTATAAACATGATATAGATAGGTATAGCTGAGATATAAGGGCTCGTTAGAGAGGCACTCCAGTGAGCCTATAATATGAATAATTCAAGTATACCTACTCTCGCCAGATAGAAATCCGCAGAAGGCAAATATATGGCAGTTTTGGAAAGAGTCTCGATCTTAGATGTAGGAGACCTATTTGCAAATACCCACTACTAAATTCAAATATATCTTTCAGTGCTTTGCCTACTATCTTATTTGTTACTAGTGACCGTCTACAAATTCCAAGAAAAATCTCTTTAATTTCACACAAAATTAAATAGGAAGTAGTAAGGCAAAAGGAAGTAATGGTGAAAATATCATTTCTAGCTTCTCATTATTTATTAATTATTTTATAACTTTAAAATCTGACTTTTTTAGCTTGGTTTGTTGGAAAAGATCTCTTATCTTCGATTTCATAGAACTAATCTTGCCATTGTACAGGCATCTCTTCTTGTATCCTGTGATAAACCAACAAACCTACTTTACATTTTTAACACCATTTAGATAGTAGGGGAGATTTCCAATTGAATTCTGCCCTCAGCAAATATCCGATATTAAATAAAGTAAAACTATTTGGATTATTTCCAAATCAGTAGGCAGTTTTACTGTTCCTATACTCTCATAAAGTTTCCCGAAAAAGTTGCACCAAGAACATAGAGGTCAATCCATTGGTCAATGAACTGTAAACATGGACGGAGAGGAAATATTGGGCGAATTTTTTTGTACTTGCTTTTAATAAGTGTCCTCTTTTAAGGCAGCATTAAGGACAATGAGCGTGGGTCGGCCAGGACAATGGAACTCGTTGCAATTCGACCCCGGGGGCTTATTAAAATTGTATTACATTTTAAACGAGATCTTTTTGTTATTAGCTATTTTCGGGGAACTGGAGATATTTCGCAGCTGTTCCATTATCCTCGTTTAGGAATTACATACGCTATTGTTTAGGATGCTTAGTTAGCGTTAGCAGTAAAAAAGTACAATTAAAGAGACAAGTTTTTATCTCACCATAATTACACACATATAATCACGCCTTTATCCCTTACAGGGTAGGCAGAGCACCACGGGCTGATAGAACCACATGGTGCCACTTCTTACCAATTTTGAGGGTATAGTTGAGATGTACAAGTTCGGTTAGCAGTGACAGGTGGTCAACCCATCGCCTACAAAACACCCTCTTGTCCTTCTACTGACTTGTACAGTACCTATGCCCGGGAAGAGAAGCAGCTGTTGTATTATA
The DNA here is from genome assembly GCA_014607495.2 of Carposina sasakii. Taxonomy (NCBI): domain Eukaryota; kingdom Metazoa; phylum Arthropoda; class Insecta; order Lepidoptera; family Carposinidae; genus Carposina; species Carposina sasakii. Next base: position 8,219,623 of record CP053163.1, on the reverse strand, counting down.
CGTTCAATAGCATAACTACTTGAAGAATTAACCTAAATGCGCTAAGGTGCTTATCAGACTCCTTGTGCGTGACCTGCCTAGTATGTTTTAGTGTTAGATTTTTTTATAGTGTAGGTACTTGTACATTTGATTGTAGTAACTTAATGTACTTGTACTTAACAGTTTTGCAGGGTATTAGCTAAGCTAATAATAAATAAAATAAATAACAACTTTATACAACTTTTTGTAGCATTAAATAGCTTTCCCAAAATTCATTGCCATAATGTCAAAGGTCTTAACCATTGTTAAGCTATGACAGCATTGTTGTGAATCTGAATTAATACTTCAGTCTCAAATAATAACAATGGCCGTGAATACATTGAACTATTCTTAGATTTAGATAATTTCTAACTTGATTGTCTGCACTTTTATATAGACTAAGACAATGTAATTCTTTTACGAGCTATAGCGTACAGTTATAAAAACATTCACTCCTACAGGTAACTTTCATTAATTGTGTTAATAAAATGCCGATTTGTTCGATCAGTACTTAAAGCTTACTACTCATTATCATCGTCAGTCTATTGCAGTCCACTGCTGGACGTAGGCCTCCCCCAGAGCACGCCACAAGGCTCAATCTCTCATTTTTAACATCCAGTCACTACCAGTCGCCCTCTTTAAATCACCGGACCCGCTGACTCTACCGTCCATGTCACCGACAAATATGACCAGCGCATTGCCACTTTGCTACATTGCAAGACCACGTCTGTCACTGCCGGATAACCTTGTTTCTTTGTCCGTTACCGAGATCCCTACAGTTGAGTAACATGCAAACGGTGAGCTAACCAGTCAGATTTCACGTGTCGGCTCCGTAGGTCATGATGCTGAGATCGAATGCCGAGGTCTTAAGGCGTTGTGGCAAGGCTCAAAGATATCTATTAGTTAAGAATAACAAAATATTATTGCAAGACAAACATTTTTGGGTCATATAAATCTTACTACTGAATAAACAATACGCTATTGGTGGAAATATTTCGTTAACTTTGCGAACTTCGTTGTCGCTTGTAAATTTGTTACACTAACATTAAGATTACGGGTTTACTCGTAGATACCCGATCTTGGAAAAGATTGAGTAAAACATGTTATATTTTATTCATCAAATCCTTTGCAACGGCGTTCCTCAATTTGTTTTTAAATAACTTTCCTTTACCTGGATTTGCAGGACAAATTGGATATCAAGGAATCGTAAGTATTTCAATGTTTATCTCTCTAAGCCATTATTAAATCTTTATATACCTATAATTTCTGAAATTGTGATATTTTCTTATTATATAATCCGTTATTGTAAACGAAGGTACTTTTACTTTTGTAACTTCTACACTAACATTATGTAATGAAGGTTTTAGCATTTGTTCTAGCACTAGATGGTGCTTCATAAACGGCCAATTTATAGAGCTGTCAAGTTCATACTAATTATTATAAATTTTAGTGAAAATTTTCATTTACATAATATTTCGAAATTTCATTAATCGTATTAAAGTGTGAATTTTAAGAACTTTTTCGTCAAATTTTGAAATCATAGAAAAATATATATTTTAAAATTATTTGAAATATATATATTAATATTATATTCGAAAGAAAAATCTCTGAGATCAGATGCAATCTATTGTTTTAATCGGCTTTCATCTCCTGTAGACAACATAAACCCTCCTGCTTTCTATGTGTAGATGCACCACACAATACTTTAGCATTTTTGGAAAACAATATACCTACCTTTTGTAATTTGTATAGGAATCACTGGTAGAGATAAGCTTGCATCTCTTGTTTTATGTTGTATGCCATATTTCTTTTTGTGTATGTGCAATTGAGAATAATAATAAGGAATGCGTAAACAGAAAAATTTATCAAAAATTATAATTTTTGTATGTATCTTGACAGTTGATTGGCCCAGTGTATGAGTGCTACCATCTGACGTAGGTCATTTCAAAAAACCCTCATTGACTAGCTAAATTAAACGTGATAATTATGTACATATAACAATGGATAAAAATATCTCTCTTCTTGTTTAACCTGAATCGATCAACTGAAGTATTATAAGTATTTAATGAAACTCAAATTGTATTAACATGATTATGTTTTTTTTTTTACTTAAATACTGTGAAGAAAATTATGTGAAAATAGACTAAAGATTTCGTTCCGTATAAGCAGAATAAATACTCGTCATATAGATACATATTTCACTTATAAGCAACTGTAAGCCTTAAATAATCTTATAAAAATAAATGTATTCAATAAAAAACAGGAATTATATACGGTTATCTATCCAGAAACTATCTTCAATCATGTAAAGGAAAAGTTCGAACCTCTCTTTGATTAAGCCACGCGTAGATATTTCAGTACATGTTTTCTTCAAAGACTCTTTGAAATGTTTTTTGACCCCCTTTGTCAGTTCGGTCACGAAAAAGAAAGGTGGATGAGAATTGGCTACTAAAAAATATTGGTCTGGGCCCAGCTGAATATTCAAGTAAGGATCAATGGCGGTGAAAGGTTAGGATGAGATGGAGTTTCGCCGACAAAAGGAAATTTAATGCTGATTAAATAGCAAACTCGGATTTTCACATATATTACCGTTTACAGATTTAATTAGGCTTTGTGAAAGTTATAATTACATCTCATAACCAATTTGGTTTAACGTGAAAATTTTATATTTAATTATTGGTAATGTTAGTGCTCGATAATGGTGGGTATGCTTTTCCATTTCATAAAAAAATGTATTGTGTATTTATTATTAAATGTATTGCTACGTTTTTGTATAAATATAAAGTTAGTGACGGAATGCGCTCCTTTGGCCGAAAACATTATGTTTGTAAGAGTGGGTGAGTTAGACCAAATATTTGTTCATACATACATGTAGTTACGCACATTATCCTCCAAAAAGGTGGGTAGAAGTATGCAATTTACATACCTACTTTTCACCAATTAGCTTATTAAGTCCCACAGGTGAGGTTGACTTTGGGCCTAGCCGAGTCGAACCCGTTTATATTTGTTCAATATTAATTAATTTGCAATACACGTTTAACGGATAATGCACCAATGACAAAAAAAATACAGACGGAACGGTGGAACACAAACACATACACAACTTATACGAGTACACAGTTTTAAGGCTCGAGCACACCGGATGCGTATGCGTGCACGTAAGTGTAGACGTCGTAGACAGACAGCGTAGTACAACTCAGAGGTACGTATACGTCTACGCTTACGTGCACGCACAGGCATCCGGTGTGCTCGAGCCTTTATGGTAAGTTTAGCAACTACGACATTATACACTGACCGAAGAACTTAAACATTGTTTAAGCTAAACGTGCCCTAAATTTGGCAGATATTCCATACGTTTTGCTGTCAAACGTCATATTTAAATCAAGTCTAACTTTAGGCGCTCTTTTATAATAACACCGTGAGTGTATTATAGTGTATAATGTAGTCTAAACTTACCATTAAGGTGACGGTTGGCTGCGCAACCTATATGGCAGCGGCGACTCTTTGGTGACGTAGCCATTGTATTCTAGTGAGATAGTATCATCCAATGCATTTGTAAAATAAATATTGACCGCCGCTAATAGGTTTATTCATGTAAAGCAAAGTGGTGCATCATATTGAGTTTTAATTAAAAACCAGCGTTTACCTTAATTTTTGAATAAAACATTATATTGAACTGTAATAAATAGGGTTTAATACAGATTAATATTGACGTACTCTGTACGTACATGATTAAAATAACAAACAATTATAATTAGTTAAATACTAAATCAAGGCCGTAACTTTATATAAACACAATATACAATCTGAATTTTGAGAAAATATATTTACTTAGACGTTAACGTGAACTTTAAATTTAGAATTACATGACAAATAATTAAAATCTAATAGACTCTCACCTCGAAAACCCTTATACAAGACTGCGTGACCTTTGTTCCACAAGCTGATACGTGGTCGCTATTAAATTTCCATTCGTTTACTTACATCTTCATAAAAATCTTTAGTCTAGAATACATCTTTTATACTCTCTCTTCCCCTTTTCAAACCTTTCCCAGGACCTATCCAAAACTAAAATATTGTCCCAATCTTTTCTCAAACACGTTGATCGTACAATATAAAACCGAACTGCGCAGGTGTTCGTTCATACTACATAAGGCAGGGCCGTCTTTCTCGGACCATTGCCACTTGTTAAGTACGCCGGGTTATAAATACGATCTGTCAGTCAACAAGGTTTTGATGTAGGTTCGCAGGGCAGATGGACTGACGGGTCGTCGGCTGGCGAGTTTTTTGGACCAGTGACAAATGGGACTTTCCTTGCTGAATTGGTCGAATTTTATCGCCGCAGAAGAAAAACGCTTTTGCTGCCTGAGCGAGCGCTCTTAACTTTCGTGATAGGGGATAATTTGCAGATATAAATTAGAGTTGTATTAGCTGGACATAGTTAACTATAATAAGTAATTATATTGTTTTTATACTGAACATCTACTGCGAGAATGCAACCTTGTCGCATTTATATTAAAATGACTTTAATTGTGTTGCTGGAATACAAATTTTAAGATCTCAGCACCAAATGTAGCAATTAACTAAAGTAATTCCTTATTTTACTCAGGGTCTATAAATAATTATTCACATTTATCATCTGTATATCGAATACTATTCAACTGTTGATTGTACTATGATAATAATAATATAAGGCAAATTTAATAAATGTTGGTAAATTAATGACATTGTTATAATAACAAAGTTTAGTCAATACCGTCGGTCGTTCGGTCATGGGAGCTTAGGTCTTTTTTCACTCTGAATTGAAACTTTTGTACAGATACTTACATCTTTTCCACTACTATTATTATTTTGTATCTCTTTCGAAATTCACGGGACTACAGAGTCCCGGTCCTTTGAGAGGCGTGCATCGGGCCGTAGCCAAGATGTAGAGGCCCTTTTAAGAGAACTTTAATATGGTGTGGGATACACATGGCGGATACCATCACCGAGCGCACAATATAATACACCCGGTAATGGTCCCCGCTATGTGCAAAGACTATTGGAGTGCAGATCTACGTCATGCGATGGAAAACTAAGGTCATGGGCTATGGGGTTGAATGTTGGGTGGCTGGATAAGGGCTATTTTAAATAGGGAGACTAACGGATGCCTGCCATACAACCTAGTCTCAAAATTGTGAGGTGGTAGGCGCTGACTTGCCACCTTGCCACCTGTAATTTAAGGACATGAGGTGGGCTTCCCATAAGTGGCGCATGCCGGGGAGGCAACACCGGCGCGGGCGGCTAAGGCTGCAGAGAGGTGAGACTGCGGGGCGTGAATGTCAGTTACCCCCTGCCTTATGACATTTTACACTTCCACTCTGGAGCAAAGGTTCCGCTCTTGCGCTGTTTCCTCCTAGCCGGCCAAGGAAGGCAAGCTAAGAGTCGAGGGCCAAAGATGGTAGAGTGGCCCTCTGGACTCGGGTCCGTGGTGACGCCAATCACCAACAGCTTCGTCACAAAGCTGCCCTGCGGGCTTATTATTATTATATATATATCTATATTTAACACTGTTATCTATCAAATTACATTATTCATTAAATAAATATCATCCTAAGATCTGGTTATCTACCTATATTATTCGCAAGAGATTTAACCTATAAGGAATCGGTATGAAGAAGTTGATAAGCCAACCTATTACTGTAACGATTATATTATCAAAATCTTAGGTACCTATATTCTCTAGGTAAACATTATGAGGGCGTATTAAAGGAAATTCAGGCTCTGTGAACCCCTATGAATATGCATGGCACGTGGTTAAGACACTGAAATTAGGTCGTTACTCCGCGATTTACATTTACAATCGCGTTATTTTAATGAGGCGAGCAACATTAAGCGAACAAAGCTTGGTCATACAGCTGCAGCTTGTTTAAAACTGTTTACTATGCATATCATTTTGCAATACCTGAAAAAGGTGAGATAATATTAAAAGTCGGTTCATATCTGACGGAAGATGCGTCGAACGTATCTCCAGGTATAGGCAAACTTACGCTCGACGCACTAACGACGTATCATCGGTTGAGTGTGAACGGTCGAGTGTTTTTCTATACATTTTGTCTGTTCTGGTGTTACGCGACCGATAATACGGGACGCATGTTCCGTGAGATATGAACCGACCCTAATAAGAACTATTGTATACTCAGGTTTGAGAAATAAATATTTTTATTTGATTTGATAAATATCAATCTGGGATATGACCATGAGAGTCTTGCGCTATCTCATATGCGCTGCATTTTGGAGACTAGGCCAACTTCAGTAATTTGTTAAATGTAAGTTTATTTAGGCTGTATTTGGGCTTTCTTGGCTTCTAGGAAAGCTATTGATGGTTGGAGAAAATACCTCGGGATCAGCAAAAACGTTTACGAAAGTCGTGAAACCGCTACTAATTTATAAAATGTAAGTATTAAAATTATCGTTTTAGATTTACCTTTGCAAAAGTAACATGTTGTTAAAGTAAAATAGAAACAGAATCGAAATCGGTTCATGCATTTGGGAGCCACGATGCCACAGACAGACTGACAGACACACACACACACACACATACAGGGTGTTTTTTCGTTGCCACCCGTAACGAAGGGTACATATTCTATACATCAAATAAAGTAAGTTTATGCCAAAAAAAATGCTGGGAAATTATGTAAATTTTTTTGAATTTTTTTTTATTAGTTTTTACATAGACAGATATTAATTATTTCTCGTGAAAAAATCTTGCTACGCACGTCTATGTGCATTTATACAGGGAACACGCAGTGCATGTTGTACTCAACTTTCGGAACGCACTAATATCTTGGGGAACTCATGACACTTCCCTAGGTATGCGTATGAAAAATGATCGGTGATAGATGAGGAGACTTACCGTAGTTTTCGCGGAATGTGTGACGACCAAAAATACAACCTCGTATTAAACACACTATCCGGTACATACTTGAAAGTTATAACATCACTCTTTTGCGTCGGGGGTAAAAACCATATTTTGCGAGCTTAACGGCTTTCATATGTTTTGGTGAGCTTTGAGATTTACTGACTTTGTCATATCTTATCTGCGACCTCGGTCACTCTTTCTTCAACAGGTAAAAACAGCAGCCAGTATACAAGAACCGTAACTCTACGATAAGAAATTGATTTAAACTTTGTGTTGTTACGTATTTGATATTTCTCGTTTAGTCGAAATTAATAGTAACAGTATAGTATCTTAGTATTTATTTGTACCAATATTAAATGTCGAACATGAAAAATAAGGAAACGTTGGAAAATGCAATGTCGTACAATATTCTTAGAGACAGAAAGTAAAATGTTTTGTTAACTGAACATCATTTGCTAGAATACCGAATTTTCATAAGTAGGTATATAAAAAATCATTCTACCTATATTTTTATAATCCCTGCGGAATGAGGTTTACGATACTCTATTTTTCTTTAAAGGTTATTTTAGTAGACTTTAAGGTTAAATGTAAAAAGTGTCACCAAGGGAATTTACTCCGAAGCTAAAACTTTTTCCCACTCCATACTTTCTATTCTCCTGAAATTCCGTTACATTTCAATATTTGGGTAGGCAGAGGCTCTAAAACTTTTCGCATAGATCTATTATTGGAAATATCGAGTGTGTCGTTGTTTGTATCTATAAATATCGATGATTCGGTTCTTAAATAAAATTATAATATTATAAATATATCCGGAATTATCATCCAGAATTTCTCTCATTATTCTATGCCTTCCACATAAGAAAATAACTATTTACTTTGTATACATATGTGGCTATACATAAATTTGTTACTTGAATGTATATATTTTATACTTTACCGTTAAACGAATCAAACAGGGTAACCTGAAATGAAACGTTAGTCGCTCATCGATGGTCACTGCAGTTAGCACTGAACACACGTTTGTATTCACTGTCTTCCAAAGGAAAACTATCCTGAAATAAACTGTACCAATATTAATCTGACCTTAATCAAACATACATAAGTAATAGGCATGGCCATACTATCTTCAACGAAGCTGGTCAAAAGTCAGCAAACATATTAAACGTTTACTAGTATTGATGAAAATAACCTACCGACTGTGCACATTACTTACGAAACCATGCAACTATAATACATATACATAATTATTACAATTAAATTTAGAATAGAATATTCTTTATTGTACACAGACATTTTATATGGAAAAACATTTTACATTGACAATGTACAAAGGCGTGCTTATCCCTATAAGAGATTTCTTCCAGCAAACCACTTGTGATATAAATAAAATGGCAGGTCCTTTAAAAAAGTTACACTCAGATTGCTATTCCATCCAGCTGCAATGCAGATTAGTCAACCAAAGCACGTTTATAATTTTAAGCTCTTTCGTAATATAAAATTCATATTGTAATGGTATGCAGAATAAAAGCCGGTACTAGATTTTCCGTACAATATTCCTGCTGGCCACAAATAGCAGCGTGCACTGAAACTTAAGCTGACTCATGGGAAATCTATGTACAATTTCGGAAACTGCAATGAATTTATATTACAAAATTTTACAGACTCACAGCCAAAGTTTATACGGTTATATCGATAGGAAGATCTACAAGATATTGAAAATACTGTCCAGTATTGAATTTGTTTGTATTATAAGTTGCAGGTAAAGTAGGGTAGCGCTTTTATATATAATACAACTAGCTGTTACTTTATCTGCGTGGACTACAGAATATAGCCTATGTCCTTCACCGTATTCCCAAAATATATGCAAATAAAAAAATTCAAATTATTATTCATACACATACATAACTAATATACTTATCAGTATCCCAATTAATTTTATAAGATCGAAAGCTTATTAATTTGTCTATTTTTTACCTATTTTCGGTTTATTTATCTGGAAATAAATTAGGTCTTTGGCTGCAGGCGCCCCCATCAAGCAATCTGAGGATGCTACTGGACAACAACACATTCCGCGTGGCGGTTTCACTGCAAATCGGTGCCCCATGTATAGTGCCTCACCGATGCGCCTGTGGTGAAATGGTGGAGCGCCTCGGTCACAATGGGCTGTCCTGCTGTAGAAGCGCCGGCCGCATAGCGCGCCATTGCGCAACGTCGGGCCTTAGGAACCACGAATATCGCCGCGCTGCTAGAGTCAAACGGCCTAGCGCGCGATGACGGAAAAAGGCCCGACGGCATGACACTCATTCCATGGGAGTTGGGACGGCCTCCAGCCTGAACAGGGGCTACTTATTTTCGCCGTTTGGCGTGGAGACGCTGGGTCGGCGCTTCAATTCTATAAGGACCTGGCCGGGCGGCTCGTGGAGTCGACACGTGACCAAAATGCTGGCTGCTACTTAGGCCAAAGAATAAGTATTAAGTATAGCAATCTAGCGCAGCAACGCAGCCAGCATTTTTGGCACGCTACCTGATAACGGAGATCGGTTGACCAACCTATGAAACCGGAACTGGTCGACCAATCTACCATATACACGCTAGCCCTAAGTAGTTTTTAAGTTAGTTATAGAAATTTCCACCATTTTGTAAATATTTAATGGTGGTAAAATAAATAAAAGTTCACATCTAATCATTATTCTACAACTTTGTTCTTTTAATACTAAGAATACGAGTTCTTTGTAATATCACAATTTTTTTTTTATCGAAGCACCCCTGGGAAACTACGCGTTTCCAAGATATTAAGGTCCAAAGTTACATGAATATCAGCATCTTTTTAAAATAAATCCATCTGGAAACAGTTTACAAACATTTTTTTAAAGACACCATATTAATATTTAAAATTCTTAATTTTGTAGGTACATTTGTCAATCGAATAAAAGGCTTGCAATAAAAAGAGATTAAAAAAAAAAATTTTTTTCGTTTCCAAGTGTTGGTTCCATAGAAAAAAATTATCATTACGTTACAAAGAATACGAGGTATTAAAATAACAACGTTGTCTTTTTACACACTGTATATATCTTTATGTAATACCTACAGAAAACAAATGTTCAGTATTTATTCAACTAGATGATAGAAAATTTAGGAATATCTATAACTAACTTAAAACTACTCAGGGCTATGGTGTACCTATGGGGGGTCGATTGACCATCCTAATTTTTATAGGTTGGTCAGCTGAAAACAAATTAATTGTTCTATTCTCTGTGAAGGTTCCTTTTCACACCCTCAGCATGGCTTCCCGGCGGCAACCGGAGTATGTAAAAAGACAAAATTATTTTTATATGACTACACTTTGTCAAACATTTCCCACTGTATGTTCTATTGAAAATGCCTGAATTCTGTTAAGCCTAGGCTATCGGACTGGACAAACAAAAGGCCTTTAGGCGAACTACGTGATTCATTAACTGCAGATGCGATTCAAAGGGTAGCGACATTCAAGCGATGTGGCTTTAAGCCAAGTGATGGGACTTTGCTGTTTTGCTTTGTCCTACGTGCATTGTTATTTCTACGGTATCCCATTCGAGCTATAAAAGAAATCAGGGGTGTAAATTATCTTAGATAATGTATATAGTCTGTTTAAAAAAATATCAAATAGAGCTCAGAAATTATTTTTCAATATCAAATAAAATCAATATTAAATTTCAAATAATGCTTAGAAATTATAGTTTCATAAAAGGTCGATGAAAATTATTTTGACAACATAGTTAAAGGATAGTTAAATTATCTACAGTGATATATTCTTGATTACCTACCGATAAATTAAATCAGTACTTAGGTATAACTATACTATACGCTAACCCTCCTGGCACACGCAGTCATAGAACGTTATATGACAGCGCGTGCCAGGAGCGTTGGCGTATAGTATAGCTACCGAACTATAATCTCTTATCCGGGCGCAACCACTTTCTCACCACCGCCTAGAACAGATTTGCATATGATTTAATTTATCTTACAACTTGTGCATAATTTAATTGCATCTAACTATAAAAGGTTATGACTATGGGCAAATACCCCCCATGGCAGTCTTGTGGCGTGCCCCGGGAGAGGCCTACGTCCAGCAGTGGACTGTAATAGGCTGATGATGATGATGATGATTGAAATTATTTTAGTTGTGCATTGATTGCTTATCCACATAAGAATAAAAATTTACCATGCGATTTTTTAAGTACATAGGTACTTACTACATATTGAATCTAAAGTATTATTTTTGTATATCAAGTAGGCGCTTTATATTGTACGTACGGTACGTACCTACATTGTTATTATTTTTTCAGCTAAATATACGAATCAGCGATAGGTAATAAAAAGTGTAATCTTTGTGAAAGATTTTTCTTCATGGAATAAAAGTGTACTTGCTCATGGAAGTTTATTTCTACAATCTAGTTCACTCTGTTACGGTCCTTCGAGGCGGCGGTTTTGAGTGCATCTTCAACTGCAAGTCACTTGACCTAAAACTCAGGCCTCAGTTTGAGAAAAACCAGTACAATTATAAACACATTGAAGCTTTTTCTGAAAATAGACATACTAAATTCTATATAAACAACAGAGTCATGACGATAAACGGTTAATTAAATTAGGGTTGGCTCTGTCAGATAAAGTGTTACTTTGGCTATGATGTAGGAACGACTAATTTTATTACATCCTCCACTGACTACCGAATCGACAACTCGAGATAACACATAAGTCAGAAGTAATTTTGTTACCTCGTATTATCTATACATACCTATATAATAAAAATGTAACGGATCGCTGTCTGTACATGGAAGATATATGAGAAAAAATATTATAGGAGACCTTTATCAACGCAAACTATTGCGTACTGACCCAAAGAATGGTTTTTGGAATTATTGTCTGTTTGTCGGTTTGTCTGTTTGTCGGTGCGTTTATGCACGCTAATCTCAGTAACGTCTGAACCGATTTCGATGCAGTTTTCAGGAATACATATATTGTGACAGGTCCCAGTTAACATATAGGCTACTTTTTATCCCGGGAAAATGTTTTTATCCCGGATAATTTCGACATTTTGTCTTTTCTGTAGTCCACGCGGACGGAGTCGCGGGCGTCTACTAGTAAATAATAAAGTCATAAGGAGATTGTAAAGCAAAGTAAAAAAAACTGCGTAAAAAAGAACCAAGCTATGTAATAATAAAAAACCTTAAAAGATGAAAACAAGCACATGGATGTCCGGTGGTCTAAATTCTAAAATATTATTACGGAATGAATACTATTGAAGAAATATAATATTTTCAAACATAATATTTCAATTGTTACGAGTATGTTACATCATTAGAAAATATTTTATTTTCATTCCATGGACATCTAAGTGCTTATTTTCATCTTTTCAGTTTTTTTATTATTACATAGTTTGGTTCTTGGGCACGCTACCTGATAACGGAGGTCGGTTGACCAACCTGTGAAGGCTGTTAAATAAATAAAATATTTGCATGCCACATTTTTGGCGAAACATGTATCTGATCTAATAATGTAATAATTACTTTATTGTACCATGCTATGAGCAAAAATAAAATTATTTCATTTCAGCGATCACAGCCAACTGCAGTGTGATGAGAAACCAGATCCGAGTACCTACCAAGAATTTAATAAACGTATAACGGCTTCTCAGAACCAAATCCAAATGTACCCATACAATTTCCTATATATCCAAATGACAATGGACCCAATTTATTCAGCACCTAACGTAGCGCGCACATATATACCTACGAGTAACTGTATACATCAGATGTATGTATTGCAGACACCTTTGCAAGGAACACGTGATCCGAGTCGCAAATGCAATGTTTGTCTTGTCCGAAAACAAATGTGGACTGCATGGATGGAAATAGCTTATTGGAGCTATAGAGATTAAGACATGTATTAATATTGCACTGATTTATTTCACTAGGTGCATGATAGATCATTGTGATCTTTGGCTACTAATTATTTTCTATAAAACAAATTTGGTTTCACTAGAACACATCAGCCTGTTCTCTGCTTGTAAAAGTTGACTCAACGTTTTAAGGGCTTTCCCTCAGATGAAGAGCTAGCAACTCTTCTATGATCTTCTGAAGGATCACCTTCGTTCGTGATCATGTAGTTCAGGTAAACTGCCGTGCGTATAATGTATGTATGTAAACATTCCTACAAATCTAGCGATGTAATTTAAAATTAATTGCACCAATTTTGTCCTAAATTTAATTTTATCCGCAAATAAACAGACTTGCCGTCTTCCTTTTTCGCAAATGCACCAAAAGGAGGGACATAATTTTCGTGTGTAGTGTGTGTATATATATTGGCATGCTTTAGAGCTTAAACGTAAAGATTCATTTACCTTCATCGGAAATACTGAAATTTGTTACGTAGATAAACTATAAACTTATCAAGATATATAAAATACTTTGTTGATTAATTGCCTGATTAACGCCCAGTGTAAACCTCTCATCAGACTTGGAGGGTGTGTTATTTGTATGACGTAGATATCCAATAAAGCATCGAGCACACCGGATGCGTATGCGTACATGTAAGCGTTAATGTACACCTACCTCTGAGTTGCAATATATGGAACTGTATATGATAGGACACACCGCTTAACGTCTACGCTTACGTCTACGCATAACGCATCCGGTCTGCCCGTCCCTATACAGTTCCATATATTACAACTCAGAGGTACGTGTACGCGTAGATACGTGTACGCTTACGCATCCGGTGTGCTCGAGGTTTCAAAAAAGTATTTCCCAAAATTCCCACGGGAAAGACATCTCATTTTCATACTTCTGCCCAATCTGTTTGGGAATAATGGACGAGACTATATAGGTATGTATGCATATATATATTAACAGCTTAACTAACAAAATAGACACACCGTAATAAGGTAAAGTGGAGGACGGACAGACACGAGAGAGGACACTTATCCAACAGTGATTTATTACAGAAAGGTTTCGTCCGTACAGCCACTGTCCGATAACACATGTGTATAGAAGAAAAGAATGTTATGATCTTTTATCTATATTTTCTGTTCCTGATTATGCAGTCTAAATAAATGAGTAATATTTGCCTGAAAATTATACTATATTATCGATACGAGGGATTTCTTAGTAAGTACGTTGTTAGTAAGTAAGAGCGAACGCACTACATTGAATAGTAGTCGAATGTATTATTTTTTACAAAAATACTTCACTCACGCCTGTCGGTCGTACATCTACGATACAAAAAAATCATGATTTTGTCTTCGTCCATGCAGACTCGCGGTGCTTACTTTGTAATGATGCATTTTAACATGATTTTCGGAGAGTTATACATATATTAGGAATATTCACTATGGGTGCGCCCACCCTCCACTCCACAGGGCCCGGTGGTGGGCGCACCCATATTGAATGTTTGAACTTCCGAATTGTAACGTCTAATACAATTTCATTTATATTAGGTATTAGCAAGTTGTTTTGATCCTATAATCGAGGATCTGGATAATCGAGGGTCAGTAGGGTAAGCACGAACCTCTCGATACTCCGTAACGCTATCTTCACACTGTCATATCTCATAGATTTTGCTGGTGAGTCGGTAGCGCGTAAAAAGGTTTACGCAATGGTGGACCAACCCTAGTTGAATTATTGTTTTATTGTTTTTTAACCCTAGTAAGATGATTATTAAAATCATGTTACATGTCGAACAAAATGTTATGCTTGCATAATATAGATTCCATATAAATTATTAACAAAGTTATGCCTCACGTCACCCACAGATATTAGATAAATAAATATTACACAATACATTAACTATATAAATATTACACAAGTTCGGGTACTGAGCAACGGTTTATAAATAGTACATAGATAAGTTTAGAAACATCCAAAGCTCGGAAAAGAAACATCGATATTCATTATAATAATGTTTGTACCTACCGGATCATAGAACTAATTGAAAATAAATTCAGGGAATACTGATACTCTTCGCGTTATACGTTAAATTGTTTTGTTCTAAAATAATAGGGGAAAAAGTATTATGAACACTTACTCGTAACCAATATTACATTACAATGAAAATGTACAGAACTACAGACCACAGTTTGAATTCATAGAACGAAAGGCTTGTACACACATACCTATACATAAATTCATCATGACAAGCAAAACATAAAAATATTAAATGTTTTCATCTTTTAAAGTTGATCACTTTATATCGGTAATTGTAATTATTGTAAAAGTAATAACGAAAAACTAAATAATATATTGAGTAATGCTACTATTACTTTGTGTGACACTTGTGTGTTTACATCATCAATTTAGAATACCCAAGATACACTGTCACCTACAAATTCAAGTTGAAAAAGTGTCTCATCGCTAAGTTACAAGTGTGTGCGTGTACTCCAGCAAATAGTAAACACATAATGTTCTAGGAACATTTGAATTTTCATTTATTTCATGGCTTATGACAGATGAATAAGGTATTATTTCAAGTGCGAGTGATTGGCGGTTATGTTATGACATTACAAAATTAGATCATCGCGCAAGTCATAAAATTTTATTGCCTTCGCCCGTTATCCAGAATATTTCAAATAATACTATACCTTAAATAAGATTGCAGTGTCTGTTATATTAAAATAACCGCTTTTTAGTAAATGCATATGGATGTATACACGGTACATATACCAAAATAACATTTGTTAAAACTTTTAAGTAAATAGTATGTTAATTCAGGGTATCGGCTAACTTCATACCAAAATTTAATAAAATCGTTTCAGCCGTTTTTACTTAAATGAGTAACAAATGAATGGATGTTGTTTGTTACTCATTTAAGTAAAAACGGCTGAAAGATACTCACAGACTTTCGCATATTATATAATATTAGTAGGAATCAATAATTACGTGTAATTGACATACCGCAGATAAAAAATAAGCGACTCTATTCATTCCATATTTTACTATGTTCCAATTAGTACATACAGTTACGTCAAATGAAGAATTATAGAAATTAATTCAAAACAATTATGCTTCAGTTTGAAGTCGTATTTTGCCACAAATTCACAACATTATAAAACTTTTAACTAGTACTTATCGAAAATAGGATATGCCATCCTTTTTGAACGTAGTTAGAGTATTATTTTTGCACTTTTTTACGCAGAACTTGGGCATGTTGACTCGATGACTGCGCGCGCAACTGTGCTTAGAGTGTATTTAAGCACAGTTTGAGCAAGACACATTTTATGTGTTGGTAAGGTATCTTGGGTATTCTAAATCGATGGTTTACATAAATAAAAAAATAAACGTAATAAAACTTTCAAACAAGAAAAGTGAAAAAGTGTGAACAAAAATCACATTAGACAATAATCCTCGGCCGCCCTTGAGTGCTTTAAAGACAAGCCACTTTCATAAATCTCTGAGGTGGTTAGCGCCTCGTCCGCAATCCGAGAAACAAGGGAATGGCAAAAATAGGAACCCGGTAACAAAGCGTCTGGATGTGGTATAGGACGCATTATTCTCTGACCTGTAGACCTGGATGGTAATTTGGAAGACTTCTAAATTTACTCAACGTTAAGATACATACATACATATAATCACGCCTTTATAACTTACACCACCAAAGAAAGGCAAGGGCCGATAGAACGTTAAGATAGATATAAAAAATATGCCTTGTTTGTACTCTCTGTTCGAAAGAGAATTATAAACGTTTTAGTGGATTTTAAAGAAAATGGGTAGGTAGGTACCAGACATTGTAATATATTGTAGAAAATAAGCTTATCTCACATAAGAGCATAATAAATTAACAGTTTTTTTTTGTTGAAGTCTATTCTTAAAACAACTATGCAAAATGAAGATGTAACTACGAGTATATAGAAGCAAAGTTTTTAAATTTAACTTGGGGCTTTTCTATTGTGAATAATATTCTGCAAATCTCTTCCAGTAGCTTCTGTAACATTCGTGGGATGACTTTAAGTGACAAGGCCCTACAAAGTTTTAAGTACTCTTCAGTAAATGTTCTCACCAAGTGATCTCTTTAAGAGTTGGTCCAACCATTTTATTAACTCTGATAATTTTTATATAATATTGCGCTTATTGGACCGTTTGATATAAAATAGTAAATTAATCAAATTGGCAACTTAATTAATATTATGTAAGAAAAGTAAAGAGTATCCTCGTTTCTCATAGACGGTGTAATCAAAGGGGTATATTAATTAAAAAACCATAACGTTCGTGCCCACCAAACCTGCTTTTTTATAATGGAATTTATTAATGGGAAACCTTGTGACAAACATACACGGGAATAAAAGCTAAAACAGTAATTGGGAGTAAAACCTATAGACGTTCTACCAAAAAGTTGCAACAGCTTTTACAAAACTATGGCCATTTCATTGTAATCAGGTTATGTATACATATGTAACTAATTTCTGTTATATCGTTTACTTATAATCCACTATATAGAACCTATCCACAAAATTTTAACTCAAAATAACATGTTAATTTTTCCGGATAGTATGGAGAATTCTTAAATATTTCAGGAATGTTTATACAATGCAGTCTCAAATCTTCTGTATAGGTTCTTGGGCTATCTTCATAGGATTTCGTTTAATATGTGTTAAGGTAAATGTTCACGTGTATTATCGGATATCGTATATATCGGAATATCTGTTTATAGATTCACGTACACGTACATACGTACGTACGCGTACACTAACGCAGAAACTGCAACGTAATCTTAGAAAAGAAGTTTTAATAAGAAAACATGAGACGAGAACTTGCTAGCCGCACGGCAACAAAAAGACTATGACTCCGGACTCGGGCTTCACTGTGTCACGCTTGGTTTTCCGCCTTTTCCGCAAGAACCGTTTATTATCTCGGAATAAAAAGTAACTTACAAGTTACCAAGATATAAAAGAAAATGACAATATTGCTGGCTTGAGAAAAGGAATCCTTATATTTTATTGTATGAGCTTTTATTTGTGAGGCGTACTGGAATGATATAAGAATGCAGTTTTTATAGGAAACAATTGATAAAAACTCAACGGATTATTTCAGTTCAGAATATCCGAACGAACAATAATAAATATGGTTTGCATTCATGGTAAAAAATTGATAATCCAAATTCAATAATCCACGGTTTTCATGCAAGTCAATAAGGTTGGAGGCAGGTGATAATACTAAATCAAGTCTAAAGTTTAAAGGAGTTTTACAAAACTATCTACATTTTACACTTACTACGTTAAATTAGTAATTTTTTGAATTGTTGATAATCATTTTTAAAGGAACTCTAAGCGTAAACTTTTACAATAATATTAACTATAGTTACGCGAATCGTACATTTTGTAAGATCACAGGCCGCCGATGATATATCTAAGTGATTTATTCATTCGGGAACGTCATTCGTCAAGTCTATATGAAAGCAATCCGCTCTGAATTATTCATGGAACAGGCTCGTCTCTTTTCTAATAGTGGTTAGAGAGACAAGACAGGGATTCTGAACCCTCATATGAAGGGATCACTGGATATACGTGACGCTAAGTTTACTATATTATTATTATATTACGTCAACGTTATACAAATGAACAAAGGATTTGAAACTACCTTTTATTTGAGGGTCTGCTGGGAAAAGTAGTTGTGATGAGTGAAATGTTTTTCGCATTGTTTTTCGTATTGTTTTTATTCCATTATGTGTAGAATATAATATTATTTGCAATAAAAATATTTCTAGCACGTCTGGAATTCCAGCACGTGTGTAAATCTTTGGTGAATGTATAAATGTACTTATAGTGAATATATATGGAAAAAATATTTATCATATTTAATTTTACGTAAAATATTTATAAAGATTTGTATATGTATTATAAATAACTGCGTATAGGCCTCTTCTTTAAAAAAGGAATGTTGTCGGTACTGATTCAGTTTAATCTAAACATTAATTTACTAAATCTGACTTATCCAGTTATTTTATTTATATTTGTTCCATAAAGTTAGCATATCTATGTTTAAACAGATTTAGAGATAAAATTGCATTGTATTCATAATAATAATGAATAAATAAAAAATAAAAATCATAATATACATAATCTTGTCTATTGTCTTACCCCATAATTCAATTGTATTACATATATATACAATACACACGGCCGTTTTCCGCATGTGGATGGGGTAGCCAGGGATCATTGAAGATGATTGATGCCCTATTCCTAAGTAGACTCTTACCTAAGACACGCATGGAAGAAGATGCAGCTGATGTATTCTATTGAAGCTCCGTTTTAGCACAGGATGAATCTAATATATGTAATCTGTGTTATCTAATTATATACATATAATCACGCCTTTATCCCTTACGGAGTAGGCAGAGCACCAAGGGCCGATAGAATCACACTTCTAACCAATTTTGATTCTAATAAATTTGAATCTAATTGTATTAGATACATAATATATATATTAGAAGGCTCAATGAGCCTCACAAACCGTTTACGAGTAGACAAATAACAAGTAATTCAATAAATCCCAATGAAAAGGTCCACACTTATCCGATATTATATCCCATGGCAGCTATCATAAAAACGAGTTCCATTCCAGACACAGATATATGGGCAGTAATATTTCACGTCAACATTCAAAATGTGTCAAACAAATCGTAAAATGTGTTCTCGATCCGCTGCCGCTGCGTAAATGATGAAATATTATCCATTTTTCATTACTAGCTATTATAACATTTTAGGGCTATTATATGCTCCAACAAGGTTTCAAAGTTAACATACACACATCGACAGTGTCCCATAAAAGGGGTGCTCAGAACTGGATGATCGTAAAGGAGATCCCCCAGCCACTTAGCACTTTAGCATCTATGCGGGGAAAGATGATCGGTGACGACTTGTAGAATACCGCCTGAGAGAATGCTCCAGTTGCTTTTTCGACTATTATTACGATATGCACGGAAGGAGATGTAGCTGATGTGTTCTAGTTAAGCCATGCATCGGAACAGGTGAAGTTAACAATGTATCAGTACTCGTATCAATAGTAAACCCCATTTTATAAAATGTCACTTTCAAAATTTTTTATTATATGTTCAGAATAACAATAATAGAACCTAAAATTAAATATTAACTACCTATTAACTCCAAATATTTACAAATAAAAGACGGCCTGCAAATCCTCCACCGATGGCAGCGTGCCCAAAAGGCTGGCCGCGTTGCCCCGCTGTATAGCAAGGCTTACGCGTTGGCCAAAATAGGCACCAGCCCTCCGGTCATGGGATGCTTCGACCAACCTTTTAGAAATGCCCCTGAAGAGGGCATGCGCACCCGGACCCCATGGCCCCATGGTTTCAACCCCAAACGGCTCAAATATGTTATCCCCGCTTAGGTTTGCATACTTGCGCCGCTTGAGGTTTTCTGCTGAGGCCGCCGCTGAAACCCCACTTTTATTTCGATGGCACCTATTTACTTATGAAGTTCAAACTGAGAGTCGTCTTGAATATTTTTTACAACAATAATTTAGATACATATTATAATGGGCGCTAATATCAATCTTATTCTGATACCATGAGTTTTTAAGAACTAAGCTCTTTAGCTCTTAAAATATTATGTTTTATTCAACGAGTGATAAAATCCTTAGTTGGGGATTTTTTAAAGGCTGAACTTATTTGAAAGTATTTATTATCATGAAACTCCGGGATAGAGGCGTGATTTTATGTATGTATAAACTTATTTTAATATTGTTATGGTAGTTACAGTATTTTCGTATCAGAGGAGAATTTTTATATTTTTTTCTACGCGCCGCCACCTTGAAGAAGGCACGTTTAGTATTGCAATATCTAGAATAAATATTTAAATTTTTTACCCGCCTGCGCCAGAAGAAGGTTTATGTTTTTCGAGTGTATGTATTTAGGCACACATTCGCACTAATGTATGTAACAAGTTACAATAGCGAAATCGATTGCAATCGAGCCGCTGCACCGGGTCAATTACTCGGATGACAGACCTTGAAGTTCTTATACGAAATTGTATCCGTATTATAAAATTATTAATAAAGAAAATGGAAAAAATTCTTCACCCGAGTGGGAATCGAACCCAAAACCGTGCCAGCCGCTATTGAAAACAAATAAGACATACACATTGGGCACGACCGTATTGTGCCTGAAATGTCTTTCATTTGAATCAGCCTATGACCTAGTACCCGTGTCGCTCGCACATCCTTTGTCTTTTGAGCTTTTACAAAATACAATAGTAAATCAATGCGGAATCCCCAGTTCAATATTCGTCAAGATCAAAGAGTCCACACTTCACAAAAAAGCGAAACATCAATCGGAGTCTCTTTGCTCATTGAAAACCTTTATCTAATACCCGTAGCTAGCGTATTTTATTTTCCCTTTTAACTCTGTCCATTATGTTAATCTAAGGTCAACTTTATATCACGGTTAAATGGATTACTTCACGCCGTTGTTAGGAGTCCTAAAAAATTACACAACCTTGTACAATGTAGGTACATAATATATTTTTTGTCCTAAAGTGCTCTATGGACTTTCATGTTTAATGTTTGCGTTGGAAAGTAACATTCACTCTTTATGAATTAGGCAAGTGAAGGATACGCAACATAAATTTAATAGCCTTAGGTTGCTTGTAGATCCGAATGGACAACGGTGTTACTTGACGGATTCACGTTGGTGTATGGTGCTGTTGGTACACTATGAGTGCTTGTAGACGTGGACGGATAACGGACCGCCACAGTTCGACGGTCCGTTGTCTGCTGCGTGTAAATACCCTCAACCTCCATAAACATAAAAGGACAAACATTACGTAAGCGTATTAGATTTTGACAAACTAACTGCTAAATTGATTGTTATCAAATCGCAAAATCCTGCGCAAAAATATTGAACAGCCAAGGTTAAAAGCATATTTGTGACAAAGTTTTCCAATACCAAACATTCCATGCCTTACCCAGCTTAAGTAAGCGAAATCTTGGCAATGAATTACCAATTTTCTTCATAACAAAGTCGAAAAACCATTTTAACCCTTTCGATGGCTAAGTTCGTTCATTACGCGCGCCAACTTTACGTGAGTATCGAATATTTGAAAGCATCGAAATGAGAACTTTGTTGAATATGTATCGATGACGTGTTTCTATTGGATGTGGTAGAAATAAAGATTTGAGCTTATTTGCACCAATTGCCCAAATAATATGGTAAAACTTTATTCTTTCTGACTTTTCTATTTGGTGACCCAGTTTTCAAGTAGTGATGTTAGATGTAAATAACTCACTTAAAATAAATTTTATTGATAAGAAATAACATTAGAAAATATTTACTTTGATATTTTCATGGCCACAAAAACATATTTTAAAGAATTTATAAATTAAAAAATATTATCTAAGTAGATATATGTATATCACAAGTATTAAATAATATTAAGATTTAGTTAAATTGATTAGAGATAAATAAAGAGTGTCCATAGTGATCCAGCGTGGCAATCCCGCTAGTGTTCTGGGCACCTTTACACGAGTCACTAGATTTTAATTAGTTTAATAGGTTAGTTATAGTATGTACAAATTAAGTTTGATTTATAATATAATTCGTTCTTAAAACTAATATACAAAAAAGATAAATCAAGTTATTATGTAATTGAATTTGAACTATATAGAATCGTATCCATTTCACATAATTTCGTGGTCACCTTATTTCCTCCTCTACAGAGTTTGTAATGAGCATAATTCGTTCTAATTATTTTGTTTCGTTACAGTTTAAAAGTTGTTGAACTTTGTTAATTTTAACTGAAATATTTTGTATGGTATCCGTTTGTAGAGATGGTGTGATTTACTCAGATCGGTAAATCCAATTGATTTATTTAAACCAGAAGTTACATTCAAATTAAAGTGGAAAAGTTACATTCAAAGTACATGTGAATAATTAACTCCCTGTCATAATATTATGTTGATACTGCCCTAAAATTTTTATTAATCTTATTTTAACTCATTCTGAAATGATAACGATTATTAGTATACAGGGTGTTTTTTCGTTGCCACCCTTAACGAAGAGTACGTACTCTATACATCAAATAAAGTAAGTTTATGCCCAAAAAAATGCTGGGAAACGATGTAAATTGTTTTGTTTTTTTTTTTAATTACTTGATCGGGCAATATTTATAGTGTCCAGTGTTAATGCTAGTTTTTTCATAGACAGATATAAATTATTTCTCTTGAAAAATTCTTGCTACGCGCGACTATGTGCATTTATGCAGAAAAACGCAGTCTATTCATTCAACTTTGGAAGCTAATATCTTTGGAACCAGACACTTCCCAGGTATGCTTCCATGGAGAAAAATGATAGTGATAATGAGGAGATTCCGCAGTTTTCGGGAACGTTGACAACCAAAAATCAACCTGTATGTACGAGTATTACTTAGTAATTGATGGATTTTTGAGAATTGTCTACCTTGCAGCCTTGAATGGAATTGTCTACTTTGTAGACTTTAATCAATTCGTTTCATCGATCATTATTTTCGTGGTTGCATCTCCTGGGAAATGAATACCTAAGAAATCCTAATTTGTGACATTTTGGCAAAGTCATCGTCAACTACGCAAATACGAGTAGTTAATTGTTAAAATCATTTCACGAGCAGTATATGACACAATTTGAGAAAATTCTACATTTCATCATCCACGTAAATCCCATATTGCAGTTCAATGCTGTGACACAGCAGGCTTTCTGGCACCGGTGCCTGGGCATCACATAGGTAATCTACAATGTCAATATACATTATACAATATAACACACTATCCGGAACTTCTTCTGGGTTTTATAACCTAAAAAGAAAAATCCCATCTCACACATAAATAAAACGCGCGCACGCTCTACCGGTGATTCTTAACTATTTTACGGGTTCATGGATCACCCATATCGCGAGATCTGTTCATGATGTCGGAAATGCGACTTTCATGAAATGCTCGACCATTTCATGAAATGATCAATGTTGGCCACGACATATACACAAATAATTTATTTATCACACAAACCGATAGTTCAATACATCGGGATTCATCATGGCACTGTTACCGTCCAGGCCTGCCGTGGAAACCCTGCTGGAAATCCCTACTCTTAATCAACACTCTTACAACACGTATGGGCAAATATGAAGTGGTGCTAGTCTACTTTTCCGACACCACACCGTACATTCATATTATTTCTTACTTATATTTTTAGGATATTCAGTAAGTAGTCACCCAAGATCAAATTTAAAGAAATCCCTGTTTAATGCGCAGTATGATTTTTTTTGTATAAATCTTGTATATTAAAATAATAATCATGCTAGCAGCAGATATTTTAATCTAAGTTAGCAAGATCTAAGCGAGGCCTTAAGGCATCATGTTTAAAGAGATTGTTTATGTCCTTATAAATATTTAGACAAGTAAATTAAAAAGGCTAACTAAGGGAAAATCTCGTTGAAAAAACTGAAAAATGCTGCTTTGACTTTCAACCTTCTACCCATAGCAGAAACTGGAAGTCATGGCCTGAAAGCTTTTAAAAAAATAAACGGAAATATTCTTTAGTTTCTCTTTTTTTTATTGTTAGAATTATATGCCTGGAATAAACATTCTACCAAACAAGTATGCTTGTTTGCTTTAAAAACTGTTTTATTTTGCATCAATTATGTAAATAATTAAAAAGATAAAATAGTTTCGTTTTATCTATATAAAAATGAATCGCTAAATGTGTCGTGAACACAAATCTCGAGAACAGCAAAATCGATTTTGCAATTTTTTTTAGAATATCCCCGGAAGTACGATGATGGTTCTTACGGAGAGAAAAAATTTTAAAAATCCTTAAAATGTCTTAAAATAACACCCGTGCAAAGCCGGGGCAGATCCTTAGTTTTAAATAAAGATGAGAGGTAAGTAATATTAATGACAAATACGTAAATTCCATTCTTATGCTAAATTAAACAAGGAATGAGTAGCATTTGTTCAAAACTAGTGCTACAACGCTGCATGTTACCTATGTATTGCAAGTTTAAAATCATTAGTGGTGCAAGCACGAACCTCTCGAAAGTCCGTAACGATATCGTAAAATGCACGATTTTTTTTATTTCATTTTTATATTCTACGTAAGAACTGAATAAAGTTTGCCCTTGGAATGGTATATCTAACTTTAACCGTTTTGGATTTACAGCAATTCAAAAATATGAGCAGGCAAAATGTGTTTGAAACGCTCCGTTTGCTCTATACTAAAATGGCAAAGACTTTGATGTCATAATAGACAACCGTCTCAAATTAGTATGGGGAAAATACCTATGCAATCTTATTTTATAAACGTAATATTTTATACTTTGTGTATTGTTGTCAATAAAAATTGTTTATTAATAGGAGAATATATTAATAAAGTATTTATTAAAATTGTATGTTTTGACTCCTTTTATGTTATAAAATTATTAATAAAGAAAATGGAAAAAATTCTTCACCCGAGTGGGAATCGAACCCACGACCGCTGCAAACCATGCCAGCCGCTATAACCACTAAGCCACCGGGTCAATTTCTCGGATGACGAATTTTACCATCTCTTTTTTAAATTACATATTGGCAACGTTATTCTTCATCCCGATAGCTATACACAAGCCAAATCTCGGCAAACAAAGCTGAATCCCTCAGCACAATGTTTCAAGATGAAACGATCAACCATATCCTAACGGATTATATTAATGGAGAAGTGTTTTTATAAATTTATCTTAGTCAAGATATTATATATTATAAAATTATTAATAAAGAAAATGGAAAAAATTCATCACCCGAGTGGGAATCGAACCCACGACCGCTGCAAACCGTGCTAGCCGCTATAACCACTAAGCCACCGGGTCCTTTTATGTTGTAAATTTTTTCGTTAAATTTTTAAAACTTTTAAACTCCTGTAACTTTGATATTCAGGAACCGATTAATGTTACTTTTGCACTATTCGGTTTGTATTTGTAATATCTTTCGAATAAAATATAAAAAATCTGTTTTTGTGTCAGACGAATTTTCCCTATTGTCAAATACGGCGCGTAAAATTTTTTGTGCTTACTCGACAGGTTTCAAGTCTAAAATTTTGTGATTACTCTATAGTGGGCTTTTTTCATACCATTTCGCTTAGCATACCTCTTTTCTTACATCCTGTATACAGTGCCAAAAATACTAAAGAAAATGCAAATTAAAGACATTTAGACGTTTAAAATAGTACTCTGCAGAACATTTTTGTTTTTTCTTTGTTTCTCGTTGATTATCTAGAAGCCTCGCGTCGAAGATAACGAGGCCTTTTCAAGGTGGTGCCTCATTTCCCACGTGTATTCTTATATTTTTTAATATTTCCTTTCACTTTGTAAAATTAATTTAGTAATATTTTGCGCAGAAAATGTAGAGCCGGCATTTTCGGATATTATCATATTTGAGAAGAAATTTAGAAGCTATCTTGCAACGCTTTTAGAATCATAGTTAAATGCATAGTTAACTTTTGAACAACTTTTTTACCTATAGAGTGTGTTGTACCGTTAAAATTCCTTTAAACTGTTACCCGGGCACATTACATAAAAAAAAACATGTCCAATAACCAACCATGGCTTTATGTTAGTGATGTATAGCCACGATTTTTGATTATGTTATTATAGGTAATAGTAACGTATTTTAGGTACATGCGATGAGTTAAAAGAATAATATATTTCCTAACGTATAATGTGGGTAATATAATGTATATTATTTTGTAATTATTTGTATATTCATTATTGTACATGTCAAATTATTATATTGTTACAAAAACTCGACTTAATTTGGCTACCCCTAATGATTGTCATGCAATCGGAGTTCCTGTTTCGGAATTAGTACGTGATTCTTTTTCCAAATGCTTTGATACTACTACCCTTTTTCCGAATTAATGAGAAGGCAACAACAGGTATGCATGTATGGAGATTATAAATATTTCACTAACTTTCACGAGGTCGCAAGAAGTCTTATTATTGTGAAGATAATGCTAATATACCTATAATATACCAAATCGATTTTCACTTGATTTTCTGAAATAAAATTTTTTAATGAGTTAAGCTCGCCATTAAACATTTCTCCTGTGCGTTAATATTAATAATAATAATCATTTATTGCAGGCACATTGTAAAATAAAATAAATTACAAAAGACCCATATAATACAATATGACATAAGTATCGGTCAGCAAATGTGTTCCAGAAGGATGCAATACGCGATCTGATTACTGCAAAGAAATCGGGAACCATCGCCTCGGCGAAGATGCTAGACGCACTACAGTATCTAGGTTTCTTCATGAGTATAAGAAAAGCATTATTGTATTGTATCCTCATGCTACTATATGATTTGCGAGAGTAGTCGATCCACAGATGACAGGTGTACAGGTTGTGGCAGTAAGCCTTAAACAAGATTGTTTTGACCTCCCTATTGCATCTGTAGAATCTACGTGCGAGCATGTTGCACCGAACCGATAGAGCCCTTCTTTCACGCTCTACAAATTATTTTATTCATTTATGTACAATAAATAATAAGATCATTAACATTATCTATTGACCTATTTAGTTTCCTGACAAGAAAGTGAGATAATTTTAAAACAGATTATCTAACATGAATCAATAAATATTATCAAATTTTTAAAGTGAATTCAGGTTAACTTTTGATCCAACAAAAACTGGCCTGGCTTTAATTGTATTAAAACACCGGTGGGTGACCCCAAAACTATATCTCGGTTATAGAGCAGCTATCTCTTATAATTATATCATGAAGGATCATAACACAATGTCTTAGGAATGTTAATTGCCATGAGGATATAATTAATCGTGATTCATGAATTTCGCTCCAGGTCTTACCTATATTCTTCATATTATTAATTTTTTATTGTACACAGAAAGCACTTATACAGGGTGATTCTTGGTCATCAATGTTCCCGAAAACTACGGAATCTCCTCATCGTCACGATCATTTTTCTCCATGGAAGCATACCTGGGAAGTGTCTGGTTCCCAAGATTTAGGGTCCAAAGTTGAGTAAATAGACTGCGTTTTTCTGCATAAATGCACATAGATGCGCGTAGTAAGATTTTTTCACGAGAAATAATTAATATCTATGATAAAATTAGCATAAACGCTGGACGCTATAAATTTTGCCCGACCAATAAATAAAAAAAATAAAAAAATATTATTTCCCAGGATTTTTTTGGCATAAACTTACTTTATTTGATGTATAGAGTACGTACCCTGCGTTAAGGGTGGTAACTAAAAAACATCCTGTATAATAACAAAGATAATGTACAAAAGCGAGCTTATCTCTACCAGAGGTTTCATCCAACCAATTAAAACTGTAAAACCGCTGATTTATAATAGTTGAAATCTTTGTTTTAATATGCCTGAATTAGGTTGAAATTAAAATAAAATTTAAAGTTTATCAAATTTTACTCTTACTAGGGCTGATTTTTTTAACGGTCATATTATTAGCATCATTATCATTTACAGCCCTGAGAAGTCCACTGTTGGACATAGGCCTCCCCAATAACCTCCACTCCGACCGGTCGTAAACAGCCTGCATCTAACCGATTATTAGCATACCTAAAGGATAAATTCATGCTGTCATCCTCTAATCCTTCCTATAGGCTATCAACCACCTAAAAAATCAACCTTTAAACCATAAAAACTTCAAATGAACTTTGTATAATCGAAATCGTTAGTTATTGGGCGTTTTTCCACTACACGACAGGGTAACGACACGACCACAGCTTTTTTGGAAGCAAAAATGTATTACATAGTATGGCTCGTTTTTCCATTAGACGACACTACCAAGACACGGCCACCATACTAGATGACGAAATGTCGTGGCCGTGTCGTCTAGTAAAAACGCTCATTCAATGTCAATTCTAGTCCATCGTGATAAAGTTGAGCGCGATTTTAAAAGTTAAGAAAGGGCTTTTAAATACTAACGAAATGAAATAACCTCTGGACCTAATGACCATTATACAATTTAACTTCAACTTTGTTAGTGTTAGAATAACTTTTTAACTCACGCTTAACGGCGAACTGAACTAATCAAATTAAAAGTTGCGAAAGAAGAAAAACTAAGTTTTTCTTAAGCTCGTCTAGGTATAATGAAGCTCTCTTAAACTTGATGAACTATAGTTTTCTGTAAACTATTATTAAAAACTAGGCTTTTCCGGATAGCTCATTAGAACGGATTATTGCAAAGAACAAGCCCTGCATAATTCTTTTTTTTTCAAAGAGCTATGTCGAATTTTATCCAATATTCATTTTCTTGCAAAGGCATGTTCATGCGTACTCGAAGTACCTATGCCTCTTCCACCCACGACTCAGGTAGCATGCCAAAAATCAAACGTCGCTCGGTTGATTTTTGAGCGTTCTTGAAATACATTGACACA
Source organism: Carposina sasakii (assembly GCA_014607495.2). Lineage (NCBI taxonomy): Eukaryota > Metazoa > Arthropoda > Insecta > Lepidoptera > Carposinidae > Carposina > Carposina sasakii. Next base: position 8,190,297 of record CP053163.1, on the reverse strand, counting down.
CGGGCTACTAATGAGTGCATGCTCAATAACAGCATGCTTTCATGCTGGCAATGAGCATGTCTGTCTGTACCTTAACAGTAGGTAGTTAAATCCATTGTATTTTTTCACAACCATTTTCGGCATTTTTTATTAAAATAAAATTTACACAAATTTTTATACTTGCATTATGGTTGTGTAAGCGTTATACCCGTACATAATTATCCTAAAATTTATATATTTATATATATATATATCCATATTCCATATTAATAAAAGGAGTTGCCCCCGCTGACTAAGATACAGACGCGTGAACCATCATGACCGCTTATGGTACAACATAAAGGCACGTGTCCTCTTTTGTGACGTATTAGGCCCAAGAAAGTATTTCTCGACATTCCCACGGGAACGAGAGATAGCGGGAATTCGAAAGTTTACGCGGACGAAGTCGTGTGCGGCCGCTAGTATTAATATAATTTTATAATCTACAAAAGTATGTGAAGGTATGATTCAATCAAGTATTTTTGAAATAATTTGTATGAAATAAGAAACATTAAAATCTTTGTTGTTCACTTAATTTGCATAACAAAGTTTTCGCGTTACTAAATTAAACTTGAGAGAATTTGAGAGATATTCCTGCTGTTATTTTGAAATGATTTTACATAAAGGAGCTGCGGATATACAATGTTCCGTTTTAATTTGGAAGCTCTGATGAAATACTGTGGATAACAAAAGGTTTATTGCTTCCATGTGCCTACTTACATCAAAGCTATTATTTACGCAGGTGAAGATTAAATTTTAAATTCCTGTGATACTCGTAATGCCTTACTAGAATACATCTGCTGCATCCTTTTACGTGCATGTCGTAAGAGTGGACTAAGGAACTCTGGCGTTCTCACAGGCGGCTGCTTCCTGCTTAATGGAGCGGCCTCAGTTAATATTAAAGAGGTTTGCTTTTCTACTAAGTATGAGCTCAGGGTTTTGATGTCCATTGCCCGCCGAAGAGTAATATCCGAAAAAACTTATTTTTACTCTTTTTGCTCTCGACTATTTGTCGGTAGAAGCAATACTACGGATTCTCCTCATCATCACTAACATTTTTCTCCGTGGCAGCATACCTGGGAAGTGTCTGGTTCCCAAAATATTGAGGTCTAAAGTTGAGTTATTAGGTTTCGTTTTTTTGCATAAATTCACGTAGACGTGAGTACCAAACATTTTTCACGAAAAAAATATTTAAAACTGCTTATTAAAAAAATATCATAAAAACTGGACACCATACATTTTGAGCATTTATGTCATTAAAAAATTGTCAAAAAAATCTAAATCGCGTCCAAGCAATTTTTTTTGACATAAACTTATTTTATTCGATGTATAGAGTACGTACCCTTCGTAAACGGTGGCAACGAAAAAACATGCTATATATATATTTGAATAATAACTTTAAACAAAGCAAATATAAAAAAAAAAACAAAATGGTATTTTTCAAAAGCAGCAAGTGTAATGTGACTTATTGAAATTAAATATTTATATACAGGATGTAACAAAAAGGTTATGTTAAGCGAAAAGCTATGTAAATAGCCCACTATATAGAATCTATCCACAAAATTTGAGACCCGAAATCACACGTTTATTTTTCCCGATAGTATGGAGAATTTGTAAATATCTCAGAAATTTTAATACAAACTTGAAAAATAAAAATGTGATTTCGAGTCTCAAATTTTGTAGATAGGTTCTCTATAGTGGGCTATTTACATAGCTTTTCGCTTAACATACCCTTTTTGTTACATCCTGTATAGTTCTATATGAGTGAAGCAATTAGTGTATAAATGTCATCTTAAATGTGTATTTTGTGTATTTCACATGCTAAGTTTCTTAATAACACCACAATTTTAACTAACATAAATGTGAATGTCTATCGTGCTTTCATATCAAAACTTCTGAACGGATTTAAATGAAATTTGGTACAGATATCAAAATATATAGGTGTGATAATTTATTATTAATCACTTTGATTAGTTTAAACAGCGTTGAAAGATTCCTATAATGACATGGCTATGTTCTAAACACGTTTTGAACACTTACATTAGTAAACTTTACATACAATCTATGTGTGATATTATAAGTTCATAACACTTAAAATTGATGCGAAAGCGATGAAATTATGGGAAACTCTCATCTTAACTATAAAAGGAAATACCTACTTTTACTCGTGACATCTTTTCGCCTCGTTTCCTATCTCTCCGTTGATAAATTAGCTACACTGCCCACGTTGTAACTGCGGTGATGTATTAATATTGAGACGGATAAAGCTACTTATCTTTTGTGTTGTCAGATCATGTTTATTAGCTGGGCGGATTCTTATCTAGCTGTAATTTGTGAGAAAAAAAAATACGTTAAATATGAATCTATAAGTAATAAAATACTATAAAATTATTAATATCTATAGGTATATGTACATGACTATAGACTGATAAGGACCGGACGGACAAACCAGGCAAAACTAATACCTACTTACCTTTTCACCATAAAATCCGTAAACTCCATGACTTTAGCTTGCTGGACCGATGGGCCTTGCCAGTGACCTTTGTACGTCTACGGATCTCCTCATTTCTGATTCGATCACGTAGAGAAATCCAGAGCATAGCTCTCTCCATTGCTCGCTGTGAGAGCTTATTTATAAGGCACACAGTTAGAGACCACGTCTCGTTTAATGTGTACATAAATGAATATACCGATGTTTCCAAGATGTGTAGCTAGATCACAAAGTAGATCCTATAGCCACGCTTAGTACAGCGGAGCCAGATGTAAAAGTTCAGTGATAAGCAAATTGCTAAAGCATCGTCTAGAGAATTCCACTGAGTCCCTTAGTCGACTCTTACCACAGAGATGGAGCTGGTGTATTATATTATAATCAGTGGTCGCAGTAGGTATATTGATTTTACATACTTGCGTCATGATATCATAACATGGACATGCATTTTTTCCGGAATGTACCGGAGTTTCCAAAAATAGCAGCATAGCGTTGAGAGTATTGATACATTTTTAACTAGTTTCATGTAATAATTTCGAAGTTTCGGTATTTTTATTTTATTTTTATCATAATAATCCGGAAACTCGGAGGCGTATCCATATTAACATATACGTTTGATGTCAATGACCTTAATTCAATATATCTACTCCGACCACTGATTATAATAAAGCATGCGCAAAGAAGAAATATCCATCAATATATCCCTAGAACGTTACCCTTTGCAAATACTTCATAGTTACAACATATATTTTTTTTGTTGTCGACTTATTTTTTAATTAGTATACTTACGCGTTCATAGACATTTAAAACTTTCCCACACATCCTAACATAAAGCAAGACAAACGACACAGCTCAATGTCTCCAACCAGTAATTTGATCAGCTTGTGTCAGTGTGCAAGTACCTCGACCCTCGTCGGCGTGATGAATCGTGGTCTGCAGCCTAGACATGCTTAATTACGCACAGAAAGACCACCTCACCACATGTAATGATTTCTTGTTAAGGTTTAGCCCGTATTTGGATGACATATTTTGGCCGTGATTAATATTGGGTATAATATCTTGACTAAGATAAAAACACTTCTCCATAATACAATCCGTTAGGATATGGTTGATCGTTTCATCATTAAAACATTGTGCTGAGGGATTCAGCTTTGTTTGCCGAGATTTGGCTTATGTATAGCTATCGGGATGAAAAAATAACGTTTTCAATAATGTAATTTCAAAAAGAGATGGTAAAATTCGTCATCCGAGTAATTGACCCGGTGGCTCAGTGGTAAGAGCGCTGGCACGGAATGCAGAGGTCGTGGGTTCGATTCCCACCCGGGTGAGGAATTTTTTCCATTTCTTTATTAATAATTTTACAAAGTAAGTTATTAATAAATTGAAAAAAATTTTGTTTGTAGGTAGTTATATTTATTAGTTATTTAGTATTTATTATGTTACGTATTATCACAACAAAATAAATTGAGAAGGAATTATATTAACTACATTCACCTACATGGTTCATTATGCAGTAGTATGCAGCCCTTAAAAAGCCATTTGGCATTATCTATCTGAACCCTTGAATAATAAAAAAATGTATTTATATGTCGTTGCTTACGACGCAAAACCTCAGGGATCATTGTGAGTTTATATCAATGTGCTTGTGAAGTCACAAGAATCTGTTAAAATATAGGTACTTTACAACTGCATCTTTTCAAAGATAATGGCTAACTATTCTGCCATTAATACATATTCAAATTATGCTTTTAATGGATTTTCATTTTTATCTTCCGACTAGAAGAACTTAAAATCTAAATGCACTGATAAGGTGATATAAACTGTTTGAGAAACTCATCTGTTTTATGAATCTCGGTAAATGGATAAAACGTGCTCAAACTTTAAGATCAAAATTAACGAGAAAATTTATAAACAAAATTATAGGTGTTCGATGCATTTTACCGCAGTAATAACGATCAGAATATTTTAAAAGGCAGTCTACGATGAATTTTGATAAAATTCATATTTTCAACATACCTACAAATGTAAGTAAAAAAGCGGCGCTAAGCGCAACCCTTACCACGCGGGGATTAAAGCTAACTAGTGCGAAGTATGTGAGACATTTTAATCTATCTAACCTTTTTGGAAATAATATGCTTCATTGTATGTTAATCAATTAATTGATGAAAATAATCTACACATATACTATGATGAATGGCGGACTGTCGTATCAACACAGCTTTAACTGCTGATCTAAACTAGGAGGCCGTATTCTTATTTGACGAAGCATCCAATAAATGATTCTTGAAATCCCCAAGAGAACGGGAGAATCAAGAATTATAAACGAACGAATTAATAGATGACAGAATGTTATAGGTACATATCCAAGACTTATTATTTGTTTAAACCTTAAACTCATCAAAAGTAAATCATTTATGAAACATCGCCTTTTCGCGTTAGAAGGCTATAATTTCCAAAAATAATATACATCATTAATTTAGTTAACATTTAATTAAAATAAGTAAAATTTAGAGATTACTATAGTTTTGATGCGAGTAAGTAGACTAGATTCGATCCCAGTCACGGGCCTGTACCAATGAATTTATGAGTATTTCATGTACATACAGATTTTAATTTGCAAAATTGTCATTTAGCTCGTGCCTGGGAAAGCATGTAAAACTGTTGGTCCTGCGCCTGATCTTTCTTCGATCGTGTCGGCTTTCCATACCATCGGACTATGAGAGTAACGGAATAGAGAGTGCATCTGTGTTTGTGCACACACTTGTGCACTATAATATCTCCTGCGTACCTGGCCAATCTCCGTTAGAGACGGCCATGGCCGAAAAATATAAAATACGGTCGGAGATCATCATCAAGTAGACGATATTATAAATGTGAAAGTGTAGATGTTTACTAGTCTTTCACGCAAAAACTACTCATCGATTTTGATACAACTTGACAGTTTATACAAAAGCACAACAAATAGAATAAAATTAACTCGGATCGAAGTTGCGAGCGGTCGCTAGTTAAAAATAAATGAGTGTATCCAATGGACACTCCGCAAAATGCCCTGTTGAACACGAATAATGCGCATGACTGGATTGATATCACATCAAATGCCGTGACATCTGATACAGCCACATGTTACGTCAAAGCTTTCCAATGAAATGATAATATCTCGCATGGTGTCGCATAAGAGTTTGTGTCAGTTAATTAGAATTTTTATTTTCAGGGCCGGTCGAACTATGTCTATGCCTATGTTCTTCCTCTGATGCATGCTTGAGTAACCACAGTATGCTAAAATACACTATAATCTGCATGTTAATGTAAGACGAATAATTGAAAGTAAAAACGCAAGATGAACATGAATGCGCAATTGAAAGCCCACCATATGTAGCTAAAATAAGAGCTTCATTCAGCCTTTCTGCTGCAACCTGCATTCACGCCTGTCTGCAACAATATCTATTAGTAACAATTGTACATGTACAATAACATAATCTACATATTCACTATGGGTGCGCCCACCACCGGGCCCTACACCCTTCACTGACCCTCGGATCTGATAACTCATAATTGCGACAACAGGCACTTGCACTAACTACAATCGCCATGAGAAACCAGACCCGAGCACCTAGCATGCAAGACGATACATTGCACCATTCCGAAATCAAAAACTAGATAAATAATCTACATATGTTTCGCCAACAACCGTGGCATCCTCAGGATTATAGAAATTAATAAATTAGTAAACCACTAATTATTATAAACCTCTAAAACCCAACACATTACTTACTTATAATCTACATATATTAAATTTTGATTCGAACCAATACTTTATCGTGATTTTACTAAACCTAAAGATTAAATGGTATGACCCCGTAAATAATTATATAAGGGTAGCATTATAACCGTTATATCTCTGTGTGTTATATAACACCAGTCTCTAGTTATCTCTACATTGACGTTGATGGATGCTCTCTAAATATAAATAAACATGATTCGGGAAACCACCCTTTTCTTTCCATTTTGAACATAGTCTTATCACGTAGGAAAGTCGCAAAATGTTTTAATAGATATTAGATTTATGTTCTAGGGAGGTGAAATTTTATATATGATGTTTTTATACTATCGTTAGTCTTGGTTTAATAAATTACTTAAAAAAAAACGGTAATCTCACTTACTGATGTCGTTTAAAACATAATAATAAACAGTTTCCATATAAATTAAATTTTAGCAACTAAAAACAATGAATACCTCAGTACTCAACTAATCAAAATTGTCAAATTGGCCAGACAAACAGACCCGAATTGAATTATATTCCATTCGCACAACATTCACACGAACAGCACAGTCAAACTACGAAGTTAACCTCCAATTAGTTAAACAGCTACACAACTGCGAACATTCATCATAAAACTCATTTGAATATGCAGAGGCAATTTAATTCCTGTATGACATGTTGCGTACGTTCTAATTTTCTTACTAATGCAATGTACGTAAACTCTTAAAGATTTGGGCGAACCCTTTATCTTTCCATCGTGACCTCAAAATTGCGTCTTAGCATTTACATAACAAATTGTGAAGCAGATTTAACAGAGAATCGAGCTTTTATACACTTCGGTATTGTACATATAGAACGACAGACTAGACTATTTATTGAGTCCACTTTTCATCATTGATACTTCATACCTATATAAATAGGTAGCATGAATAGCTAATGCTGGGAAATGATGTAATTTTTTTATTTATTTCTTGATCGGATGAAATTTATAGTGTCCAGTGTACATGCTAGTTTTATTATAGACAGATATTAATTATTTCTCGTGAAATTATCTTGCTTCGTGCGTCTATGTGCATTTATGCAGAAAAACGCAGTCTATTTACTCAACTTTGGACCCTAATATCTTGGGAACCAGATACTTCCCAGGTATCCTTCTATGGAGAAAAATGATCGCGATGATGAGGAGATTCCGTGGTTTTCGGGAACGTTGTCGACCAAAAATCACTTTGTATAGTTGGGAGTACGAAGGAGGACATACCCTGTTCTGCATCCACGCGGACGAAGTCGCTGGCAATAGTTAATATGTTATGTAATAAATAAGAAGTCATGTGAGTAATCACATTGAATAAAAATTTGCAGTGCCCGCACCAAAAAATATACATAAATAAACTTTTAAATAAATGAATTCTTATTTGAAACCATGAAATAAGCAATGTACAAAATATATATTTAAATTGTACTTACAAGGCTATACGGAATCGTTTGCATACACTTGTTCGGAATAAAAATCTCGCTGTGAACCCGCTTCTGGCTCCGTCAATATTGATTCCCATGAAACTACTGTACACATATGACTTGGATTCACGTAAATATTTTTCTATATTATTTATGGATGACGATTTCTAAAGAGGTATCAATATTAATGAAATATTTTAACTTTTAATGCCATAGTGATGTAGTTATCCCTTATTAATGAACGCAGAAGGATATTTCGGACTATGTTGTCAGTACGGGAGGCGCTGCTGCCCACCTCCCGGAAACTCTTAATCGCTTCATACGATACCCATGGGCAGGCAGGGGTGGTAGAAACTCTACTCTGCCGGCACCACACGGCGAGGTACCTATTCGTACTTCAATATCATCATCATCTTCCTGCCCTTATCCTATTTTTATAGGGTCGGCGCAATAGGGTTTCTTTCGAAATGCACTTTGCTAAAGTTTTCGTACTTAAATATCGTCTTGATATTTCTAGTTGGTTTAGTTGCGACTAACCGAACTATTTACACTTAATTAAGATCCCAGCCCGGTAATAAACCAAGATTACAGTTGAACAAATCTAAATTATTAGGCATTATAACCATTAGTTCAGTCAACTGGAAATTATAGGGTCGTAAGGGGATACATAGTTAAATCATATTAGTAGATAGAATATAATTTCCTCTCGGAAAAGCAAAGTCTTTCAAGTATAACCATGTTCTGGCGGATAAAATAAGATAAAAGTTCCAGACAATAAAGTCACCTTTATTGTTACCTTTACTCGGAACTTGCATCTTAATATCAAATTTATTTGAGGCCTTGCAGCCTTTTGTACGTACTCATACATAATGAAGATGGCTACGGCTACGTTATGCATAGTGACAGTAAAAGATCAGTGATAAATTGCTAGCTCATCTCCTTTTCAGCCTTATCATGAAATACACGAAAACAGTGATGCATATCTCTATTTAATAAAATAAAATATAATTCTACTTATCTACCATTTTTACTTTTATTTAAGTACGAATAGGTAGGTCATCATCATCATCATCATCAGCCTATTCCAGTCCTATTCCACTGCTGAGCGTAGGCCTCCCCCAGGGCACGCCACAAGACTGCCATGGGGATATTTGCTCATAGTCACCACGCTGGGCAGGCGGGTTGGTGACTGCAGTTTGTTTTTGGACTATGTTGTAACACGGTAGGCGCTGCTGCTCACCTCCCGAAAACCCTTAATCGCCTCGTACGATACCCACGGGCAGACATGGGATGGTACGAATTCTACTCTGCCGGCACCACGCGGCGTAAGTAGGCAGGTACTTGTTTAAAAAAGTATTCAAACTTATAGTTTCAGTTTAAGCACCCACTCGAATCATTGCAGTACCTACCTAATAGTCAGTGGTAACATTTTCCTTGAGATAACTGGGGTAGTAAGTAGGTACCTACCATGTTTTCATTGACTTAAGACCTTATTTTATGGTTAAGTGTGATTGCAATTTGAGTCAACGGTCATTGATATGGGGTGTACCCAGTATTAAGTACTTTTTAAAAGCAGTATTCGCTCTGAATGCAATTTTTACAATAATTCATATCTTGGTTTGACTTCTTATGGCTTACATTTAAGCTGCTGAATCATTATAATAATAAATCAATATTGATTATTTACTACTAATTTGATTTAACTATGTGAGAGGTGAACCTCGTTTAATTAACGTTTCGATTAGGTACATCCAACGTTTGGTTTTATCTTTTTTGAATAAATGACAAGAAAGTTATATTATAATATCTAATATATAAAATTCTCGTGTCACGGTGTTAGAAGTTAAACTCCTCCGAAACGGCTCGACCGATTTTCGTAAATCTTAGCATGCATATCGGTTAGGGTGGAGAATCGGACAACATCTATTTTTCATCCCCCTAAATTTTTTTATATATTTTTTTGACAAAATTTTTTGGTTTTATTTTTTTATGATACAGCATACAAAAATACATACAACCATGAATTTTCACCCCTCTAGGATCAACCCCTTTTACATGGCAAAACAACGTTTGCCGCGTCAGCTAGTAATTATATAAATATATTATATTGGTAATCACTATTTTATTCGCAAATTAATAATATTAAATCCGACCATGGGTCTGAACTGTACTGCCGCAAATAAAACACTGATTGGATTTTCTTGTAAAGAACGATGTCCAAATTTTTTGTTAGGTACTAAATTACTTAGGATGTTATTACAAAACAACTTTTTAGTTAAACACGTGCATAACGTGAGATTTATCGAAAAAATATATGGATTTCCTTTTAAACATACAAAACCCTCGAAAAACATAACCCTCCTTCAACGCAGTCGGTTAAAAAAGTAAAACAAAATTATTATAAGAATAACGAAACCAATATTGGTCGATAACATACTTTTTATTTTATTTATTGTGGTTTTTCAACGTCAATTTCAATTTATATTCTGTATTTAATACAAACTTTCTTTTATTCTATTTGAGTGGACAGTTATAGACGAACACAGCAAGTTTAATGAGGTCACTAATATTGAGAATATGTACGTATATACTGATTATTATACAATATATATCTTCGACAGCTCGTACATATTAATTATATGTATGTATGTACAAAATTTAAATGTTGTATGGGAAAACCCCATATATTGCCTTTCGAAAACTAAAAAGGTCATTCATTGCCCATATCATCGGTGTCATCGATTAAAAGCTTGGAAATACTCTAACTATTGGAAATACTCTTGCAAGTATAAGAAAATAACTCGTTTCATAAATGACGGTGTTACAAAAAAATGTTTCACCATAAGTTGCTTGCGAGCCCCATCATCAGACTCTAGTTTCCTTTATGTTTTGTGTAACTGCTCAAAATTCTCTGTAAAAATATATAAACAAACTACTTATGCTAATGATTTGTAGATATCCCTCGACTCCTCAAAGATTCCATCATAAAATATATTTAACAAAATAGTCTGTTTTTGTGACGTATTTTGACTAATAGTTCTTCACTACTGATTAAACTGGGTCTTATTATTAATCGTAAAAAATAAACATAACAATAAGTCGGAATACGTGGGTTCGATTCTAGTCACGGGCATGTACCAATGAATTAATTTCATGTACAGAATTTCTAATAAAAAATTGTTAATAGTGACAATTTTATTTGGCGTCAACGCGAAATGGCAAAATTGAAAAATATGTGGGTCAAATTAAAATAATATCTCTGTAAACTCGGATTCTCTGTCAAACATTTTATCGTAAAACGCTGAATACATTTACTTAATAAAATTATTTCCCACCTCAAGCGACTTATCGAGGACTTTGTATAATTCCTTTGAAGATAAAAACTCTGGGTTTCCGGTAAGCGGGATTAATCTGTCGGCAACCGGGCAACGGGTCGTAGATTTAACACGCGATAAAGCCGAAAAGTTATTTTTCTTCTTTTACTTTGGATCGCCGAAGTTGGACCATTTGCACTGTAACTTAACAGGGTACATAACTCATGTTATTTAAGACTGGCCATAAGATGACTAATTGACTTTACTGACGTACTTCTGAGAGGAAATTGTTTGATCTGTAGTTAAGCTTACTACCTGTTAAAACATCTTACAAGTTTAAAAATTCTAAAGGACATCAAGATTTTTTAAAAATTGCATCATGTAGGTACTATCAAGAACTCCGTTATTTTAGGTGTTTTTGATTAGATAGAATACTTTAAAAAATAACCATAGGTAAGTATGTTTTGTTTTATTAAAAAAATGATATTAATAATAATAATAAACTTTCCAAATACTATGTCATTTTATCCTAAAATTATACCAACAAGCCTGATCTGCACAAATAAATTTTAATGCAATAAAAAACAGCTTAAATGTACTTAAAAAGCCAATAATAAAGCATTCCAAATCTACCTGTAGCAAAAACAGATTCAACTTAAGTGAACCATACCTCACTCGATAGCTGAATCGGGTAAATAAATGTTTAAACGTCTGCTAGCGGACGGGCCTAGATTTACATTTGAAATGCGGGGGTCAGAGTTTTACTGCCTTTTTGCGAAGGTAACAAGAGCCTAACCTGGGTTTAGAAGTGGCAGAGCAAACAAATTAAAATATGCCATTTCTCTCTTTGCATGATGCGTTGTAGATTGCATTTTACATCACTTTGTACAAATATTATTATTATCTTCTCTTCTAAAGAATAAAACGACCGTCGATGAACCAAAAGAGGTTTTCTGGAATCTGGATCACAGAAAATTGAAGTTAGTGATGTCAGCATAGAGTACCTAGTATATTCTGCGAAAAGAGGTTTATGCTATTAGTTGTTATGCAATATAAAATTATTACTTAAAAAGTTCTACTATAATAGGTATACCCAGTATAGTTACGTACATCGTAACGGGCACTTATTCTTGTCATTTTGATGAGTTTAAGTTTATGGTTTATTCCGAACGTTCAGGAGAGGTGAATTTTAACGAAACTGACTTGTTTAAAAAACATGTAATAGATTCAGTCGTAGCTATTGTAGGTATCGTATTCAATTTTCAGGTGAATTGTGCTAAAACTTTGACCGTGTTATTAATAAAAATCATTGTTTAAGTTGAAATTGTCTAATTTTGATACATAGATATGCCATACATTTTGCTGTGAAGTATAATTTATAAACAGTGTGTCGCGGTTTTGTAATTCTGCGTTAGTTTAACTACTGTTACTTTATCTTCCTATGTCAACGTTTCCTATACATGAGTCAATCGGGATTATTCACACACGTAAATCCCATTTGCATTTGCCTATACCTATATTATTTGAAGTACTTTGAAAATATTTTTATAGGACATTTTTTTCACTGCTTCTAACTGCTTCCTGAACGATAAAGGTTCTTTGCTTTTCGAAATGGACGATATATTGTAAACATTGAAAGCTTTTACCACTATGTACCTATCAATATAGACTACAAGAAAATGTCAGTCTGTGATTAGTTTATACTCGTACTGCGCTTCGGTAGCTACATTGAAAATCACAGTACCATTTGACTATCTCATTTTCTGATATGGTTTTCCCATGAGATATAATGCGGTTTGATATATTTATGTCTGTTAGGTCCTGTAAATTATTCGGTGTTATTTTAAAATGGCGTCTAAAATTTAAACGGTTGAAAGTAAAATTTGTCAGAAAAACGTATGGAATATCTGTCAGATGTCCGTTCCTGGGGTTCCTGGTGGAATTCCGGAAATCCATTCTTATTTATACAGGGTGTAACAGAAAGGGTATGTTAAGCGAAAAGCTGTATAAATAGCCCACTATAGAGAACCTATTTCCAAAATTTGAGACTCGAAATCACATTTTTATTTTTCAAGATTGTATGAAATTTCCAGAGATATTTAAAAATTCTCCATACTATTGGGGAAAAAAAAAATGTGATTTCCGATCTCAAATTTTGTGGATAGGTTCTCTATAGTGGGCTATTTACATAGCTTTTCGCTTAACATACCCTTTTTGTTACACCCTGTATATTCAACGTCATAAACACTCTTCAAGTTTCAGATCTCTACGACGGTCACCTGTGTAATAGGTATAATATTTACAGTTTGGGATGTAATATATTATATTAGTGCGAATGGTCTCGTACAAAATGTATGACGAGCGATAAATTTTTGCATCTCAAGATGTAATGTATTATTACATAAATATAATACAATAATTATTATTACATTATTAATACCATAATAATTAATATTATATTACATCCCATAGTGAAAAGCCGACTTAAACCATCAGTCATTCCAGGCAAAGCATATTATACAGATTCAGTATGTTCTGCATTTCTGTAAAACAAATTGTAATACTGATATTTAATTAAGGTACTAAAGTAAGAGTTCCTCTAAAACATACAAAATTACAGTAGGTGCTTTTGAGGCTTCTAAGGACCAAGTTCTGATACGAGGTACATAATGCAATAATAACAATAAAGATTTTCCGGACTTCGTGGGAGAGCAATAAATAATAGAACTTAGCCGAAAAGAACTACGTTTATTAGTCAGTAATTGTATTTCGCAACTTAGTACATTGAGAGAGAAAAGTGAAATAATGTCTAAAACAATTTCCAACTGCTATTAGTGACCCAACTTTCTCTATAATTTCATATAGGTATAATTTGTGGCTTGTTACTTAGATATTCATTTTAGGGACATTTCTGGCATTGATTTTTAGTGAGGAATTTAAAGTTATAATAGAAATAGAGAAAATATAAAAATAGAATTTTTATTTGGAAATAAAATTTATTTTAGATATAAATATTCTTTTAATAATGTCTAGTAAAAACATAAAAGTTAAAACTTGAATACCCATTCTGCAACTTTTTTTTAAAAGTTATTATTTAAATGTAGGTATGCATCGCTCATGCTCGATACACTTAATTAATAATACCCATTTGAATTTGATATCGATAAAATAAATAAACCTACGCCACTAAAAGTACAGTCAAGAACAAATGGAAATACAATATGCAAGTTGATAAATAGCGCTTTGTGACTTAAAGAGAGAAACGAAATTTCATGACCTCCATGTATCCTTTTGTATAATCGTCAGTGATGTTACTCTTTCTTTTTATATCGATAATTTTAAGGATAGCCTAAATGAAAGCAAGAATGGAGGTGGGTTCGACCTTAATTTTAAGGACCCAAGGTTGAAACATTCAACACACCTCTATCTCATGTTGGATTTAATAAATTATGTAAAACACGAATGTAATTATACAACATTCCATTATGTAATGTTTTCTAATATTATAAATGCGAACTCTAAATACTGTCTACTTGTCATTTCGGTTCGCGTCAAAACGACTAAACTGATTTCAATAAAATTTGGTACATAAGTAATCTAGAGTCTGAGAAAGACTTAGGCAACTTTTTGTACCGGAAAATTTTGTATTTTTTTTTTGCAGTAAAAACAATCGACAAGTATCGATAACCACTATCGTATTAGGCAAGCACTAGCCACGTTAGAGTACGCGTACGTAAAGACATTAGTCGAAGTCAGCTTCATTTTCTACGGGTCAACTGAGCTTGGTAATTTATCGAGTGGTTCCATATATTTTTAGTCAGAACTCTTAAAGTGAAGTATTTGGGCCAAATATTCACAAGCCTCTTTAGCTATCGATTGATAATTATATTAATTGAGTTTCGAACATCCAATTCAGTCTTCGATTATATTTAACAAGCTACTTGTCATGATTTTTTTTATGTATTAAAATCAAAAATAATGGGCGCATAATTTGACGTAATAATCATGTCGGATTTTAATTGCTTAAATATATAGTAATTTGTTCGATCATTAAAGACAACAAAGTAGGTAGCGACTAATTTCCTTTTTATTATGTTACGTATTACATGTCCACTTTTAGTTTTATTTTATTATATCTCACAAACAAATGTTTACACACTACGTTTTTTTTGTGTAAATCTTTATATATAAAAATCTTCTGTTCGTGTTTGTAATGGATTTCCCTCTAAACATACACACAAAATTTCATCAAAATTGGTCCAGACGTTTAGAAGGAGTTCAATTAAAACCACATGAAAAGAAGATTTATATTGTTGTTTATGTTAGAACTTTTTGCATAGGATCCGGCAGACTGCGGTGCAGTCGAATATCCAAAAATATACTTTAGTTTTAGTTACGCCCGGTAGATGATTGCTATACAGTACAGTATAATCAAGTTAAATGGAACATTAAGATTCCGAGATGGCTCGGAATTTAAAATAAAATTCACTGGCCGTCTCAAGAATACTTAGATTAGAATTTATTGATTTGTCAGTTAAGACTACAATATAATTATAACTCTAGGCAGATTAAATTCCTAAATGAATCAGCCTCGATATGATAATCTAGGTATCTTTTTTAAAAATAATTGGTTGAACTAAATATTTTCAGTTCGAATCCTATCCTAATCTCTCTCCGATCGTGTCTGCTTTCCGTCCTATGAGAATTGAACTGTGAGAATAAGGAACAGTGCACCTGTGTTTGTATGTGTGCGCTATAATTTTTCCTGCGCAGTTGATCTCGGTTGAGATTGGCCTTTATGACCGAAATCATCATCATCATCATCATCATTTACAGCCCTGAGAAGTCCACTGTTCGACATAGGCCTCCCCAACAACCTCCACTCCGACCGGTCGGAAGCAGCCTGCATCCAACCGACGCCCGCAACCTTGACCAGGTCATCCGTCCGCGGGTGGCCTTCCCACGCTGCGCTTGCCGATACGTGGTATCCACTCTAGAACTTTCCGACTCCATCGGCCATCAGTTCTTCGAGCTATGTGCCCTGCCCATTGCCACTTCAGCTTGCTGGAACGTTCAGCTATGTCGTTTGTATGACATAGTATGACTTCGAAATACGGTTGGAAAATTTATTTATTATACCATATTTTTTAAAGTTTCTCAATACGAGTACGTTATAAATTCAGAATGATCAAAGGTTAGAAATTGTCAGCTTTGCTAACAGTTTAGTTATGATAAAAGTAGAGTACCTGAAACAGTGATAGCCCAATGGGTAAAGCCTCGAGCACACCGGATGCGGGTATGCGTACACGTAAACGTAGACGTACGTACGTCTGAGTTGTACAGATGGAACTGTATAAGACAGTTGACACACAGCTTGACGTCTACGCTTACGTCTAAGCATCCGATCTGCCCGTGCCTATACAGTTCCATACATTACAACTCAGAGGTACGTGTACGAGACATCTACGCTTACGTGTACGCATATGCATCCGGTGTGCTGCGAGGCTTAAGACGTGCGCCTTTCAGTCGGAAGGCGTGGGTCCGATCTCAATCACGGCCCTGTACCTTTACTGAATTGATTTCATGTACGGATTCATCAAAATTGTATGCACTTAGAAAACGAGGCTCTAGGGTTGCTGCGCGATCAGGCAACCAGCAGCCGGCTGTAAAACACCAATGCCAACCCGATCTCTGGCAATGTGAGTTTCGAAAGAAATTAATAACTTGCGCCATCGACCTCATAAATGACGGGATAATGGCAGGAAGAAGATGAAAAGTACCTGTTCAAGAATGAATAAGATTAACCACACTGCATGGATCGACAAATGGCTCAGCATGTTGCATCCATACTGAGAGCAGTTTTTGTTCGATGCTCAATGTGCGAGCGGTCTTAAAGCTATTTTTATAAATATCATTCTTAGATACTCTTCCTCTACTATAACTTAATACTTTAAGACAGCTTGAAGTATCAATATCATAGTGGGGGCATACAGTACCTACAGGATATAGAATTTCCGCTCGAGATGTCCGCATTGCCGTCATAGAGGTTCAGTTATTTCAATGTTCAAGAAATATGAGTGCGAATTATTATTGAGTAAAATAAGTATGTACATGTATATTTGAAAACGAAATAAATAATACGTATGAGTAATTTATACTATGTTCTACCTAGTTAGGCACTTTAATTTTATAAAGCACGTTCCATGGCTAAGGTTTATACTCAACATAAGGCACAATTTGTAAGTTGAAATTGTACTTTAAAAATGTATTTCTTACTTATTACTGAGATAACCATTTTGGCATTTATTTTTTCTAAATCCGTATTGAAGCCAAAGTAAACATTGAATTCGACAGATCGTATCATCCTATTACTTTTGAGGCCCTGGCACTCCCAAAAAAATCTACGTTTTCATCAATTTTTTAGCTATTGTAACAAGTCAAAGATATTTGGAATAGCAATAATATTTGGTTCAATACAACACCTGTAGACAAGGTAAGCCCCAATATCGATGTCGGCAGATATGTGGAATTATCTGGCTCTATGCCCACGCCGCCAATTCCAAGACTTGCCAAGTCACCTCTATTATTTTATGTACTTTTGGTAATGTATTGGCAATTTTAGTTTGAATGCTTACCAAAAACTTATGCACGCTATGGTATAACATATGTCTAAACCTGTAGGTAATGCAATAAAATAATTATTATTAAGGTGTCTCATTAGTATCTGAAAAAATTATAGTAATTTCATCCCTGTTATAGACCTATATCATTAGATTTTTTTTGTATGGATTTTGATGTATTAATAAAATTAACACAAAGCTCGTGCCTCGGGAAATATTTAAAACCGTTGGTACTGCACCTGATCTCTCTCTGGAGCGTTTCGGATTTCCGTCTAAACCATTGGACTATGACAGTGAAGGAAGAATTAATGACCTCTACTGGCGAATAAACTAATTCAGTCTTCGGATCGTTTTTTTAAGAACATTTTAAAGATTTTCATAAACATTACATTCTAAACATGCCATAAACGTCCATTATAATTCCTTTACTAATAATAAACACAAAACGCGTAATCCTTTGCAATCCATCTGTAAATAAATAACGGACGTAGCTTTCTCCGTGTGACCGGCACGTCACAAGACTGCATGGGGGGTTTGCGCCATATCACCACACCACGCTGGGCAGGCGGGTGTGACCGCAGTTTGTTCCCCAATTCTGGTACATTTTTCAACAGAAAGTCAGCCTAAGCTACCTCCCGGAAACCGTAGATATATCAAAGCCTCGTAGTGCGAAGCATTTCTGGGGTGGTACTGTGAAGTTATTAGGCGCATTTGCCAATATAATTGTTCGTATTAGGTATATCATACTGGGACCGCTGCATTCAAAATTATACTTAAGTAGAGTGGTAGTTTTGGTTTCTATTGGCTCTCAAAAGCCTTCTGTTTTTTACTGCTATATCTTCAACATGCACGCATAGGTTCTTCAATAACAGATGTACTATTATAATGTAAAAAATGGATGACTCATTTGCACACTTCTGCCCAATCTTATTGGGGGTTAATGGGCGTGACTATACAGGGTGATTTTTGGTCATCAACGTTCCCGAAAACTACAGAATCTCCTCATCATCATGATCATTTTTTAGTTCCATGGTCTAAGCATACCTGG
Source organism: Carposina sasakii (assembly GCA_014607495.2). Lineage (NCBI taxonomy): Eukaryota > Metazoa > Arthropoda > Insecta > Lepidoptera > Carposinidae > Carposina > Carposina sasakii. The sequence continues at coordinate 8,171,594 of CP053163.1, read as the reverse complement.
GAAGTGTCTGGTTTCCAAAATATTAGGGTACCACTAAGTTGAGTCAAAATAGACTGCATTTTTCTGCGTAAATGCACATTGACGCGTGTAGCTAGATTTTTTCACGAGAAATAATTAATACCTGTACTATGAAAAAACTAGCATAAACACTGGACACTATAAATTTCGGCCGATCAACTAAGTAAACCAAAAAATACATGGTTTCCCAGCATTTTTTTTGGTACATAAACTTACTTTATTTGATGGGTATAGAGTTGCACACCGTATCCTTCATTAAGGGTGGCAACGAAAAAACACCTGTGCATGTAAGTATGTAGGTATTCAAACTTTAGGTAAGTATCGAACTTTTACACTTCACAACTTTACTAGAGTATTCGATTGTTCGATATCAGCTGTATCGTTTTAGCTAGAAAACTCTACCAGAAGAATTAGTGTCCTGGGTCACACGCCGAAACTTGCTCGCTAATCCTAATGTAGTAGGATATTTGGGAACCCGACTGTGTTTTATTTCGCAGACTGAGAACAAATATGCGGATGAAGCTTTGCTTCACTGGCGATAATGATGAAATTAAATACTAAAGATCATAAAGAATCTCGGATTTTTAGCTTTTCCAATTTTGAAATTTCGTATGAAATCAATGGAAATTTTAATCTGTAATATGCAAAAAATCTCTCAGGATCGGTTATTAAAATTGGCTGTAACAGCAAATTTGAAAGCGTGAAGTGGTTTTATTACAGACAAACTTACTTTCATATTTATATATGTACATCTCAAACTATACCCTCAAATTGGTCAGAAGTGGCACAACATTAAAAGTGGTAAAAATTTGTACTATATCGGCCCTTGGTTCTCGTGAGCGAATCTCCTACCCCGAAATTCTAAGGTATGAAAGGCGTGAAGGGGGAGCTAGGTAGAGATGTATGTCTATTTTCGACAGTATTTAAATATTCGACTTTTAGAAATACAAATACATTTTTATCATTTGATTCGGGTTTCGTATTGCGAATGCGGGTCTATAATTTAACCTCCTTTATTTTACAACGTCAAATGGAAAGAACACAATGGACCTCTGTAGTTCGTATCTAATTTGTAATTAAAGATGGTTACCGCAATTTTAATGAATAAGTCAATAATTCATTAGTTAATACTTACACTAAATCTGCATTTTACTCTTCATAAATTAAATTAAACTCAACTGTATGTAATCTTTAATCAGTAATCGCACCGTTTATACCGGGAAGCCATTCAATTGATTGACGTGAGCTCAATTGAAAACACAAATGGAAGTTTAGTGATTGAGAAAGAATATAAATATGTATTGAAAAGTTGGAAACAATATTTTGAAAAGTTATTTGATAGGGAAAATACGCCAACCTCAGATTGAAGTTAGTACTCTGGCAACAGCGAGTATAAAAATAACTTTTCAAAATATTGTTTCCAACTTTTCAATACATATTTATATTCTTTCTCAATCACTAAACTTCCATTTGTGTTTTCAATTGAGCTCAGTTCAATGAAGAATTACACATACGAGTATATGAAGAGTAAAATGCAGATTTAGTGTAAGTATAACTAATGAATTATTGACTTATTCATTAAAATTGAAATTTATTAGATACGAATAGGTACTTTGACTAAATTATAGCAATACGAAACCCGAATCCTAACGAATATTTAAATATAAATACATACATATAGTCACGCCTTTATACCTTACGGGGTAGGCAGAGAACCAAGGGCCGATAGAACCACATGGTGCCACTTCTGACCAATTTGAGGGTATAGTTGAGATGTACATATATAAATATGAAAGTAAGTTTGTCTGTTACCACTTCACGCTTTATTTGCTGTTACAGCCAATTTTAATAACCGATCCTGAGAGATTTTTTGCATATTACAGATTAAAATTTCCATTGATTTCATACGAAATTTCAAAATTGGAAAAAAAAATCCGAGATTCTTTATGATCTTTAGTATTTAATTTCATCATTATCGCCAAAGCAAAGCTTCATGCATATTTGCTCAGCTGCAAACACAGTCGGGTTAATATCCTACTACATTAGGATTAGCGAGCAAGTCGGCGTGTGACCCAGGACACTAATTCTTCTGGTAAGTTTTCTAGCTAAAACGCAGCTGATATCGAACAATTATAGAAGTGAAGTGCAAAGCGATACTTACCTAAAGTTTGAATACCTACATACTTACATACAGGTGTTTTTTCGTTGCCACCCTTAATGAAGGATACGTACTCTATACATCAAATAAAGTAAGTTTATGTCAAAAAAAATGCTGGGAAACCATGTATTTTTTTTTATTAGTTGATCGGCCGAAATTTATAGTGTCCAGTGTTTATGCTAGTTTTTTCATAGACAGGTATTAATTATTTCTCGTGAAAAAATCTAGCTACACGCGTCAATGTGCATTTACGCAGAAAAATGCAGTCTATTTTCTCAACTTTGGACCCTAATATTTTGGAAACCAGACACTTCCCAGGTATGCTTCCATGGAGAAAAATGATCATGATGATGAGGAGATTCTGTAGTTTTCGGGAACGTTGATGACCAAAAATCACCCTGTATAGTCACGCCCATTAACCCCCAATAAGATTGGGCAGAAGTGTGCAAATGAGTCATCCATTTTTTACATTATAATAGTACATCTGTTATTGAAGAATATCCGTGCATTGAAGATATAGCAGTAAAAAACAGAAGGCTTTTGAGAGCCAATAGAAACCAAAACTACCACTCTACTTAAGTATAATTTTGAATGCAGCGGTCCCAGTATGATATACCTAATACGAACAATTATATTGGCAAATGCGCCTAATAACTTCACAGTAAAGAAATGCTTCGCACTACGCTTTGATATATCTACGGTTTTACTTAGGCTGACTTTCTGTTGAAAAATGTACCAGAATTGGGGAACAGGTCACAGAGATAGCGCAAAATGGTCGACGCCGGTCACACAGAAAGCACCCGTTATTTATTTACAGATGGATTAAAGGATTACGCGTTTTGTGTTTATTATTAGTAAAGGAATTATAATGTTTATGGCATGTTTAGAATGTAATGTTTATGAAAATCTTTAAAATGTTCTTAAAAAAACGATCCGAAGACTGAATTAGTTTATTCGCCAGTAGAGGTCTCTTCCTTCACTGTCATAGTCCAATGGGACGGAAATCCGAAACGACCAGAGAGAGATCAGGTGCAGTACCAACGGTTTTAAATATTTCCCGAGGCACGAGCTTTGTGTTAATTTTATTAATACATCAAAATCCATACAAAAAAAATCTATGATATAGGTCTATAACAGGGATGAAATTACTATAATTTTTTCAGATACTAATGAGACACCTTAATAATAATTATTTTATTGCATTACCTACAGGTTTAGACATATGTTATACCATAGCGTGCATAAGTTTTTGGTAAGCATTCAAACTAAAATTGCCAATACATTACCAAAAGTACATAAAATAATAGAGGTGACTTGGCAAGTCTTGGAATTGGCGGCGTGGGCATAGAGCCAGATAATTCCACATATCTGCCGACATCGATATTGGGGCTTACCTTGTCTACAGGTGTTGTATTGAACCAAATATTATTGCTATTCCAAATATCTTTGACTTGTTACAATAGCTAAAAAATTGAGAAAACAGATTTTTTTGGGAGTGCCAGGGCCTCAAAAGTAATAGGATGATACGATCTGTCGAATTCAATGTTTACTTTGGCTTCAATACGGAGAGAAAAAATAAATGCCAAAATGGTTATCTCAGTAATAAGTAAGAAATACATTTTTAAAGTACAATTTCAACTTACTGTCTTATGTTGAGTATAAACCTTAGCCAAACGTGCTTTTAAAATTAGTTAACTAGGTAGAACATAGTATAAATTACTCATACTTATTTATTTCGTTTTCAAATATACATGTACATACATTTTACTCAACAAATTCGCACTCATATTTCTTGAACATTGAAATAACTGAACCTCTATGACGGCAATGCGGACATCTCGAGCGGAAATTCTATATCCTGTAGGTACTGTATGCCCCCACTATGATATTGATACTTCAAGCTGTCTTAAAGTATTAAGTTATAGTAGAGGAAGAGTATCTAAGAATGATATTTATAAAAATAGCTTTAAGACCGCTCGCACATTGAGCATCGAACAAAAACTGCTCTCAGTATGGATGCAACATGCTGAGCATTTGTCGATCCATGCAGTGTGGTTAATCTTATTCATTCTTGAACAGGTACTTTTCATCTTCTTCCTGCCATTATCCCGTCATTTATGAGGTCGATGGCGCAATATTAATTTCTTTCGAAACTCACATTGCCAGAGATTTGGCATTTGTTTTACAGCCGGCTGCCTGCCTGACGCCAACCCTCCTCCTAAGTGACAATTTTGATGAATCCGTACATGAAATCAATTCAGTGGTACAGGGCCGTGATTGAGATCGGACCCACGCCTTCCGACTGAAAGGCGCACGTCTTAAGCCTCGAGCACACCGGATGCATATGCGTACACGTAAGCGTAGACGTACACGTACCTCTGAGTTGTAATGTATGGAACTGTATAGGCACGGGCAGATCGGATGCTTAGACGTAAGCGTAGACGTCAAGCTGTGTGTCCTGTCTTATACAGTTCCATCTGTACAACTCAGACGTACGTACGTCTACGTTTACGTGTACGCATACGCATCCGGTGTGCTCGAGGCTTTACCCATTGGGCTATCACTGTTTCAGGTACTCTACTTTTATCATAACTAAACTGTTAGCAAAGCTGACAATTTCACCTTTGATCATTCTTTTATAACGTACTCGTATTGAGAAACTTTAAAAAATATGGTATAATAAATAAATTTTCCAACCGTATTTCGGTCATACTATGTCATACCGACATAGCTGAACGTTCCAGCAAGCTGAAGTGGCAATGGGCAGGGCACATAGCTCGAAGAACTGATGGCCGATGGAGTCGGAAAGTTCTAGAGTGGATACCACGTATCGGCAAGCGCAGCGTGGGAAGGCCACCCGCGGACGGATGACCTGGTCAAGGTTGCGGGCGTCGGTTGGATGCAGGCTGCTTCCGACCGGTCGGAGTGGAGGTTGTTGGGGAGGCCTATGTCGAACAGTGGACTTCTCAGGGCTGTAAATGATGATGATGATGATGATGATTTCGGTCATAAAGGCCAATCTCAACCGAGATCAACTGCGCAGGAAAAATTATAGCGCACACATACAAACACAGGTGCACTGTTCCTTATTCTCACAGTTCAATTCTCATAGGACGGAAAGCAGACACGATCGGAGAGAGATTAGGATAGGATTCGAACTGAAAATATTTAGTTCAACCAATTATTTTTAAAAAAGATACCTAGATTATCATATCGAGGCTGATTCATTTAGGAATTTAATCTGCCTAGAGTTATAATTATATTGTAGTCTTAACTGACAAATCAATAAATTCTAATCTAAGTATTCTTGAGACGGCCAGTGAATTTTATTTTAAATTCCGAGCCATCTCGGAATCTTAGAAATGTTCCATTTAACTTGATTATACTGACGCCCTCGTTGGTGGATTCACCTGAAATTCATTATGTCCTTTTTATGAAGAGATGTATAACTTTACCTTTCAATAGCCAAGGCCAGTAAAGTTGTTTGATCAACTTACCTACTATCTACTACTACCATTAAGTAAAATACATAGACGTGATGTAAATTAATAGGCATGGACTTATTTCGTATTTTGTTTATGCATATGTATATTTTGTGAAATGTAATAGTTTTAGCTTTAATTATAATAGTGTGTGTTCTCAGTGAAACGTGTTCAAGGACACTGATGTAATTAGTATTCTTTTTATACAATTATGTTTTACATATACATCTGTGTCTGCTTGTTTCCAAATAAATAAATAAATAAATATTTGCTGAATAATTTGATTTTCTTAGAAAGAACATTGATATTATAATGTATGTGATAGAGTTGAAATTAAGAGTGTTTTTATACTAGGTAAATTGCTTTGTACATATTGTGGTCTAAGATTCTTATCGATGTTTTGCGATGCCATTATTAATCTTTAACAACTGTACTTTTAAAATTTATGGTCTCCCTTGATCGTGGTGGCATATTCGATGTTTGAAAGGTGTAAGCAAAACCTTGAAAATTTAAAATATTTTATTAATTCGTGTTTACTATTGATATATATGTTTTTTCGCATATTTCATACCAGTGAGTATTCTTAAAACATCTTGATTTGATCTACAAAATTGAATTGAACAAATATTACTATTCAAAGATTCCACAATAAATATACAATTTTGTACGTTTCTGCATGAATACAAAACCTCTCAAGACGTAGATATCTTTAAAGTTTTCTCATGCTTATTGGCAGTTGCAATTTTACTGCTCAAGATGGCAAGTTACTACTACCACTCCGCTTTGACTTGGTCGTGCAATAAATTTTTAGTGCAAGAGAGCTTAAGGACGTCCCAGTCTTGCTACTATAATAAAGTGTTAATGAGGTTTCTGAACTTTATGCTCCTGACCAGTCATTTAAGGTTAACTTAAAACTGTAGGATGTATATCGCCCATCCTTCGGCTGGCTTGCATTACTAGGTAACCATGGTGACCGGCAGATAACAGGGAATGTCAGAATAATATATTTTTGTGATCAATATTTTTTACGTTTATACATTAAATTGCACGATACACCATCACACTGGCGGCCCCACGTAGGGCGCCAGTGTGATGGTGACCGGCAGATAACAAGGAATGTCGGAATAATATAGTATTGTGATAAATATTTTTTACGTTTTTACAATAAATTGCACGATCCACCATTACAGAATTATAAATAAACGCGTTATTCCTATGGATAATTATAGAGAAAGATGAAGACCTAAGAATTCCCACTCGGGTGAACAATTTTTTCCATTTTCTTTATTAATAATTTTATGACCTAAGAAGTGTTGAATGGACTATGTAGGAGAAGATATGCGTGTTCTGACAGTGAGTAATGAGATGACGGATAATAGGGATAAATTGAAGAGGAGTAGGTACATATTGCGCCGACCCCAAGTAGAATGGAAACAGAGCAAGAAGAAGAAACGCGTTTTTCTTATAAACTAATATACTACCTAATATGAAACATTTGAAAGCCTCGAGCAAACCGAATGCGTATGCGTGCACGTAAGCGTAGACGTATACCTCTGAGTTGTAATGTATGGAACTGTATAGGCACGCACACGCATCTGGTCTCCTCGAGCTTTTATACAATAGATATACATTATTATTTAATATTTTTTGTCACAGGTTATTCCACCTCGGAAATGTAAAACTGCCAGAATTTAATTATAATTTTCTATTTTTTCACTACGAACTAAAACAATGGAGATTGGAATTTATTTAATCATAATATTTCATTCTGTATATTAAAAATATAGTGCGATTTTGCGGTTTCATTTGCTGTATTTACTCATAGACCGACTTAACTCCGGGGAATACGAGTGCTTTTCGAATAATTATGTTATCATTTAAAAAGAACTTAATAAATTAATTTCATAACCGGTGTTGGTTAATGATGCAAAATGTTTAATGCGACTACTGTTAAAATAAGTGGAAATTTATTTAATCTCTATTTGACAGACATTTTAAAATAATTTAATTGGATTTTAATTAAATACAAATTGAGATAGATAATGATATAATATTTATAAAAAATTTCATAATAGACAATTTATATAGGTACGAGTACTCGTACCTATATAATATACCTATATAATAATATAGTGTGGTGGTGCTGTTCTTTAAAAAAGGCGATAAAGCCTTGCTGAAGAACTATAGACCCATCTCGCTTCTGAGCCATGTCTACAAGTTGTTTTCAAGGGTAATCACGAATCGTCTTGCTCGCAGGTTTGATGACTTCCAGCCTCCCGAACAAGCCGGTTTCCGAAAAGGGTTTAGTACCATAGACCATATCCACACGCTACGGCAGATTATACAAAAAACGGAAGAGTATAATCGGCCACTATGCCTAGCATTCGTGGACTATGAGAAGGCCTTTGATTCGATCGAGACATGGGCAGTGCTGCAGTCTCTCCAGCGGTGCCATATTGACCATCGATATATCGAAGTGCTGAAGTGTTTATACAGCAACGCCACCATGTCGGCACGAGTACAGGAGCGGAGCACTGAGCCGATTTCATTGCCGAGGGGAGTTAGACAAGGAGATGTTATTTCTCCGAAGCTCTTCACCAATGCAGTGGAAGACGCCTTTAAGCTTCTCGAATGGAAAGGACTCGGCATCAATATCAATGGCGAATACATCACTCACCTTCGGTTCGCAGACGACATCGTGGTCATGGCAGAATCGCTGAAGGATCTAAGCACAATGCTCGATGGCCTCAATCGAGTCTCCCAACAGGTGGGCCTGAAGATGAACATGGACAAGACGTAGATCATGTCGAACGTCCATGTGCCGCCCACTCCTGTACTGGTTGGGAGCTCGATGCTCGAAGTTGTTGACAAGTATGTTTACCTGGGACAGACGGTCCAACTAGGTAAGTCCAACTTTGAGAAGGAGGTAAATCGTCGAATCCAACTCGGCTGGGCAACTACGAAGCTTATTTGTGTCCAAGATACCCCAGTCCTTAAAGATGAAGGTATTCAACCAGTGCGTGCTGCCGGTGATGACCTACGGTGCCGAGACGTGGTCTCTAACTATGTGCCTCATAAAGAAGCTCAGGATCGCACAGCGAGCGATGGAGAGAGGGGATATGCTTGGGATCTGATGGCCGACGGAGTCGGAAAGTTCTAGAGTGGATACCATGTATCGGCAAGCGCAGCGTGGGAAGGCCACTCGCGAGTTGGACGGACGACCTGGCCAAGGTCGCGGGTGTCGGTTGGATGCAGGCTGCTTCCGACCGGTTGGTGTGGAGGTTGTTGGGGGAGGCCTATGTCCCACAGTGGACTTCTCAGGGCTGTAAATGATAGGTACCTATAATCATTTTGATATTTCCTCAGAGTTTTATTATCTTATTTTACAAATATGTATACATATTTCGAATACAGAATTATCGCGTATATCCAATATTCAATAGAGCAAATGAAATAAAAAGTTGTATCTTATTAGTTTTCGCAGAATTTCTACCAATATTACAAATGTGAAAATTTGTGAGAATGTAAGTTTTCCTTTCTGTGAAATTGTCAGTTGCTATATGATATGTAAGTATATAGTAAGGCGATAAACACACTGCCACGCACCACGCTGCATATTGCGAGTCGGCGGACCTATGCGTGATCTGCATGAACGCGCGTGGATTCATTTTCTGTGTGTTGGACTGTGCATGTTTTCTAAACAAACGGAGATACTTACAAGCAACAACGTTAAAAAACGCATTCACGCGCTACGCTGCATGGTGCGTGGCAGTGTGATAAAGGCTCGAGCACACCGGATGCGTGTGCGTGCACGTAAGCCGAGATCTATACGTACCTCTGAGTTGTAATGTATGGAACTGTATAGGCACGGGCAGACAGGATGTGTATGCGTAGACGTAAACATAGACATCAAGCGGTGACAGTTCTATACATTAAACTCAGAGGTACGTGTACGTCTACGCTTACGTGCATGCATACGCATCCGGTGTGCTCGAGCCTTAATCGCCTAACTGTACGTACATAATTATAACTGCATCCTATAATATATTATGATCTTTTATTTACGAGCACATAAACGAAGTTGTAGGCATCAGCTAGTACACAAATAGACTCGAAATCTAAATCGATAGTCAATTAGACTTGAGTGATACTATTAAAGTGTTTGATGTTTCAAGCATCTAGGTAAGTACGTGAGGTCAATGTTGATGTTACTAATCGACAAGAGATCGTTAAATTGTAGCTTCTAGATTGGTTCTGTTTTGCATTTGTTAAATAATCATAGTAAATAACTAGGTTGATAACAAATCTGACATTTTGTACGCTGTGTTTATGGTACTGATCTGTATTTTTAGGCGATTAACATACTGCATCGCGACACTGCGCGTCTGGTATTCACACAGTGGCCCCCTGATTACCTAATTTGCAATAGCAAAGCCGAAGCAGCGCGATAGTGAAAACTGCGTGTGTGTGTGCGCGCAACGAGCGCAATGCATCCTCTCGCGCCCCACTCCACGCCTCGCGTACACACACATACACACATGCTCAATTTTCGCTATCGCATTGCTTCGACTCTGCTACTGCATATTACATAATCAATTCAGGAGCGGGTCCTACATTTCCTCTGACCCTCGAATTTTATTAGTCATGTTTGCACAGTTTTGCAGAGATTATTGCAGTCCTAATGAGAAACCCAGATCCATGAGCTGATTACGTAATTTGCAGAAGCAGAGCGATTGCAATGCGTCAATCTAGTTAGCTACTTCGAAACTATTTATGTTAATATAATAAATGTTTAAATAAACCTAGATTGGTAACATATTTACCTAATTGATCTAAAACTATCTCTCTCTATCAAAATTAATGAAATATTTGAAGTTAGGGAATTTCATATTTGTCTTTTGTAAACACGAAGAGATTTAATCTATAGATAACGGAAATGTATTTAACCGTGATTAAAATTCATTGCTAAAAAGCATCGTATATTATTTAAATATGGTACTCGTATATTCACACCAACTGAAAAAACATTTCAATGTGTATTTTTCAATTTATCATTTTGCTAATCTGTATGTTTATAAAATAAGTCAACATTGGTATTACAATGATGGCAATAGATCAAAGTTGCATGGTACAACTAGTTGGACTTAGCAGTTGGACATGTGCCCCGAAAGGATTTTTTTACTGTTTGACCCTTAACAACCATAACGTATCTAAATTAACGTCATCAAGATGCAAATCAAAATTGCCAAACCATTAATGGAAGCCAAATCCCTAAACTGGGTTTTCCTCAAAATTTACTGGATTTGAAATTGCGCAAATTCTAAACCTACTTGTATCTGTCACCTTCTAAATCGATAATTTAAAGTCTGTCTGGTTGCAAAGATTTGAATTTTAAATTTTCTCCCGGAGACAGCTTGTCAGTATCGGCAGTGATAGCAGCATAAAATATCGCACTAAAAGTGCTTATGTAGATGATGTAATTTTATTTACTCACTTTTATGCACTGTATTATTATTTTTATTTTTTTATTATAAAATAAATACAGTGCAAAACTTATGTCTAAATTGAAGTCCCACAAAACTGTTGAAACAGTTTGTCTGCGGGATCAAGAAGGGTACCTTATAATTATTATTAATAAATATTGGAAGTAAGTACTTATTATCTATTTCTAATTTAGTGTAGGGAAGTTTTGTACAAAAAGGTGTATATCCAATTAGAAAAAAACCGAGCCAAATGAGTAGAGCCCTCGCTCTCTACTTTTCTAGTTTTTGATAAATGGTTATCAAAGTATTATTTATCAGATTATGGTCAAACAAAATTGTTCTGCTTAGCCACCTACCTTGATTTTGAAAAAAAAAAAAAACATTGTAGAATCTTCATAAATATTATGCACTTTTTTCTGCATTTTTTACAAGAGGAAGGAACTTTAAACAAGTTTTTTTTTTCCAGAATCTCTATAACCTATCGACACTGTAAGTTGGAAAGTAATTAAGACTATAGCGCTGGAACATTTCACTTTGACTAATTGCAGTTTTTCTTGTATAATAACTTTCATAACGATAGCGCAAACTTCTTTAAGGTTAGTTAATTAATAAAGTTGTTGCGCAGACTAATAATTAAAAATATTACGTCGTTTAAAAGAACAAATGAGTGAGTAACAACAACATCATAATCAATTATTTGAAATATTTGAACATATTATAAAAGTTCTAACTATATTTAAATAGGGTCGTTTACAGTTTCACACACATATATCAACTTGTAATAATCAAATCGTAATATTTTTTTTTTACAATTAGCTAGGCAAACATTTGACCGCCATCGTGCCTGATGTTAAACAAGATATAGCCTAGGGTGGTACATGTTTGCCTAGAAAGTGCCTATTCACTCTAGCTTTGAAGAGACCAATGTTGTAGTGCTCGGGAAATACATCGGCAGGAAGTGCATTCCTTAGCCGTTTGCATTACAAACGAGTTAGCATAACGTTTGTTGCGGATGGGTGGGATATCAACAACATAAGGGTGATACGCTAGTCTGCGTCTAGTATCCCGATGGTGAAAAGGGGCTGGTGGAACTGTATTGTGAAGTTCCTACGCACACTCTCCAAAGTGTATCTTGCAAAACACTGGCAATTTTACGGCGGTGGGTCAGGTCCTGGAGATTCGAATTTGCTACGAATTTCACATATAGGAATGATTTTGATAAGTTGATTTAAATAATCAACAATCAAATAAAATCAAATTCTGATAAGAATAAGATGTTATTCATATTCAACCATAGGAAACTACCCCATTGTTCGAGATAGGTACTACCAAAATAAATAATACATTGCCAATAGTAATTTACTTAAAATCCAAACTACTAACGTCTCTGTAGCAAACTGCCGCAGCGAAACTGTAACTGCGAAATCACAGTAATTTCGCCTTTTCCGGTGTGTAGGAGAAGCGGAACACTAGCGTAACAAACAGCATACTTTAACACATACGAGTAGATGTAACTATATTTTTGTCTCTACCTCCCGGGCAGTTTCGTCGATCTGCTCCGACACCTTCCACACTTTTCCAGCTGATATTATGTATTTTGGGCATAAATTATTAGAAATTAATATAATCCTTATGCCAAAGACACTAAATTTTACCTTTTATCGTAGTACTCGTACCTTATAAAACTACGTTATAAAAATTTCTTACTCTGTACATATTTCACAAAACTAGTTGGATCCTTATGCTCTGTGAATGTTAAAAAAAAAGGTTCCAGAAAAACAGACAGAACTGCTAGGTACCTTGGAACGTGAGATGTTTGTAAAATTTGTTCAAGTGTTTACACTCGATGGTGGGGTTTTATGCAAATTATGGAGGAAAAAGTTTCGCTTAATACTTCTAATTGGGCAGTAGCACCGACAAAATTTATTTATTAAGTCCATTGGGCAGTAATAAGAATGTGTGTTTGGGAAATATACATAGGTCTACTGTCTACGTGATATATTTTATTTAAAGGTTTATTATACAGTTATGACCTCCACACCAAATTTATCTTTAATGTCTTTTCGTATTTTATGTTAAACTCCATGTAATTAAAACTATTAGGTATAATACTGTGTGGTATTCTCTATTTATACATAACTATAATAATAACGAAGAAGAGGTCACGACTGCAATGTTCAAATTACTAAAAAGAATAGTAGCTAAGTGTTTAGAGTACAAAGAAAGATGAGAGCATTCGGCCATTACTTTTTACAATCCCTTTCAGGAGTGGTAGATCTCAGCGCTCGTGTAGAATAGAAAGATCTAGGAAATGCTATAACTCAGTGTGATCCCAGTTCAGAGCGAAATAGTTTGCGATGAGAAACTTGGAAATTTTAGGACAAATGTCTTTTTCTGTATTAACTTGCTTGTAGGGTTCCTGATTAACGCAGTCAACCTTCCAAAAATCCTTAGAAATACAAATGTCCTAGAATTAATATAACCACTACATTCACTGTTATAATAATTAATGATTATTCATGAGTCGAGAGACAAGCAGTGATAAATATTCAGTATTCACCTAAATCTTGACAATAATGGCGTAGTATTAAGTATACAGTCTTGTTTGAATTGAGAAGGAATGAATAATACATTTCATTCAAGGTTTAAATTTGTTTTTAATTATAATTTTCAGATTTAAATAATATATTTTTTAGATATGTAATATATTATTTATTACACGTAATTATCACTTTACCGGTTTGATAAAAATATTTACTTAATCAATAGCTTATACTCATTTACTAATATTTGCACTGCAAGTCTTAGAAATTACTACAAAAGAGACAATCTAAAATAGGTATTCCAGGGCGCATAATGTTGATATTATGGTGCTTATGTATTTTTTTATATGTTGCCTTAGTAATCACGATGCAAGTCCTTAGTAATTTTAGTGTCGGTACAAGTATGATAATTAATTATTTTATTATTTGTTTTTCTGTGCTCAAGCAGATGAAGCCTCGCATCTGCTTCCGTTCATGTCGTAAGTGTCGACTAAAAGACTCAGACGATAAGCTGGCAACTTGCCACCGATAATTAACATTTGTTTGCTTTGCTATACGTAGCTGTGTGATCTCCTTCTTGATTTTGCAGTTCTAGCTGCCCCATTTTCTAAACAAGTTCTTATTCTTTATAAGAAAATAAAATAAACTTATAGTACTAGCCAAGTGCGAGTCGGCCTCGTACACGATTCTTCAGACTATCACAGTTCATTAAATACAGACTTGTGACATATAGAACAATAACGGTCTTAGTAATAATATTCCGTTTTTACCTTTTGGGTAAAAGGGCAGATACGTGGTATTATGTGACATTCATACATCTACCCTAATATGAAGAAAAATGAATGGACAGGGGGTCTACTCTGAAGTGACGAAAACGAAGTATCGGCAGAACATCGAGGTGTTTCCTATTACGAACTACTTCGATCGGGTCAGTCGCGCCGGTTTTTCATTCAGTCCGATCGAACTCTATTTGACAGGCTTATAATATTAGTCAATGTGAATTATTCTCTATGGTTCCGAATGAGTTGTGAACTGAATGTTGTGAACATCCGAAGCAATTTCGTAGTAGGGTCAAAGGCTTCGATTCGGTCGGGCTTCGGTCGGAACGAAAGATTCGAAAGCGGCATTTCAGAGTAGACCCCCAGGCTCCAGATAGGGGCTCATTTGTAATAATTTATGTTACACCTTTTTACGTGTTTTTTACTGTCTTCGTTTCTATCTAAGATTTTTATATTTCTACTCTATTTGTCTTCTTTAATTGCTGCTATTCTGTGCATGTGTAATCTTCAATCAAAAACCTATCACATTATATTCCATGAAGTAGATACGTCATAACTTCACTGGTTATTTGTATAAGCATACTCACCACGACTTTTCACAACTGGTTCTATTTCTACGTAACTTTTTTCATTTTATGTGGGCCAGAGTAATTTCCGAAAATTTGGACCTGAAAGCAGGTACAAGCATACATTTCTCCCTAACATTATCTGCGATATTTAAATTAGTTAACATTTGACCTTATTTCATCCCATGGTGGGAAGAGGTCTAAGGTGGAGTATACACCGAAAATGCCTATTCACTCTTGACTTGCAAATTCCTATATAACGAGTAGGTGCTTTTATGGGAAAATAGAGATGGGAAGGATATTCATCGCGTTTATTTTCCATTACATTTCTTGAGTTATAAGAAGAAAAGATAATGTTCTAAATAAGAAAAACAGTGTTGGAGAACTAGTCAAAGCCCGCGACATCGTCCGCGTGCACAAAAGAAAAAACTAAATGTCGAAATTTTCCGGGAATAAAATGTGTCCGGATTAAAAATTCTATGTTCTTCTCCATATAGGGGGTGCTATGTTTACGAATGCAAATTTAAATTAATAATAAACAAGGTAACTTTCGCATTTATAATACTCGTATACATGTATAGTTGGGAGGAAAGAAAGTAAAAGCAACACCATATATTCCCCATACTGCAAAGGTAGGCGAGAAATAACATTTCCAAATCCTTCGAATTACGAAGTTAGCACCTATGATAATAATAATAATTAGCCCTGCTATAGCGAGCTGTTGTTGGGAGGTAGCGTTCCCATGGACCTGAATACCGCCTGCCACCTAACAATTTTAAGACTTAGTTAGCCCGGTTATCCAACCAACCCCACACAACATTCAGTGCCATAGCTCATGACCTTTGTTTCCCGTCGCATGACATAGTTCTGCACTCCAATATTCTTGCATATGGCGGGGACCATCGCTGGGTGTATCATGTGCTCGGCGATGATATCCGCCATGTGTATCTCACACTATATTAATGTTCTCTTAAAAGGGCATGCTCAAAAAGCAAACGTCGGTTGATTTTAGCGGCTAGCAATACCTGGACACACGGTGCTAGTAATGAGCACGTGCTCAATAAAAGCATGCTTTAGTAATGAGCACATCTATGCCAGTCAAGGAGCGCGAAGTCGTGGATCTGTGCTGCGCTCCATGGCACGCTGGTATTTTAGGAAGATAATCAGGCTGTATTATAGATAAATAAAAGTCAGTTGTACTTAATCATTTATTTTTTTACTTTATTATTATTACAACCCCTTAACATAGTTTTTAATGGTTTACTGATTATAGACGTGTTGTGGTAATATGAACAAAGTGTGCATTAACATATTATTTAAAATGCTGATTATTATATTACGGCTTAGACATTTTATTGTTTTGAATAAAATATGTTTGTCATATAATTTAGAAATAAACAAGTAATTTCAAATATTACCTTTATTCTAAACTGTACAATTTATTTAATTTATTGCCTATACTTAAAACCATATAAAGTAAGTACTTATATAATATTATTTAAACAAATGATTATTTAAAAATTGGTTATATTTAATTTTGTGTATTTTTGTATATTATTATATACAATTTAACATAAATTTATTAAATTTTATTTTGATTATAACGCTTATTTATTTAATTGTTCGTCTATAATTAATCACAGTTTATTATATTCTGTAATATGTAAATAAGTAATATTTATTTAACGAAAAACTTAACTTATTCGAAAATCTTTACTTCATTGGGTTCACTTTCTTATAATACAGGCTTTTGTAGTTAAAAGTATAATTAACATTAAAGTAATTAGAAGTATGTATTATAAATATTTAAAATACTTACGGATAACATTTAGGGTCTTACCCAATTAATCAATTCTAGATTCATTGTTTATAATTATTATTAATTATTTATGAATAAAGATTTTAAACAATAAGGATAAGATAATGATAAATAAATATTCACTCATAAAATTAAATAATTATTTATTCTAATCAACCAATCAAGTAAAAAACCCAGAAGATAAAATATCAACTTATTAAGGGCCGATTTTTCCGATGGACAGATAGTCTATCTGACGGATCAACTTGATATTGACTGATGATGTAGACTGCATCAACTTTGTCCTTCAAAGAGGCTATTTGACCATTAAAAAAAAAATTACCCGTGATACTACCAATCTTTCTACTAGTAGTAACATCGGTAGTTCAATTACCCTTTTTATAACACAGTAAAAAACTGGGCCCTTACAAACATTGACTATTAAGCAATATGGACATAAGAACATCGATGATATACCACAATTTTCACTATTCGAATCTGACTTACAGAGAAAGTATTTGATTAAAAACAAAAAAATTAGGGATGCCTGTCATGGGATCCTTCTGCAGTTTAGTCATTATTTTTGCCTAGTTAGGTAAAGATAGAAGTCTCGTAGGTTTGTCAAGCTTTCAGTAATATCCTGTTGTAGGCATTAGGAATTTTAAGACATTTGTGTATAGAAGTATATATATATAAGTAACGTCGCCTTCATGTATGATGTTTTACAAAGCCATCCTACCTGTACTGGTAGGTACTTTATAATAGGGTTATTTAAACATTATATCACTGTAAATATCTAACAAATTACTCTATTGTAACCAAGTCTTGTTATAACATCCATTTACTCAGAGAAACACGTCCATAGGTGAATAAACCTAAATCAATCTTAAGTTTGAGATCGAAAACAAATCTATTTGTTCAAATATTAATATTACTCGCATAATGTTCAAGTAGTTAAAATTAATAAAGCCGTTAAGTAAACTAGAGACAAATTCTTGGGCTGCCAGAAGAGAGCTCCTTTGTTCCAGGTGTCGTGGTGAACTGCTGCCTGATTTTCTCCTAAAAGAATATTCGTTTTTAGATTATGTATTTTGCTTATTTTTTAACATGATTAGGTACGATCATTCTCCTGTACCAGATGTTTGATTCTATAAGTATTTTGGCAAAAAATCATATTTAATTGAGCTAAGGTAAATCAATCAAATTCAATCTAGCTGTCATTACAAATTTCAATTTCCGTATTTTCAATAAAGAATATTTCAAGCATTAAACTCATCGCAAAATAAAAGGCCTATTTTGACATTTGTCTTCGCGACCGAACTAGTGATGTAACCATACGACTTAATACTCGATACTCACGATAAATCGATTCAAGTTTGCATGAGTATTTATCTGCATGAATATGTATTGTAAAGTGCTTTGGATTACAGTTCTGATTTGAAAATATATCATTTTAGGCCAAAGTTTACATCGATCATTGTAATAAAAAGTTTGTATAGGATGGATGAATTTTTGTTACTCTTTCACGCAGTAACAGCTTGACGGATCAGACTGAAATCTAGATCAGAGAAAGGTTATATTATAGTCTGAAATAACATTTAGGCTACTATTTATCCTATTAGCTAGTTTTCTATATAAATATCTTGATCGATTTATTTTTTTCCTTAACCGATTATTAATATTCTGTGGACAATATGAAAAAATCGTATGCACAGCACTTAGCCGAGTGGGCGGTACCCATCAATGAAAAATGAATATTTCGATCAGTAAAAACTAGAAATATTTATGGGCGTGAACTGTCAAAATGGGCCTTTTATTTTGCGATGAGTATAATTCTTAAAATGTATACAACTCTCGGTGACATCTTTCCCCAGAAATTTTTACGAATAGCTTATCTACATCACGAAAATTGACACATGAAATCCCAGTATTCAGATAGCTTACCCGTCACTACGTGCACGATGACAGTAACTTGGGAGTGATTTTGTAAGTGACACGTATAGGCTGCCGAGTCGGTCGGTGAGGCTGACGCGATGCTTATTGTGGAACTGAAATGTATTACAAAGTTAATAATCACTTAGGTACACAATTTTCATGGTTGTAAGCTTGGCTTAGTATAAATTAATTGACAATACTACAAATAAACTTTGTGAAATCTTTTTTAAAGTGGTTTTATAATTTATCAGAAACTCATAAAAACATAGTAGATACACTTTATTAGCAATACCAAAAATAGTCCTGAAACGCAAATAGTTATTTATACTTAATAACAATTCAGAAATTAATTTGGTTTACTTCGAATTATAAAATTGACAATTAGAAAATATTTTTTTCTGAGAAAGATTATGTATTTCTCGAAATCTCCTTTTTATGGATGCGAATCCTATCCCACGCAAAGTGCCAATAACTGGAAAAATATGAATAAACGATTACAAAATTAGGAGTATTGCTTATCACTTCAATAATATATTTATAACTGCTAGCGGTAGATATTTATCATATATATTTAATTTTATGTGTGGTATTTTGTTGGAACGTTCATTTAAAAACATCAAAAATATTTGCCGTCGAAATCTATGGATGATTAGCGTACGATTCTCTAACGCACGATGAATCACTATGGGAAGTTAGTTTTACCTTTATACAAGCTTCACGTTTTCTTGATCGTGAGTAAACACTTCGTTTGATAAAAAAACGTTTAGGCTCTAGAGAATACATACACACGAGTACTAGAAAAACATAACACTCTTTCTGGCGCAGTCATTAAAAATATGATTTGCGATATCATAACATTTCATTGTGTTTACCTTACATTCCGCTTGGAAATGTTCTCCAACATTTCAATTCCTTGTTTCGTCCACATCAATCCGTAAATATTATTAACTATCTGCGGATCTGTGGGTAGGATAGTCGCCATAGCAGTGGTAGTTGGTCTCTCTGTAGTCTTCTTAGTATTGGTACTTATACTGACAGTTGATGTTATCGTTGTGGTTTCCACGCTCCAGCTCTTATTCATCACTAGGTCTATCCTATTGAATACTGTACTAATTCTTGTTGTCAACTCTGTTGTAGTAGTGGTCGGTTTGGTTGAAGTGGTCGTTGATGGCGTACTTGTGGGTGAGGTTAGAGGTAGGTTAGAAATATAGTCCTCTGATATGATACACGACAGTTTTATTGAGCTACCCTTTTTTATAAATAATTCTTTCATACTATGGGATTGATCACCGTTTATTGTGATTATAGGTGCTGAAACAAATATATATATATATGTCAATTACAATGTTAGGTTAAAAGAAAATGATGGAATATGTTAGAATAAACTACACAGAAAAATATAATTATAATGGAAACTACAATTCGAAATTTTAAAAGTTGAAAAAGTCTGAAAGTCATAAAAAAAATCATGTTTATTATTATCTATAAAATTAAAACTCTATTAAAATGCTAAATGTCTAGTTATTTTCCTATTTAAACTTCTTCATCGTTCCCATTTTTAAAAGATTGTTAAACATCTCATTCTGAATTCCAAGCTTTGATTCAAGGTACAAAAACAAATAATGGTACTTAACAGACTTTTATTCTAAAAAGTCATTAATTTAAACCTCGAGATAGAGGGTAAAGTTTCGCTCGGCAAGTCAAAGGACTTGCAAGAGTGTTTTATCATTTGTTTATACATAATATGCAGAAGTTTTGCTTTTTAAATAAAATTTATTATATTTAAGTCACTAGTTGACAGATTTGTAGTACCTATATACGAGTATGATGTTTCAGTGAACGCACGAATAACAGATAAACTATTAAAAAGACATCTGAATTTTGCACAGTAAAGATAATCTAAGTTAAGTATGTAGCTTTTAAAGTAAATAAATTATTTAATATGGATAATTATCTCATATTATAAAAAGAAAATGGTAAATAATATGATTGATTTATTTTATTGTGGTGTACTTAACTATGATAATTACAACTCTGTTTCTTAATTGATTATCGTTTCATATAAATTATTTTATAATGAACAAAATTCTTTAGTTAAAAATATCGACATAACTATTAAGAAATATCATTAGTGATCTGCTCATTGATATTTCTCGATAACGAAAATCCTGATAGACGTGGGATACTTATATTTAAATTTGTAAGTTGCGTAATTTGTTTAGTAACAAATCTGCTTTTATTAAGTCAGCTCAATTCCGTACTTCCTGTTAAGAACGAAAATCATTTAACTCAGCAATTTGCATAATAGCTCACTAAATCCTTATTTCAAACAATAACCTTTCTCAAAGAGGCAATTAATGGCTTTTAATTTATTTGTTTTTCAAAGCCCAGATAAGCTATGAAATAAATTTGAACAAATCCAAGCCCTCTTTGCGTATCTTTTTATAACTGTTTTATATTAAAATGTGTTAATTTTTAGAAGATTAACAAACAAAATTAGAAGCCGTAGACATGGGCTGTTTATATATAAATATTAAATATATTAAATGATTATTTGGCGGTTATGGTTAAAAAGTAAAACTTTGGACCCTAATATTTGTTTAAATATCGTGAATGAGGAGATTCCGTAGTTAAAGTTTCCTCGATCCATCCCTAGCTGAGAATTTTTTTACTGTCGATATACAATTTTTATAGACTTATGTTATTTATTTATTCAAAATACGACGCAGTCTGCTGATTCTGGTAATATTATACCGATATTATTCAATTTATTTTACAGATATGTTATTTCAAAAATAAATATAACTAGATATCTCTCATCTTTCATATTTCGATAAATAAAATGTATTTGAGATTAATTGATTTATGGATTAGTTTAAACAGATTAGTTATCCTTATTGGGTACTCGTATTACAAAGTCGTTAAAGTACACATAAAATAAAATTAAAGATAAATTTATATTAAATAAAAAAAAAACTTACGTAATACAGTTAGGTTCACATATATAATTCTCGGTGGGTGAGTTGAAATTTGGCACATGTATACTCCCGCATCTTCCCATTTTAGTGGGTTGATGCTTAGTCTCCAATTGTTTGGGTATTGGTACTTTAGAGCTAAGCGATTATCCCCAGCATATAAAGTTGGGCCCACGGTGAGAAGCTGAGCTGTGTCGGTCTTGTTGCTCAACCACATTACCTAAAAAAAATTACCGTAAGATAAAATTCATAAATTATCCTTATAATTTAAAGAGTTCAACAAACAATCACACTTGAAACAAAGGTTGGCAACGTCATTTTCGGCAGAACCCAAGAATTAGATGCTGAAAATACTTCTTTTATACCGTTCAAAATAATGACGAAAAATTTTATGCCTCTAGAGCATTCCCTATAATTTTACATTAGGAGGCGGAGTCAAGGGAATCTTGATGAAGGCTCAAGCAGATTATTTCGTACCCTAAAGAATATTTTCCCTCTTTCATTATTTTATTTCCAACATGATAGGTTAAAATAATCGATAGCTTCGTATAAATTCCAATAAAAGGGGTGTGTTCACTGTGTCATCTGGCACATTGCCAGATCTTTTTCGTGATAAAAAAATGGCTGGATATACATTTTCTATAGTAAGTTTCATTGTAAACTAGATTACTTCTTACTACTTCGCCAAAAAGATTTTTAAAACATGTAAATAAACATTTGACACTACTACTAATAGTAGCTTTTTAACTTTTCTTACTACTTAGTTGAGTCAGAGGTTTCTCAATCCTTCTAGAAATTTACCGGTAGTAAACGCGAGACGCTCGTTTCGCTCTCTCGGCTCGAGGTTTAAGCAGACAAAGAAATATATTACTTTATTACCCTTCGACATAGGCACTTAACCTAACCTAACACTTCAATAAAGGATCAAAAGTAGTAGATTATTGCTACACTGGTCGCTAGATGGTAACTCTTTAAAGGTACCTATTAATGCTTAAAAAGATTATATTGCTAAAAATTACTTATTTTCCTTACCGTTTTATCCTTCAGCATAACAACCCTACAGTTAAACAAAGCCTCAGCACCTACATGTACAGATATTTGTGTTACGTTCTTCTCTTCGAAATATGGACCCCAGTGGTATTCGTGGTGATGGTACGGGACATAGCGACGGGATTCTTCTACCTTATCTGAAAGAAAACTAGCCTTGTACCCATAAACATATACTACTAATTACGAGATATAATAGACACAGCTGTGTTGTCGGAATGGGTGACAGGATCATAAACGAGAACACAGACACGTTTAGAATAGCGGGGACAGATGTAATTACTATGAGATGATGATGAATTAAGAAAGAAAAAATCAGTCTCACGAGATCTGTCAGTTCTCAAATCTCGAGAGATTGATTTTCGTAATCTCGTGAAATCTCATCACGTCAATAATCTCGCAAGATTACATTTCCTACACACTATGTTATAACGCACACTTTAAATTATTAACGTTTGTGAGAATGGATTTTTTGTCACTCTTTCACGTTAAACCCATTTATAGGATGGTGATGAATCTAGGTAAATGTGTAGGTACAACCTACGTAATAATATGTAGGTTGGTACATCATAAAATAACAAAAATTATTTGGTTCAAGCGGACAAAGTTGCTGGCGTTTTTTGGGCATCTCTACTCGAAGATGAAAGTCCTTTAAATATTTTTTTAACATATATTTGAATAATTCTACCACGCACAGTTTATCAGCGGATAATTTGACTTTTCTATAGTTTGTTAGCAAGATCATACTATTTACCTTTATTTTATATTTTTCATTACATAAGAAAAACCTTCATTCGAACTATTGTTTGTTAATTTCGCATAAATATGTGTGCTCATTTTTTGTATATAGTATTTGATGTTTATATCTAGAAAATAATTAAATAGCTGATTGACCTGCATAACATTGACCGATGATGTCCTAAACTCTAATAAATATGTACTCGACTATTAAAGGATAGAAAATTAAAAAATGACTATCATCTCTTACTCGACTGCCCTCAAATTAACAGACACATAAAATAGGGGCAAAAATTTAGTATTAAAGCGTACAAAAACCGTATATTACATATCCGATCGTGTATTTCATATGAGCGCGAGCATGTCACACCGAAATGAACGTATTTGAATGCACATAATATAAAAGTGGTTGCAAAACTTATTACGACAATTTCTCCGTGTCTATGTGTAAATTATACAGGGTGTGAGGAACAGCCAGGCAAATACTGAAGTATTGAACAAGTACCAATTGTTTCGCGTTATACGACAGTGTTATTAATCGCAGGAGATGCATTTTTAATTTGATTAAATGCAATGTTTGCTTTCCACGGCGATTATATCTGGTGATATGTGGCAAGTTAAATGTGGTGATTGTGTGATACATTTCTGTTTTTAGGATCACTTGTGACTTTGTATGAGGGTTGATTAGTTATGTGAACTAATAGGGATGTTTACTATGGTTGAATTTTAATGACATTTTATGCTTATCAGAATAAATCATCAAAATCGTACCTATCTGTAAATTTAAAATTTGATCAAGTGTCCAAATGAGGTTGTAATAAGATAATTACAACATCACATGTCCACCTGCATTATTTACAGCAATTTTTGCTTAGTGACCATATTAATAAAAGTTTTTCTTTCGCAAATGTTTGTTTTATTTTATGATCGGGATACTAGACGCAGACTAGGGTATCACCCTTATGTTGTTGATATCCCACCCATTCACACCAAACGTTATGCTAACTCGTTTGTAATGCGAACGGCTAAGGAGTGGAATGCACTTCCTGCCGATGTATTTCCCGAGCACTACAACATAATGTAAACGTAATGTAAAAATTTGATTTCATAATAAACTTTAATTGAAATTACTAAATAAAAATATAACTTATGAAATGTAACGTATGAAATTGAAACGATTCGGTGAACGTGAAAATTTTTGTCACATACCTTTTGACGATATTAAACAAAATGTAATAAAACCGGTATGTTCTCAGTATTTTTCAACAAAAACGTTCGTAAATTTCGAGTCGTAGCATTTAGTATAAAGGTAAAGGCACATCATAAAAATATAATATATTGTGTGCTTGGAGACAGTATTTAGTAAATAAAATTTATGCAGCCTAAATATTAAAATAATCGCTTAGCAAAAGTTGTTTTGATTGAATACGGTTGTTTGATACTTAAACAAGTGTCTTTTTTTCATAGCCTATACCATGTCTCACTGCTGGGCAAAGGCCTCCCCGATATAAGAAAGTGTCATCGTTTTATAATTAGGTTACCTTATTAAAAATAATGAACCAAAATGGAACAGTACAATGCAAAAAAACAACTAGCTAGCTCATCTTACATTTTCCGATTTATTGATACGAAAGATGAAAAGTTCGCTGTTATTTCGAATTCTCTCTTTCAACTATCTTGCAAATGAAAAGTGGAACATTTTAATCATGATTATTTCAATGAACTCACTCTGCAAATGATCAGTTTTGTCCGTAGCGCTCTCTCGTCGAATATTTTCTCGTAATTTCTTGGTAATATTCCTAAATATCTCCCTAGATAGAGCCAGTCCATCCTTTTCATCGCTACGCCGTCTCCTAACGGCATTTGGGTGGTAATCTTCTGGGATACGAAGTGGTTCTGCACAAAATTACGATATTTTAATAACTGACTAATTAATTTCAATAATATGTAAGCCTTACATAATGTGCATCATAGTGTTTTTGTTTCTTTAATGCACAGTAATCTTTCATCTTTTTTCGGTTGTATGTTTTATATAGACTAGTGATTAGCCTGCAAAAACAATGATTTCCTATAGTGTTCAGTTGCCTTGCGATCATGTTTTGTAAATTTTTGGAAATAAATTTAAAAAAAATTAAGTAAAATATCTGACTGTTTACTGACCTAAATCATAAAATAATAACATATCAAATATTTTTATTGAATTTTAAAGAATTACTTTGATAAAGTGTATCTCCCGCCTTGAAACTGAAATCGTAATTCATTTAAAAACACTGCATTATTTTTGTTAATTTTAACATAATAATGATCAAAGTTCTGTACTTTTGCAATAAATTTTTGACAAGATTCAGTACCATAAAATTGCAAGTTTAAATCGTAATATTTCAGCAAGTCAAATAATATAATTATTTCACGAAAACAACGATAGTTGGTTCTAAAATTAAAATAGGATGTTTAATTCAATTTCAGAGCTAAAATACAAGTTTAACTTTATAAAATCGTACAATGGAACTACGAAAAAGAAGTACTAGTTATCTTCCGACAACCACTGAATTCGACAGAACTGAGAGTACTTATTGCAATTAACTTATTTCAGGTACTTTGAATGAGTAAGGACTGAAAACTGTTGGGCACGGTTCAATATTATATTTTATGGGGATATAAAAATATTTTACTGGTACAGATTTCAATTGTTATTAATAGCGTGAATTTAACATGGATGTACCTAAACGCTACTACTACTCTAAATTACAAGATACTTAAAGACACGTTCCTAAATGTACAAATATAGGTCTTTCTGGAATCAATTAATGTAAATATGGTAAAATACGAACTTTCTATGGGAATGAAGGTAATCGCAAAGCAAATACAATTCTTCAAATTTCTCCCAAGAGATAACCTTGAAAATAAACCTTTTCCTTTTTTGGACTCAACCTTTATTAGCATAAAGAAATTAAAAACTTTATATTCGTCGGAGCATCGAATTATCTGAAAAGCAATTTCGAGAAGTCACAATGTATATTTTTTATAATGTCTACTTTTACTGGATTAGGCTTTCAAATTAATAATGAACCTTTCCTAGATATTAAAGTCGATCCTGACGTCACACATAAAGTTAGTCCTATCTGTCCCTTTCTGTCTCAACTATTTACATTATTATTACGATGGAGAGGGACAGGCATGACTAATTTGAAGTTTAGATGTGACGGTCAGAATCGATCACATTGTTGTATAAAGTCTGAATGTTATAACAAAATGAAAGTTTTAGACACACTGAAGTTAACTTCCGCCATTTTCTTGAAGGTAAGGTGAAGCAATATGTCAAATCCATCGTAAAATGTAAGATAAATTGTCCATCAACTCTAGATTAGATTCAAGAAATCGTAGCTTCTGTATACATATACGAGTAGTACATAGAACGTACAGATGGCTGTGTTCTCGAAATATGATGATCTCCGACCGTATTTCGGCCAAGGCGACCAATCTCTACGGAGATTGGCCAGGTACGCAGGAGATATTATAGTGCACAAGTGTGTGCGCAAACACAGATGCACTCTCTATTCCGTCAATCTCATAGTCCGATGGGACGGAAAGCCGACACGACCGGAGAGAGATCAGGCGCAGGACCAACGGTTTTACGTGCTTTCCGAGGCACGAAATATAACCAGTACTGCAGGATTATAAAGGAGATCTTACAATATTTAAAATAGTTGAGATAGATGATAATGATCGGTGAAAAATTGCTAGCTTATCGCTTGAGAAATTTCCAGACTTCTTTAGTCGATCGTTACGATATTTTCGGACGGCGGTACAGCTAGGATATATTCTAGTGAATATAATGCTTGTGTACAATATATATTTTTTAATAGTAAAAAAGTAACACCTTACATAAAATAAGTTGGCTCTATCCCAGAAGAATTACCGACCCGCGCCCAACAGTTATACCTACATGAATGTAGGCTTCTCAGCGAATAACAAGTGTTTATATAGGAACCTATATTTCACATGGCCTAAATTCAGCTTTACTTTGTGTCAGTGTACATTATACGAGTACAAGCACATAGTGCACGTCGATGCGTGCAGCAAACATTTTTTCCAAAACTTAAAATATTTCTATAAAAAAACCAACGCAAACATTAGAGAAAGTGAAAATGAGCTGCTGTAGGTCTTTAGCCTACTTGGGATGAAATTGAAGGAAAACTTTTACATTAAAAGGTGTTGGGCAAAATGTGAAAGTTATACACACTTTTCACCGGTTAGCCTATTGCGTACCCCGTGGCAAGGGGTGAGCTTACCGCCGCTTATTGAGCACAAATATAACAGCGACTGTCTAGCGACAGCTAACGAATCGAATGGGAATTGTTGCTGAGTCTGTTAGCGCCAGAACTCTGATGAAGTTGACTTTGGGTCCTCAAAGTATTGCAATACCATTTGACACTTAAATAAATAAATAAAATAAAATAGCCTTTATTTCCCTATATCATTAACGCTACAAATTTCCATATTATTAATAAAATTAATTAAATACATGCATATTATTTATATTATTATTCATAGTAAAATTATAGCTACTAGTTACAATTACAATTTACTTCAATATATATTTAATTAAAATTAAAATTATAAAAATTACAATATTGAAATATTTATTATATTAGGGCACCCAAAGTTGGGTAAAGGCCTCCTCCATGTTTTTCCATGTGTGTCGTTGTTGTACTGTGCGGGTCCAGGTAGCACCGGCAACCTCTACCACGTCATCGCACCATCTCCTTCGGGGTCGTCCTCTCGCTCTGGTCGCATCTCTAGGATACCAGTGTACGACGCGTTCGCTCCACCTGCCGTCTGTAGCTCGCGCGAGATGTCCGGCCCACCTCCACTTCAGTCTGCAGAGCATCTTAGCTGCGTCAATGACTTTTGTCTTTTGTCGTATCTCTACGTGTCTGACTTTGTCTTTTAGTTTGAGACCCATCATCGAGCGCTCTGCCGCCCTTTGGAAGGTGACAATCTTCTGTACGAGATTTCTAGTCAGTGCCCATGTCTGACATCTATAGAGTAAGTATGGTAGTATTGTGTTATCCATCAAGCTTCAGGTGTATTGGTAAACGACTTTTGAATATATCCTTGTTTGCCCAGTATTTCTTCCACGAGTTGGCTATTCTACGATCTATTTCCTTTGTGGTGGCATCGTGGAATGCTATCAGTTGACCCAAATATATATACTCGCTAACATATTCTATTTTAGTACTATTTAGAGTTATTGGGATCTCTTCTCCGCTCGTCATTACTTTTGTTTTGGAGAGGTTCATGTGCAATCCTATTTTTTTGCTAGCTTCGTCTAGTGAGGTGAGCATGTGTTGCAGTTCTTGGTGAGATTCTGACAGGATTACGATGTCGTCGGCAAAGCGCAGATGCGTTAGCTGTTCACCGTTTATGTTTAATCCATATGACGACCAATCGAGCTCTCGAAACATCGACTCTAAAATGGCAGTAAATAATTTTGGTGAGACAGGATCTCCTTGCTTAACCCCTCGCTTTATATCAAATGCAGGTCCGATCGACTCTGTTTTTATTTTGGCTTTGCAGTTTCTGTAAATAATTTTAAGTATGGATATGTATTTTTCTTCTATGCCTTGTTTTTGTAGGCTCTCCCATAGATGTTTATGGGATATCGAGTCAAATGCTTTGGTATAATCGACGAATGCCAGATACAATTTCTTTTTGTATTCATTGTATCTTTCTATACACTGAGTCAGTGTAAATATATGATCTACCGTTGAGAAGCCTTTCCTAAACCCAGCTTGTTCCCGAGGCTGTTGTTCATCTAAGGCTTTTGTGATTCTGAATAATATTATAGATGAGAACAATTTGTAGAGTGTAGGTAGTAGACTTATAGGTCTATAGTTATCCATTAGATTTGGGTCGCCTTTTTTATATAATAGTGTTATAACTGAATATTGCCAGTCTTCAGGAATAAGTTCTTTTTCCATAATTATATTAAATAGTTTGGTCAGCTGTGGCGCTAAAGGCTCTATCATAGCAATGATTGTATCAGTCGATATACCATCTTCTCCTGGTGATTTATTTTTCTTAAGATTTTTTATGCCGCGTTCTATTTCTTGTGTCAAGAAGCTAGGGATAGCCGCGGACCTATTCGAGTAAGAGTCGGTATCTGAGTCTATATTAGAGTATAAAGAAGCATAGTATTTTGTAGCAGCTCCTAAAATGTCTGTCCTGTTTGTAATTTTTTTCCCAGCTGGATTCTCTATGCCACCAATCCATTTCTTATCAAAATCATATTTTCTTCTGGTTTGCTTAGTAGAGCTTCGGTTTTTTAATTCAAT
The DNA here is from genome assembly GCA_014607495.2 of Carposina sasakii. NCBI lineage: Eukaryota > Metazoa > Arthropoda > Insecta > Lepidoptera > Carposinidae > Carposina > Carposina sasakii. Next base: position 8,141,734 of record CP053163.1, on the reverse strand, counting down.
TTCCAGGTTTTTCTCTTTAATCTTTTCTCTACAATTTTTTATCTTTTTTACGATATTTTTATGTAGATGTTTTAGTCTGGTTTTTTGTTGCTTTGTTCTTGGGTGCGTAAGTTTTAAATTTTCCCTTTCCAAGATTAAGGATTTAATTTCATCGTTTACTATTTCCGGCTCTTTATCTGCTTTATCTTTTGGTAATTTCATAATACAGTCTTTAATTATTTTGAGTGTGGTTTTGTATGAGTTGTTAATATTTTCTTCTTCAATTTTATGTTCCTGTTGGCTCATTAGATTTTTAAGTGTCTCAGTTTCAGCTGGTGTAAAATTTTTATTTTTCTGACCATAGTGCTTACGTGTTATTTTATCGCACTCTACAACATAAGACTGAAGACAAAGACATTTGACACTTAGGGCACAAAAATTACTTTTTCTCCTAAAAATATAGCACTTATATAACTGAGCGAAATCATCTCACGAAGTTGCCTGAGGGTGATTTTCACTTGTATCAAATAATGTGATCTTTCAGTCTAGTCTCAATATTAGATTTGTCTCTTAATCCTGGTCTAACATTATGTAACTATGATGTGGGACATACAGGGTGGGAGTGACAGCCAGGCAAATATTGTGAACAAGTACCATTATGTTGAGTTATACGTCAGTGTTTTACATCTAGGAAATTTATTTGCCGCATCAGGGGCTAATGTGACTCGATAATTGGGTTAATCCGATACATTTCTGTTTTGGATGACTGTGACTCGCCATAACTGTTGATTATGTATTTCAACTACTATTTTTTATCATTGTATTGTGTGAAATCTTGTTTTTAGGGATTTTCTAAGGACTAATCAAACGAACTAATATATTTAATTCTGCAAAAATAAATAGTCGGAGAATTTCGGATTGTGATTTTTCTGTGTTTTTCGCTTCAGAATCCGAAATCAGTATATCAATATTTACCTGGCTGTCACTTATACCCTGTATAAGCAAAAAGGGTAAAAGATTCTTAAAGCACCTTTATAAACTTCTTAACATGTGCCAATTTCACTATAGTTGGAAAATTCGGTGATTGCTTGTAGTTTACACCTATCAACGTAAATATAATCGATATTTTAATATAGCTTTTACAACTATCGATTTATGTAGCTTTAACGTTACTACACACGATTGCGAGTAATCTAAAGATCCAAATGTGACACTAGGTTAATAATCTTCTATCTCTGAAACTAGAAGACTTAAATTATTCTTGTGTGTGCAATTACATAGAGCAATTATTTTTAAGAATACCTTTTTTATTCCATGAAGTTGGCCTTCTTGTAAACCCTAATAAATCTCATGCTATAATAATTGGTAGCAAATTTTTACTATTTTTTTTTTATTAATATTTTTATTAATCGGCATGACGTTCCTGAACTTCTCTATAGTGGAACAGTGATACTATATTTAGATAAGGTTAAGAATACTAGGTTTTATGCTAGCAGCATACCGTAAGTTCGTTCTCATATAGCTTACCAGAGGCTGTATGAAGGCAGCATACTGCTAGACACACAAAGTAGAGGCTGCCCCGCTGCATATTAGAGAGGACATCACAGGTGTCGCCGCCGCGTTAAGCACGCCGCGCCATTTACCTTAGGAAAAAGATAAAACGTTTAAAATGCAAGCCATAAACCGACGGCATAGTAACTGCATTATTATGTAATTTGTGTCGATAGCGTAAAAAGACTGTGAAATGTGCTAGCTTCGTATCCATTATATAGACGGATTGACTTCAGAGTTAATTCCACAAAGGGCTCGCCAATACAAGGTGTGAATGACAGCAGACATATTATATTGAAATCCTGAACAGTTAACATTATGTTTAGTTAGACGACAGTATTCTTACTCGCACCAAATACATTTTTAATTCGATTTTATACGCTATGTTTAGTAAAATTATTGTTTCTAAGCCATTTTCTAAGGCCTAATAATTATACAAACTACACTATTTTTGCTCCGAAGAAAGAAAAAAATAAAACCTGAAAATTTTAGAATTATCCTACGAAAATTTTCTGTGATTTTCCTCAGAAGCATATCAATATTTGCCTGGCTGTCAGTTACACCCTGTATATTGATCAGAGAATAAGCGGGGCATAATGGCCTTTAAGGATATAAGTAGTGGTAGATAATTGTAGGTTATAATTTAATTCATACTACCTACATCTTGAAAAAATGTGCTTGAATTTTACACTTTGGCCAGTATGAAATCATTTGTAACGTAACTCAATTTGAGGAAAATTGTTTAATACCCTAAGCCTTTTTCCCAGAGTCCCATGAAAGTTTTAGTTCATTGACATACTATTTTTAAATTATAATCTGCTGATTATATCCATAAAAAAACCTTATATCGATCCACTACAAACCTGGTGCCATGAACGTATAAAGAACAACGGATGTAATGCTGTCAATGCACAGATTGAAGCACCGAAATGGCGGTGCGTTGCGAATGTGTGCGTATTTTCTAGTAGGCGCCGATTACTATGGTTTGTTTGTATGTGTGGGTGGATAACGCGCCATTACACATCCCTACTCAATGGAATATCGTTGCCGAGCTAATATGAATGCCTCACTCTGTGTATTGACAACACTCTGTCCGCATTATTCTTTATACGTTCATGCCTAGCGCAAAGTTCTTAAATATTTCCTTGGCACAATTTGGTCATTAATCTAAGTTTCTGAAGCCTGTATTGTTGTAATTATAACTAAGTTTGGCTTGCTTATGTATAATTAATAAGTCAATGTAAGTTTATAACGCAACAAAATTGGTGAGATCCGACGCAAGATATAATATTTATGATCACGGGCTATGAATTTCTAAATAAAGATTGAAGTTGATTTATAAATTACCTAAATATTCACCATTTTGAATATAAGTTTAGTACCAGCCAATTGCAATTACTGCCCTCTTATTACCTATCTAAAAAACGCAAGGCCATAGCTAAAATTGTACAGTAATTCGCTGATCTCTTATTAAATTCGTATTATGTACATAATAGCAATCTCAAAGAATACTGACATTGCTTCAGATTTACTTTTGCAAGATGTGTAAAATTAGTTTTCAATTTTTTTTTGTATACATCACACTTAATCCTCAATAGTATTTCATGTATTTCATGCGTTTTTTATATTTTGAAATAAAATTAATCACGTCACTGTTAAAAACTGATATTTATCTCCAGTTTGGCAAGACAGTTTCGTAAGACAAGAATATTGTGCTCAATAATGACGTACAAAGTTTATAACGCTACAAGATTTTAAAAATATAAACATATTTTTAAAGCAAAAAAACTATAAATAAATACTGGAACACAATGAAGTTGTTGATGTTAAAACTTGTCATCCTCAATCGGAGTACCATACCAAAGTACATTACTTATGCCAAACAACGTCAAAAATATTGTATGCAAAGAAAGCAGAACCTAACAAAGAAAATGCACACATGGGTACAGTTATTCTTTGATCGTGATTTTGCAAAGGGCCGACGGAGTGCTGTAAAACTGTTTTACGAGGGAATGTAGGTATTTGCTATCCTTACGAGCGGTACAAACGTTTTCTGACTAGTATATTATATATAAAATTCTTACTATAAATATTGGGTTTTTTATCATCCTTATGACATCAACCTGCTGCTAATGCCGTAGACCTCCCCTAGGGCACGCTACGAGAATACCACCTATCATAGGGCCTTTTTGCCCATAGTAATCACGCTGGGCAGGCAGATTGGTGATCGTAGTGTGATTTTCTGACATACTATCAACACGGGAGGCATTTACGGAACGTATTAAATGGAGATCTGTACTCTCTGACTACCTCTACGGGACAAAGACGTGAGTATGTAATATCTAGTGCAATTGACATAAAAAAATTACTTTACTAATGCACTTCTTCCCTTATTACTAATTACCCGACCGCGCGACGCAAAGGAGTGGTATTGTGTTTAACAGCCTATGTATGTATGTATGAATGTATGTATGTTTGTATGTTCCTTTGAAGCACTACACAGACCATCGGCCTCGGCCGATATTTATGATTCATACGTCAATCGATTCGTCTTAGTCCGGCGAGTAAAGAAATGACGTTAGTGAAAATTCAATATGGCGACTACTGGACGCCATTTTGTAAAAATGTAATAAATAAAAGTCGACAAACTATATCGAGTGGGGTATCGTTGAATATGTATTTAAAAAAAATTTTTAGGTTTCTCTCAATATTTTTCGATTTGACTAACCGTTTAGGATCTAATAATAATAAGCCCGCAGGGCAGCTTGTGGCGAGCTGTTGGGAGGTAGCGTTCCCACGGACCTGAAGTGCTCCCGGGGCAAGACCCTGTTCCTCATCTCCGGCGCCGGAGTAAGATCTGACGAGGAACAGTTCCCCCACCTCTGCCTTGCCTTCGCCGGCCGGGCAGAGTGGAGTCGCGAGAGCTATGACAGCTCGAGGGTGGACGTGCCCGTCCGTAAGTGGCGAGTTGGCTTCGGTTTAAAGTCCAGGGGCACCCCTCCACCCTAGCCGCTCCCCCAAATGTTGCCCCCTTTGTCGCTCCGTGCGTGTGGCCGTTTCAGGGGGCCCATGAAATGAGTTGGCGAGTCACCGCCTGCCACCTAACAATTATGAGACTTGGTTGTAATGGCAGGCGTCCGTTAGTCTCCTTCAATAGCCCGATTTTCCAACTCCACCCAAAATTCAGCCCCATAGCCCATGACCTTATTTCCCATCGCATGACAGATCTCTGCACTCCAATAGTCTTGCACATGGCGGAGATCATCGCCGGGTGTATCATATTGTGCGTTCGGCGATGGTATCCGTCATGTGTATCCAACACCATATTAAAGTTCTCTTAAAAGGGCCTCTACATCTTGGCTGCGGCCCGATGCACGCCTCTCAAAGGACCGGGACTCTGTAGTCCCGAGAATTAAAAAAAAAAAAATAATGATAATAATAAGCTTTATTTGATTCCATGCAAAATAATAATATTTACAAAAAACAGTTCATTTTTATACACTTAACATTAATTATATAAGAAACAGATAATTATAATTTGGTAAGAATTTAATTTTTTATTTATTTTTATTATTATTATTATTTTTTATTTATTATTATTATTTTTGAATGGACCCCAATCGGGTAAAAGCCTCCTCCAAAGTCTTCCAATTTTTCCTGTCGCTTGCAGTGTCGATCCATGCACGACCCGCCACCGACATTACTTCGTCTGCCCATCTCGCGCAAGGCCGACCTCTCGCTCTAGTGCCTGGCGGGCCAGACCACTTTATTATTCTTTTGGTCCATCTATCATCTCTGTATCTAGCCACATGCCCTGCCCAGTTCCATTTTCTTTGAAGTGAGAAAGTAAGTGCCTCGGTTATTTTGGTTTTTCTGCGGATTTCTGTATTTCTCACTTTGTCTTTAAGTTTTAAACCTAGGTAGCTTCTCTCCATTTTTCTTTGACTAGTCTGGATCTTGTTTTTAGTTTTGAGGTCTAATATCCAGGTTTGACACCCATAGGTAAGACATGGAAGAATTTCTGAGTCCATAACTAACTTTTTGGTAGGCAGCGGAAGCTGTGATTTAAATATTTCTTTATGAGCCCAGTACTTCCGCCAAGTGATCGCTACTCTTCTGTCCACCTCCTCAATACCTCTATCTTTATGAAAGGAGGTCTGCTTTCCCAGGTATATATACTTATCTACGAACTCGAGAGGGACGTCATTAATTGAAATTATGGAATTAATGTGGTGGTTAGTCATAACTTTCGTTTTGTCGAGGTTTATTTCCAATCCAACCGTTGCACTGGCTTGTTGTAAGTCATTTAACATAATATTTAAATTATGAGAAGATTTCGAAAACAAGATGATATCGTCGGCGAATCGTTTAGGATCTATATCGATTGAAAGTTGGGTAACAACCAAGTTTTTAGACAGCAGCAAGACGAAAACTTCATGCTGCCGAGCATGTTGAGCATGTTTCTTGAAGCGAAACTATTAGTAGCTAGGTACTCATAACAAAAAAGTATAAGATAAAAAAGACATAATTTAAAAAATCCAAAAATCCGACTGCTTAAAAAACTGAAAAGAAAACTATGTATATCATTACCCGACAGCCAAGCTAATATTTCAATAGATCCTGGCTGTTCAGTAGTTATCATATCAGAATGTCAGACTATGGACGATGAAATTTATTGTGGTCGAGTAAGGTTAATTAACATTTAATGTTATGCCATTATCAAGGCTATTACTTTTGATAGGAACCAAGTAATGGCAGATGTGCGGTCAGTAGCTAGAGGGGCGTTTAGTAGCTAATTAGAGGGTGAGAAACCTCTTTTGTACGTCCTTGATAAGCCTTAGTTTCCAGAGATTTGAGGTTAATGTCACTAAACTGTTTGGGTCCTCATAACCATATCTACAATAAAAAATCCAAAAACCCGACTGCGACCCGAAAAGGAACCAAATAATGTACATAATAAAAAAACTGAAAATATATTCTAGACCACCGGACATCTAGGTGCTTGTTTTTATTTTAATTTTACTTTATTATTTCCCAGTATGTAGTTCTTGTATTTTGTTATTAAACTATCAATAACATTCTATTTATGCAAATAACATATTGGAAAATATGGCATAAAAAGTTTAATGTCTAAAGCTTAGCATAAATACTACATACTACTATCTAACCATGTTAACTAGGACGGATGGAATGCTGATACTATAGGTATATAATTATAAACCTTTCTCTTGGATCACTCTATAGGTAACTATTTATATAAACAGCATCAAAATCTTTTGCGTAGTTTGAAAGATCTAAGCATAGATAGGGACAGACAGACAACGGGTATATAGACACTATAGCCACTTTGTTTTATACTATGTTATGATACCTACCTTGTTAGTCCACGGATTTATTTGAAGCGATATTTCAGCCAATGTTGCGCAGTAATTTCTGATTCTATCTGCGGCCTAATAGCGCTATTTCATTAGAACATCTCTTCATAACGCCAATAACGAATATTATCAACGCATGTATCATAGCCGCTGGGTTTTCAATTGTTCTTCTATTTGTACGGTGACTATACGCCAGTCTCCAGAATAGCAACCACTAATTTGTGTAAAATTAGGTACTTTGTATCCATCTCACACGACTAGTAGCGTTATCATAGAGGGACATCTTCATACGCTACGAAATACGAATTTATTTGTGATTGGATATTTGGGATTTTATAAAATATCATTAGTGTAGTAGGTACCTTATTATCCGTGATAAATGATCCTATATTATCTATTATTACGAAATCATGATCAAGTACACGACGTGTTATTGAGTAAAAAAAACTACAAATCATTATACGTAAACGCAAACGTCACACACAACCATGTAATATAATTGTATTACAACCCAAACTGTAAATATTATAGGACACAGTGCGAATGGTCTCGTATGAAATGTATGACCATAGTGAAAAACCGAGTTAAGGGAAAGTAACCACATTCGAGCGCAACAAAATGTTATATGCTAGTCAGATTAGCCCTTTCCACACAACGGTAATCAATCAATCCTAACTGAGACCACAGTTCGAGATTATTACGACTATGACCGATGGGAGAGGGTTCAGCCCGAAACTATTTTACATCGTAGCATCGATGCCGTTAGCTCATAATACCAAAGCGGATTTCACTGTAATTTACGAAGGATATAGGCGTGTAGGTTGCGACCCAACTTCGTCACGGGTATTGTAAAATCTGATCCCATTTAATTACGTTATACCGATATGTGTATGATAGAAATAAAAAATAGTATGGGAAAAAACTTCACAGCTACGTTATCAACAGTATCAGATCAAAATTTATACAAAGTCTCATTAAAACTAGCGGATTTTTGTGACTTCATTCGCGTTTACTTCATGGTTCAATTTTTGTAGTGTCCGTGGGAATTTAGTTCTGTCTTAGTGTTCCTCTATGCTCCCCATAGAAAAAACTCAACTTTATACCCAGTACCTTATGAGTATATGATGATCTCCGACCGTATTTCGATCAAGGCGACCAATCTCTACGGAGATTGGCCAGGTACGCATGAGATATTATAGTCCAGAAGTGTGTGCGCAAACACAGATGCACTCTATATTCCGATACTCTCATAGTCCGATGGGACGGAAAGCCGACACGACCGGAGAGAGATCAGGCGCAGGACCAACGGTGTAAAACCGCTGTGCTTTCCGAGGCACGAGCTAAGTGACAATTTTGCAACATTTAAATCTGTACATTAAATAAATTCATTGGTACAGGCCCGTGACTGGGATCGAACTTACGCTTCTCGCTTGGAAGGTGCACGTCTTAACCACTGGGCTATCACCGCTTATATGAGTATATAGTGTTATATGTGTAAGAGTATATGTATATGTGCTTAAGATACGCGGCTATGCGTAGTTTGTTAGTCAGTCAGACAATCGGTAATGGAAGAGTTCTAAATATAGTAAATCATTAATACGAGTGTACATATAATTCTTATAATTTTACATCTAACTAAGATCAAAGCTGAGAAGAAAATAAAATAAAAATAAAATTAAAGAGCGATATTTACGAATAAAAAACCGTAGTTAGCTATAAATAAGTTTACCTTTCCTGTACGTATTACCTACCTTTACTAATAAATATTATTATTACCTCGTAATTATTAAATTACATTAAAAAAAACTTTCTCATTCTGTCGACACTGATAATAAAAAACATATAAATTATACAAACTCATATATTTGAAGGACAATGTACTGGGTATTCATACGTAATTAATGATATAAACTACTTAAATACATCATGAATTCCTAACTATGCTCATTTAAACTTACTTAAGGGTTAATAAAAGCCACTCATAGTCTACATTCCCACCAAAAGCGAGTTATTTGAGAACTCTGCAAACTTTTGGATAGCTAATTTGTACCCTTTAAAGTGTTTCCAACGACTCTACTGAAATAGTTTTCATGTTTCATCTTGCTACACGTTTTTGAACGTGATAGTTTCAAGATAATGTAATTGGCTCTTTGAGTAACTTGATTACGCAGTAGGGAATCATTATCGTCATCAGCCCATTGAGATTCTCCTAGGGCACGCCACAAGGCTAGGTCCCTCGTTTACGCCACCCAGTCGCAAGACTTTAAATTTCATATTATTTATTTGATCTAAGAATGACTTTCATAATTCTTTATTGTACAAGGAAAAAAACACAAGATAAAATAATTTAAAAGATAATGTACAAAGGCGAACTTATCTCTAACAGAGATTTCTTCTAGCCTAGCTTCTTCTTCCAGCGAGCCAATTTTATTAAATGTGATTATTAAATGACATTCTTATCTTAATTTAATCTTTAACTATTTACAAATACTAGCTGGCTAAATCTTTGAAATACACTCCATCGCACCCCAAATAATAACGTCGAGAACTGTGACGTTATAGTCTTTATTTGTATGGGAGAACATTGAAAGTCTATTTTCTAAACGTTTATGCGTTTTGTGTATAGTTACTCGTATTACAAATAATTACATTTTAATTATATAAATAATAAAACAAAATTCAATAAAAGCTCATGCATGGTTAATACCTATAAGTATCACTTCAGTTTAAAAAGCGTTAGATTGCAATGCGGTTGAAAATGGCCACAGCTTGTTTAACAAATTTTCATTAAAATTCACACTGATGAGCCTTATGTAAATTATTACCTTTGTGGTTAGATTATAGGGTTAATAGGTGTAATAATCCAGGAGTAATAAATTGTCTTTTTAAATAGGTGAATGTAGATTTTAGATAAGTTATAATAACTTTTTTTTTACATGTGTTATTTTACCTGTTTATTCTAATGAACTTGTTTATTTCTAATGTCTTGCATCTATATTGTTGCCTATGTATATGTAATTTATTATATTATAATAATATTATAATCTAAACTATTTTTGGGTTGCCCATATATATGTAATAAAAAAATCTAATAATATTATGCACCGCAATGAAAATGATCAGGCGCTTTATACTCGTACCTTATCAACCTTTTACTTGTTTCAATCTACGGACAATTATAGTTGTGTGAATGAACATTTATGTCTTACATTAAGATTAATAACATTTCATTGCAATTCCCGTAGGTACTAGTGCCAAAAACTTTCCATAAACATACCGAATAGAGGCAGCTTTATGAACCGTTGAATTATTTTTATAGCATACAGCTATCGTGGAGATAAAAAAATACAAATTTACTATTGCAGTCGTCTCTACACTCTGTTTTATTTTGCGATATTGTTACAATAAAATTATTTTGTCACTAATCCAATGCTATTGTTACCTAGTTTTCTAAAAAAAACTTGAATTTCACTGTTTCTGAATTATGGACTATTTTTTGTAGTAGCTCATTAAAGTATTTGTTGAAGTGCAAAATTCCAATATACCTATATATATGTAGTGGCAATTCGGCACTCTTATTCAATATATCTCGATATTTGACTATCGACGGCCGATTGGGTGTTTTTTCACAAGACAACCCGACTATGACACGGCTTTGATCGTTTTTCCACTGGACGACACGACCACGGCCTTTCGTCATCTATTAGGGGGAGGTAGAGCAGATTGACGCTAAGATATTTTTAGTCAAGTTTTATGCACGAATAATTAATATTAAGATATTAAAAATATTATAAAAAGCGATGATAGCCCAATGATTAAGACGTACGCCTTACAGTCGGATAGCCTGTACCACTTTTCAGCTATCCTTGATTTCTAAATAAATGTATTGTCAACCATATTTAGGATAATGCCCTAGTAAAGTATGTTTGATAGATGACCTACAAATAGCCAAGAATACCTATAATTATCTTTTGATATAATTCCTTTGGGGTAAACTCGGCTATGACAAAATAATATTAGCGTATTTTATTGATATTCATGTTTCTTTATTTTTTTGTCTCTCTACCGGCGTTCCTGTCCTCGGCCTACAGCACAGAGAAACTCGTGGCAAAAATACTTCAACCAACTTTCGGCCAAAATATTACAATCTGCGGCTTGGCCGAGGCCAGAAATGACTGGATAGCCCGGTGCCCAAACGTAGACCTGCCCAAGGCCACTTCTTCTCAGCGACAGTGGAACGAGCCGCTCTGTGGCCTGGTACGGAATGAACTCATACAAACGTCATCCGGTACCGCAGAGCGCGCCCGTCTACTCGCTGTTGGAGAATGGGAATCGGGACTTTGGCTACAGGCTCTACCTTCGCCACACACGGGCACCATGCTAGATAGAACAACGTTTCGTATAGCTGCATCGCTTCGCCTAGGGGCCACAGTAACGGTTCCCCACATTTGCCAGTGTGGGGACACCGTAGATAGGCTTGGTCACCACGGTCTTTCATGCATCAGAAGCTTGGGCCGTCTCCCACGGCACGCAAATATCAACGATTCTATCCGTCGGGCCCTAGGAAAAGCCAACGTGCCAGCAGTTCTGGAACCCAATGGCTTGGCGCGTGATGATGGGAAAAGGCCCGACGGTATGACCCTAGTGCCTTGGGAGATGGGTAGACCGCTTGTGTGGGATGCTACTTGTGTTGACACTCTTGCTGCCTCCCACATCGGCGGTACATCATCCAAAGCCGGTTCTGCTGCATGTTCGGCGGAAAACGCCAATTTAGCGCCGCAAATATGCAGGTCTCCCAGGAGACTACATGTTTGGGGCGTTTGGCGTCGAGACACTGGGACCGTGGGGACCAAGTGCTCACCGAATACCTCTACCGGGAAATTATCCAAACGCCTGTTTGAAACTTCCCGTGACCAGAAGGCTGGCCTGTTTTTTGGACAAAAAATTAGCATTGCCATTCAACGTGGCAATGCTGCCATTGCCTCTTTCAATGGGCACCCTCCCGGTAGATGGCAACTTTATACATACATTTAATTTTCTGTAGTAGGTTTAAGTTATTTTATCTTAAATGTATATTGTGATTCCACAACAATACTTAAATTAGCCTAAACAAACAAAAACCTAAATTTCGTCGAACTTTTAGGCTATTATGATGATATGAATGACTGAATGATTAGATAGAATTAAATATTTTACACATTTTATTTAACATTTAAACATGTATAATTATTATAATTGATCAAGTAAATAATTATAACTATCTAAAAATACTTACATTTATTCTACCTTTTCTAGATCTACTTCCAATCTTCTTCCAAATCCTGAATGACTTCTAAAAAAGCAAGATGGATGTGTGCTAATTCCCACAAAATATTAAATCAAGGACTACGTATATGGTGCACGTCAACTCCGTTTTAAGGTACCAAGTTCTAACCAACTTAAATTATTATTAACAACGGTATACAAATACATAGATAAGAATTAAAAACATACATAATTTGAAAGCAAACATCAATATTAAATTATTCATCGTATCAATATTTGCACCAGACAGGGTTCGAATCTATGGTGTCACTACCAATGGTCATTTTTGTGCCAGGCCGCACTACGGGTTTTACGCAAGCGGTTAACCGCGTAATCGCAAAACCGCTCGAGATGCACACACCACGGTTAAAAACAACAAATATAAGTTCTATGGACAGCAAATTTTGGCGTGGTAGCCATCCGCTAGCCATGTAACAAAACGCGGTTTAAAAATCAGTCGCGGGAAAAAACCGTCAGTCGAAAAAACAGTCATAAAGTCAGGCGGTTATAACCGCTGCGGTTTTTATGATTGACAATGTGCCGAAGGATGCCACTCCTTCGCCGTAACTTTGCCTCGACTTACAAGCGAGCAACTCGTCTTACATTCGCTAGTCCCATTTGCTATTCAGCAAGGTGAACGTGTAGATGAGATTGCTACAAGTCTAGTTCAGATACCTCTAGAATACCTTAATACAGATATCCTAGGAATGAACATAGCATAGAAATATTAACGTGATTACTTTATGTCTTGCTATACTTACTCTAATTAATTTGATACTACTTAAACTAAGGCATACTTATCTATCACAAAAATACACTCTAATTAATAACTGTAATTATGAGGCATAGCCTCATATTTTTTATTTGAAATTTCAAGTAATATATCAAAAATATTTTATGTGAATATGTCTTACAGCGCCCTATCGGGTCGTTGATAGGTACTTTGCTTGTCGCATTATAGTAGAAAATATACATTATAATATATCAATAAATTTACCTGCTTATATTAAAAGGAGCATTTAGGTACCTACCTACGTAATAATTATACATATTAATTTTCTTTACGTTATGTTATGCATCATAATATTATTATACCTACTTCAAATAAATATGCACCATATTTTTTCGAAGATGTTAAATCTAAATTGTACTGATAAACTTAAATCAATCATAATCAGAAAACATTGAGAACTAAAGTACAGTACAGTACAACAAATAAAAATACTCACATTTTCAACACACATCAAAAGAGGATTCACTCCAAAAACTGGCCGCAAAGAAAACACTGTTAAGTACAACCCTAGTTTGAAAATAGATCACTGCACTCCACACGCAAGGTTTGGATTTGTAGTCGTTCAATACTCGTACGTGTCGCGAGACGAGGTTACCGCTCGGGAGGCTGCGTGGAACTGAAACGAAATGGAAACGACCAAGTAGAATGACGGGCCACGTCACAGTATGCGTGGAACAGCGTACACTGCTGTGTTATAGTTTCCATTTGTGGAAAAGGGTATGGTTGGTATAACTACTGATGCTGACAATATCTTATATGCGATGTTATTATATTTGGTGATGGCTTGCTGCAAAAAAAAACAGTATTATAATAAATAATAAGATTGATGTGGAATAGGTTCGTAACTCAAAACTATTGAAATAGATATAACATTGTCCATCGGTTATTTGAATTACTTAAAATCGGCCTTAGAGTATCCTTAAATTTACAGATACGTACTGAATATTAGTAAAGATGCTATTGTATGCGTAGGTGCATCATACCAAGTTGATTTGCGCTAAGGTTTACATATACAAATATTTTGCCATAAATAAAAACAGATTACACATACACATCAGCCTTTTGAAGTTCACTGCTGTAGTAGGCTTTAGGCCTTCCCTAGACTTGCCACAAGGTTCTGGCTATTGCGGAATAATATATTTAAAAAAAATCAAAGATGAAATTCCTACAGTGTACACTTACATATGTACCTACTATATACTTCGTTGTATGAACACAGAACTTGTAGCGACGATGAAACGTCATTTGAATACGCAAAGGAAACGCTTTAAGAAAGGCGAAATTTTTGTCCAAAATTAACCTTACTACGTCTAAATAAATTGGCCTATTGTACTTTTCTAAATAGCGATTTACTAACAGATTTTTTTTTAAATTTGGTCTTTTCTGAATAGATTTCTCTCAGTTTTAAATAGAAGTAAATATTCTTAAGTAGGTATTCGAGTTGGTTAACATTTACTTTTTAACCGAATGAAGATTAAGGACGTTTCAGGTTTATTCAAACAAGATAAAACTTGCAATTAAATATTTATTCTTCCAATAATAAATGAATAATAACTTTTAAATTAAATATTAATAATTTTAGAATAATAATTAAATTTACTCGAAATTATTATTAGTAATATACATTTATTTCCGTTCTTAGTAATTCTTCCGTTCGTAGAGTATTCGAAGAAATATAATAAAAAATTACGGATAAAACAAATTAAGGTTAAAAAAGGTGTTAGCTTTTGAAAAGGCAAATTCAAATAATTATATAAATTTTACGGGAAATTTTCCTTATATTTTCAAGGAATACAAAACAATAAACGGATACACAACCGTACAACGATATTGTATAAAACAAATAAATTTATGATTTTTTTGTTTAAAAGTTGGCAAATATCATTATAGTAATTTGTTAGGTATTTTAACCATAAAATTACTTGATATACCTACCTAATTATAATAAAAATAATCTGTCATTATTACTCATTAGGTTCAAATTCCTATACAGTGTGTCCGGGATAGAGTTAGCGATATTTTAAGGGCGTGTTGTACACTTCATTTTATCGATAAAAACACCCCCATGTGGGTCTATCTGCCCACTTTTATCTGAGTACCTGAGTAGCGGTACCTGAGTGACGGACTATGGGCGCTCGCGCGAGGGTCAATTTCAAATAACAATAAATTCAAAACTATGTGACTCAGAGCAATAAATTTGGCGTTGTTTTGTAGCTATTATTACTAGGTTTCTTTAATTTACAAAAAATGCACATTAACAAGCTAGTTTTCATAGCATGTTACGTAATAAGAAAAAAAAAACAGTCATATTTGGGACTAAAATCTACATGTGGCATTGCTGTTAAGTACCATATATTTTTTTTTCTAATTTGAATGATAGACAATACTACTAGCTTATAAATACAGTTTTTCTTACTTATCACACCTTTTAAATCCAGAGATATTGTAAAAATTTTCCCATAAAATGAACAAAATATACTTAAAACTCAAAATAGCTGTCATTTCTAAAAGAGGGCAGTTAGACCCCCACATCGGGGTATTTTTATCAATAAAATGAAGTGTACAACACGCCCTTAAAATATCACTAACTCTATCCCGAACACACTGTATAGGTAAGTAAGTACCTAACAACATTGTTTCGATGTTTCTTGCCGACCTTAGGGATCTTAGTGGGGGATTAAATTAAGGTGTTGTGAAGTGTGAATAGTTATACTTATTACATGTAAAAAGCTCATAGTGCCTTGTGGTAAGTTGAAGAGGACCTAATCATATCGTAAGCAATTAGGGGATTCTGGGAGGTGGACAGCAGTCCGAAAATGACACTGCGGTCACCAACCGGCCTGCCCAGCAACAGCATGATGACTATGGGAAAAAACCCCTATGACGGTAACCTAGTCGCGTGCTCTGGGGACGCTTTCGGCCAGTAGTTAACTGCAGTATAGTGTATTAATGTCAAATGATTCCAGAGATCTTTGGCACACGCCATTGCACAGCCATCCTGATTTGGCCGAAAGCCATATTTCTCTGTTTGAAGCAGTTTGAAGATTGTAGGCACTATTTGCCCGTGAACTGTGTGTACTTACTTTGTAGTTATACTCTAAAAACCTCTAAAAACGTATTTTCTGCTCAGATGTCTTATTGATGTGATTGATATGAAAATAAATAAATAAATGAGTTATCAGATCCGAGGGTCAGTGGAGGGTGTAGGGCCCGGTGGTGGGCGCACCCATAGTAAATGTTTGAACTTCCGAATTGTAACGCCTAATACAATTTCATTTATAAATAAATAAATAATTTAATTGATGTATAACAGATGTAATAGATGTAGAATTTTCCTTAATCTTAGGTAACAAAGAAAAAACTTTCTCGATTCGCGCCTATAAACAACCACCAATCCACGCAAATGCCATGTTGTAAAACAGGGGAAAACAATATGTCTAAGAGGAAAAAGACAAACATTTTTCAACGAGAGGAAAAACGTTTACTGCTACAATTCACTCTGAAGCCCCATTTTGTGTCACCCAAAAATAGTTGATGGAAAGAGAAGGACTTGTGCAGACGATACAATTAATACGAGTAGTCTCGACTTAGTTTACAATCGTAAAGTTACTTACATATTATTATCAAAACATATCAAAACGGCTGTTTCCCTAAATAGAGTAGCCAGTACTGCGGGTTCGTAAATAATGTGCAAAGGTACAAAGCGATAAAAATAGCTTCCAGTAACGATATTAAAGTTTAATCTTTCATATCAATATAGGTCAAGAAGAAAAAGACGAGAGTCATTGAAATTGAAAAATTTTATCAAATTTTTTTAAATACTGTCAGCCATCTTTCATGGAAAATTGAGTAATTTATGAAATAAATATCGGTATCTAATGGCCATTTATAGTTTCAACAAAAAAAAAAAAAGAATATAAATATATAGTACACGTCTAGCCTTAAGCTCTGAAACTGGCTGTGTATACCTGTGAAGTTGAGATTGAGGTACCTCCGAAGTTAAGTCTACTCGATACCGAAAGCCTATCTGGTGTATATAGCTATAGATTAAAATTTATACACTTGAGCTACTTAAGTAATCTGGATACATTAAAAACCTAATAATATATCCTTCGTTATACAGGATGTAATAGTAAGGGTATGTTAAGCGAAAAGATATGTAAACCAGCCCACTATATGGAGATCCTATTTCCAAAATTTGAGACTCGCAATCGCATGTTTATTTTTCAAGATTGCATGAACATTCCTTAGTTGTTTAGGAATTTTTCATACTATCTGGAAAAATGAACATGCTATTTCAAGTCCGAGTTTCTTTTAGTGGGCTATTTAGCTTTTCGCTTAACATACCCGTTTTGTTACACCCTGTATATTATGCCGTTCTGAATACTCCATTTTGGTAACTTATCCGTACGTAGATAATGTGGTCTTATCCGATATAATATAATAGATTTACCAACTAGGATGCTCTGTTAAATTATATTTTTGGTCGTCATGTGTCTTCTCATCATCACGACATATTTCTCCATGGAAGCATCAGTTGTCGCTTCTTTTTTCTTTGTTGCAGGATTTTTTCACCTGTCTAAAAAAAACTAACATAAACACTAGGTCAAGGAATTTAAAATTTTTTTTCAAAAAAAAAAATTCCCAGCTTTTTTTGGCACTTACTTTATTTCATGATAGACATATGGCCACAAAAAAACATCCTAATATGTAGTCAGTTGTCGCTTCTTCTTTGTTACCACCAAAGGTTTTACATACTACGATGACATATATTAATGTAGCACTGATAAAGGCTCTATTCAAATCAATGTGACATTATCAGGGAATGTGGGACACTATTCCAAATATATATTTTTTTTTAATCATGTCACATTATTCATAATGAATAGGAAAAATCATAATCAATTTATTTACATAAGACTATTTTGCCATAAAGCTGTGGAGAAAAAGCTATTTAACTTTAATACGAGTACGTTCACAAAACAACAAACTTTCTATATCACCGTACACTGCATCAAACTCGACTCGACTGTGTGATGTTCCTAAACTCATTTCAAACTCGAACTACTAACTCACGAAAATAAAATGAATAGTTACTATCTGTGCGGTGAAAAGTGCATAAACCGTAACTGTGTATGAAAATTCCGTTACATTTTGTTTAATAAAGTACCGGCACTTTTGTCCAATTTCAGTTGTATGCTGTTTACTGAAAACACAATAACAACTTTTATCTAGACAATATTTACTGAGAAATTTTTATATTTTTTTATATTTTCAACTTCATCGACAACAAAGATAGCAGCACCCGTATGATGAATTTGGTGAGAGCGAGATGTCTCACTTTTAAACTTCAAACTCACAGAGCTATTAATAACTAGATAACCTAAGTGTATGTACTTTGCACGTAGAAATAAACGTAAGAATTAGAATAGACACTCGTTCTCAAGCCAGGACTGAGTGAATTAGGGCTGATAGAAGTGGTTTGCAATCCCTTTTTACACACCAAGTAGAAACACTTGCCTTGTCTAGTTATAACTTAGCTCTGTGAATTTGACGTTTAAAAGTGAGACATCTCGCTCTTACGAAATTCATCATACGCGTGATATGATAGGCATCAAAATTTTTATTACTAGATTTTTTTCCTCTGGTCTTAGCCCAATATCGTCGGCCCACCAGTATATCTTTGCTATCTATAGGGAGCGTTGGCGTCAGGCTGGTGGCCAGCCGTAAAACAAATACCAAATCTTTGGTAATTTGACTTTCGAGAGTAAACATATTGCGCCGACTCTATAAATATTGGGACGTGGGCAGGAAGATGATGATATCTCGCCTTGTCAGCCTATTGCAGTCCACTACTGGACGTAGGCCTCCCCCCACAAAGCACGCCACAAGGATCTTCCGTTTTTGCCATAAAGTCACTACCAGCCGTCCTCTTTAAGTTATCGCTCCATCTGGCCGGAGGGCATCTAAAACAGCCCAGATTTCGATGGAGTCGAAGGCATTTTTTATACCTATATTAATGCGGGGCTTTACTAGAAGGTAAAAGATGCATCTCCTTCCATGTATGTCGTAAGAGTTGACTAAGTACATTATGTATGGCAGGTGTCAAGCAATAAGCTAGTATCTTGTCACTGATCACTTGCATTTGTCCCCTCTAATTATCAGTTTTATTTTCCACTTTGGTATTTGTAAAAAAATATCATTTGAGATTATTATAATCTTTGATTGTATACAGTTGAGTGACTTAAGATAGACTTAACCTCTTCCATGAACGTATAAAGAACAACGGACGTAATGCTGTCACTGCACAGATTGAAGCACCAGAATGGCGGCGCGTTGGCATGTGTGCGTGTTTTCCAGTAGGCGCCGTGCTTTCTATGGTTTGTATGGGTGTGTGAATAACGCGTCAATACACATCTCTACTCCATGGAATATCGTTGCCGAGTTTACTATGAATGTTTCACTCTGTGTAGTCACAACAATCTTTCCGTTATTCTTTATACGTTCATGACCTCTTCTAACTGCGCAAAACTCCACAAAATTATATCTGTCACTTTGAAAGTTCCACCTTAGTATAAAGTTTCACCGGTTGGTATAATAGTGGAATTCGTTTGAGAATTTCCGTCGACATTAAAGTGCGGGCTGACTTAAAGTTTAATACGAGAACTCAGGCCTCTAACGATATCAGTGAATAGCATTACCAAAGCTTAAGTGAAATTTGTGTTAAGCTAGAGCTAAAAATAAATCTTCTATGACTAGTATTTCTGTATATACTGAACTGGTACCTAAATAAGAAAGCTGTAACCTACTTACAACACGTGCCGAAATCTTAAATTATTATTTATTGTGCCCGTTTAGCGAGTAATTTTGTCTTATAAAAAAAACAGATGACGTTAAAACAAATTATCCGAGTTTCAGGTACGTATACTTGATGCCTTTCCATATATGTATGGTATTATATACTAGCTGTTACCCGCGACTATGTCCGCGTTGACTACAACATACTGCTCATCTTTGACAATGATTAACTTCCATATCTACCTACATACTGTCATTTCCTATTTTACCCCTATAAAGGTGAATGACATATTCATTTATAGATCAGAAGCCAAACATACAAGTTTCAAGCAAACCATAACAAACCAAGGTTTCTATTTAATGAGATTTAAAATGACTTATTTTCCATATAAAGTTTCAACCAAATACAGCTCTTTTTCGCATTAAATAGTAGTTTATATTTGTCCTCAGACTATTTTTGTTATAAATTTCGTGGAAGGTTTAGTAGGTTTGGCGTGAATGCGCGATATACATAGTTACCTTGGAATTTATAATTTAATAGTAACGATATGTTACTGAAGAAGTCAGAATAAAGTACACGAACCAGTGTTTTTTATGAAGAGGTCCCGGATCCCATTCTCCTACTTGACGACTGACTGATCTTTAAATACGTACTTTTTTTTCATTAATAATCAATTTAATATCATGGACGTAGCAATCACAGAGCACGCAACAAGAGCATTATTCCTCATGCTGCATAAAGAGCGGTCAATTAATTTCGTTTAGAAAAAACACGCGTTAACAATAGCGCATTGTTTTCCTTAATACCCTCATACATCGCTGTCCATTTTAACCCTGCCACAAAAGAGGAGCCGAAATAGTAGATTGCATCATAAGGGAGCAAAATAATCTTTTTACGGCGAGGGTGCTTTTTTAATCCAGAGTGAAGTGAGGGATTCTAGAGTATTATTTTAGACATAATATTAAAACACAATATTTTATTACCATAGGCTTTAACTTTGCTTGTAGTAAATTAGAGCATTAATTTGCACTTCCATTTGTCGTGCCATATTTTGAGCGCTGTCCCTGAATCTATTAATAATTTCATTCAAGAATAGGTCATAGAATTTCTTTCATATTATATAATTGTCATGCTGTTATCCCCAAAGAGATAAGACAAATAAAACACTCAGGTTATCCTTTAACTATCTACAATACTAGTCTTTAAAAACGTTGATAAGGATTTGTTTTTGCAACCAATATTTCTATACCCTAGAAATATTACGTATTAATATTACGAAAGGATTTCCCGAACATCCTACGGGAACGGGAATAATGGCAGTTCTAAAGTTTAAGCGGACTAAGTCTTCTTGTGGGCATTTTCTAGTTGTCGTATAAATTTTTCGTATCTTGACGGAAACATAATTATTAATAAAGAAATGGAAAAAATTCCTCACCCGGGTGGGACTCGAACCCACGACCTCTGCATTCCGTGCCAGCGCTCTTAACACTGAGCCACCGGGTTAATTACTCGGATGACGAATTTTACCATCTCTTTTTGAAATTACATTATTGGAAACGTTATTTTTTCATCCCGATAGCTATACATAAGCCAAATCTCGGCAAACAAAGCTGAATCCCTCAGCACAATGTTTTAATGATGAAACAATCAACCATATCCTAACGGATTATATTATGGAGAAGTGTTTTTATCTTAGTCAAGATATTATATATTATAATATTATTAATAAATAATTATTAATAATTATTTGTGTAAAGTTTATATTTCTACGTGTAATAGGTTATTGCTCTTTAGTAAATATTTAATAACCACCACTCTTGAAATTGATAGTCCGTATATTTCACTACCTTACACCAAGCCGTGGGCCGTCAAAATATGGAAAGTTTATATTTCATAATTTTAACCACCACTCTTGAAATTGATAGTCCGTATATTTTTTCTATGTATCATAATTTTAACTAACAGTTTGAATAGGATATGTTTGTCATCGGAATATAAAAATAATTCTTTATGTTCTGTTTGTCGATACCTGACAACATTTATATCGAACTATCAGTCTTATTGTTTACAAAGTAACCAGCGCCACATCCCTACAGTTGTCATCGATTTGCTCTAGCGGACAACTAACTCGGAGAGTTACTAAACCATTGATAACAAACGCGAAATAGATGTGTTAGTTTTCTTTGATCATCGTCTTATCCCATGCCTCATTATTATCCAATTTTTATGAGGTCGGCTTAATCTAAATCTGTTCTGTCAGCAGAGTATGGTTTCTTATATAATTCATATATACTTAAAGTCACGCCCGTTATTCACAAATATGTTGGGCAGAAGTCTGCAAATTATACACCCACTTATATAATTCATATTGCCTAAGCGAAAGACGTTTGCGGCTGGCTGTTAATTTTGGAAAATCCGTACATGAATTAAATTCCGTCATGGGCCCGTGACTGAGATCGAAAATACGTGTCCGACTGGAAGGCACGTGTCATAACTATTGGGCTTTTACAGCTAGTTCGTTGTGTATGATATTTTTACATTTTTGTTTCATGCAGCGTACACAATTTTTCAAAAGTAAATTTTATTGCAAACATCTGTTAGACTGTTTTCATGTTTAACGTCATAAAATAAATTAAGAAGTAATAAGTTATTGTTGTAATAATATGCACCCATCCATAAACTACTTTTTACAGATTTCAGCCCATTATTACTTTGACATTTTGCTATTATAGGTACATATAATTAGGGATGATATGCCTTTTGCGAAATACGATAGAATACCTATCCACATAATTTGTGAAGCGAAATCACATGTCTATTTTTAAGATTGAACATTTCAGCGTTGTTAAGGAATTTCTAATATTATCTGTAAAAAATAAACATATGATTTAGAGTCTTAAATTTTGTGGATGGGCTCTATAAGTGGGTATTTTCATAGCATTTCGCTCGACATGTAATTTTTGTTACACCCTGTATATTTGTGAGTGTAGGTACTGTACAATATGAGTTTAAACTTTTAGCAGTTTTTTGTTTTTGACATCGATGTTAGTAAACGAAAGTCGATGTAATACGACACACGGAGTTGCCAGTTGTTCGGAATTCATACAGTAAGTAAAACTCAGTTGTTGCTATTGAATTATATACCCTGGTTTGTTTCATGTTTGTTGTTCTCTGGAATTTGGTACATATTGCCGACGTCGATTAATGTTTCAATACCTGAAAATAGACATGACAAGCACAGTATTTATTTTATATATGTGCAACGCCCAAAGTGTTTACGGGTATTTAATCAATTATCTAGGATTATTAATGGAGGGATTATGTCAAACGAAATTAAATTAAAATTGTGTACTACGTCGTCAGCCTATTGCAGTCTACTACTGGACGTAGGTCTTTCCCAGAGCATACGACAAGGCTACTCCCATGGGGGGATTTTGCCCATAGTCACCACGCTGGGCAGGCGGGTTGGTGATCGCAGTCTGATTTTGGACTATGTTGTCAGCCCGCCTGCCGGAAACCCTTAATCGCCTCGTACGATACAGACCGGGCAGGCATGGGGTGGTACAAATTCTACTCTGCCGGCACTTTATTTTATTATTTATAATTGAATTTAAACAAAAATATACTATGGATGACAAAGTTATTGTATAGTGAATTTCCTGACTTTTTAACATCAGAAAGTTCATACATACTGTTCACATTTACCAATATTATTAAAAAATAGAATAGCTCCGGAATAAGGATTCAAAACAATAGCAAGTACCAATAAAAACTACCAAGCATGTCTATGCACTGTTTCGAAAATGAGAATAACCACAAAAGGCTAGTCATCGCATACCGTACAAGAGGTTTGCTTTATTTCATGCTCTGCAGATAGATCCATCTGAAAAACTAATTGCTTGCTCCGCAATACCTGCGTGTTTTGGTTAGGGTTACTTCCAAACCCTACGTATTTTTTCCATAAATTTATATTTCACATTTTGCACTAGGTACCGTTTTTTATAAGAATACTAAACTCACATCAACTTTTATTGTAATATCTATGCACTCTAATTTATATTTTTTTATTACATACTTAAATTAACTTTTCATCCCTGAGACTCCTCAACTTCGTTTTATTTACTGCACGTGTCGCAGAGAAACACGTTTTACAAGTATCCATGGCAATAAAGAATACATGAGAAAACTTTGAATAACATAAAATATGAAAATACGACCAATTTTGTATAATTCAAATATAGCTATATTAAATAAAATAATTGATGAATGATGATGGTGTTGATGCGGGAATTCACTAGAATACATTAAGCTGCATCTCTTCCCGACTATGTCGTAAGATACGACTAGGAAACTCAGGACGCCAGGCGGTGAGTTAGTCATTTGTAATTGATCTTTTACATCTGGTGCCGCTTTCCTAAACGTACAGCCAGTTTCAATAACCGATTTCGAGAGGTTTTTTGCATATTTCAGATTAATTAATGTTCCATTGCTTTCATACTAAATTTTAAATTTGGAATAAAATAAATCCGAGATTCTTCATGATCTCCAGTATTGAAATTGGTCGTTTAGTGGAATCTTAGGATCCTTCGTGTTTCTATAGTTCTATCTTCCCTATTTTGGGAAATTTATATACATACGCTTATGTATGCAGTATGACAATAAAATGAAGTTGACAACCCTAAAGAATAAGCCTAGAATAACCAAGATCCGATGCATGGAGAAGTCGATATGAAACAGTATCGGCATTTTTTTCTTTTGAATTGCTCTCTGATTGCGGTGTGGATGGAAAACCTATTTGAATTTTTATTCGAACTGACATTTTTAGCTTTAACTCCCTAACTGGCCTTTTTATTTATGTAGTAGGTATAGTATGCTACTGATAAAAACATAGTCTAAATAGTGGACGCCCGCGACTCCGTCCGCGTGGACTGCAAAATGTCGAAATTATCCGGTATAAAAACATTTCCCCGGGATAAAAAGTAGCCTATATGTTAAGTGGGACCTGTCACAAAATGTTTCTGAAAACTGCATCGAAATCGGTTTAGCCGTTTCTGAGATTAGCATGCACATAGGCACAGACAAACCGACAAACAGATAAAAGTTCCAAAAATCATTTTTTTGGGTACTATTGCGTTGATAAAGGTCTCCTATAACATTTTCTCTCATATATCCATGTACAGATAGTGATCCGTTACATTTTTTTAGAAGATATCGTGATGTTCTCGTTCGATTGTTAGAAAAATATTTGATAAAAAATCCGAACAGATTGAGGTCCGGCATCGCTATATCCAATGTTTCTATAACTTTAAAAATATCTTATGCAAGATCTTACCAATCGGATATCGAGAGTCTACACATTATACTGAGGACCAAAATCTGCTGTTATACTTACTTATTTAACTAAAGCTTAATTTCACACACGTGACATTATTCCTATCATATCAGAACATATAATATATTAGCGACATCAATATCCACAAACAGCACCGTTCCATAAAAATAATTAGCCACAGGATATAAATCATGTTATCTGCGTGTGGGCTTCGACAGCCAATAAGCGTTTTACCGCGAATTACCCCAAGATAAATTGCTTGGCCCTGACATTAACGCGAAGTTTCCAAAGGAAATAAATTACCTGTATCAGCATCTTCGATGTTAAGACGGTCGTGTTCGGGATTTTTCTCCCGACGACGCGACAGTGTCATAAGTCTTGCTAAAGTGAGAATCTGCCAATCAGCGGTTTTTAGGGGCAGAGATTTTGATGTTGATTTGGCTTGTTAACTTGCTATCTATAAAGTCGAATGTCGACGATTATTAAGCGAATGGTGCGTTCGGTAATATCGGCTTATTTATTTCGTTCGTTATAGATAACATAACTTATTTCACAGTCGCTTGAACCTTATCTGTCTACTATCATCGTCGAGTCTATTGCAGTCCACTACTGGATGTAGGCCTCCCCCAAATTACGCTACATGGCTCGATCTCCCGTTTTTGCCATCCAGTCACTACCAGCCGTCCTCTTTAAGTCATAGGTCCATCTGGCCGGAACCTAACGCTATGCTTGCCGAGGCGCGGTCTCCATTCGAGAACCCGTTTACTCCAGTGTCCATCGGTTCTACGACAGATGTGGCATGCCTACTGCCACTTGTCTGCTACATTTCAAGACTATGTCTGTCACTTTGGTCTTCTGCTGGATAATCTCGTTTCGGACTTTGTCCATTACCGAGATACTACTATATTTATTATAAAATTATTAATAAAGAAATGGAAAAAATTCCTCACCCGGGTGGGAATCGAACCCACGACCTCTGCATTCCGTGCCATATATTTATGTCTACTATGTTTGACCAAATTAGGGCTAACTTTTTCTATGGTCACATAGCCTACATACCAAGGATAAATTTAATGTTTCTTTTTTCTCTGAAACTTGATTAGTGTTATCATTGTTTGTGATAACATAAACTTTGTTCTCCAGATAGGTTATCCGATCAATGTAAATATGGGCTCTTACAAAATATATATTTTTTAATTTTCAGCTTTTCAGAAAGTAATTTGATGTCTAATTCAAAATTGTTATTTTCTTTGTTTACTAATTCATTATCATTTTAAATGAAACAAATATAAAGGGACGAAAAGCACTTTAGAAATAGCCTCATTGAAAAACAATTGACTGGCCATGTCTATTGTTATGTTAATAAAAATATTGGGACAGAAAAAGGTGAAATTGTACCAATTCTATTCAATAAGCTATTTTGAGCCTATTGCAGTAGTTTACTAGGAGATGATTACATTTTGACTAAGATATAAAGATGATATTATTGGGGTCAATTCTTGAAAATATTTGAGCCGAAACGCAACCACTAACGAACCGTTAACGTAACGCGGTGCGAAGTAATATATACTTACCGCTTTAGTAATAAGGTATATTTTAACCCACATCGGTCGTGACATTATAATAATAATTATCTGTCTCGTGCTGAAATGTGTCTAATTAGGTCACCGATAAAGTAATTATTGCTTTTTTCCGAGCGTCTACAACGGTTCCGTTTCGGCTTCCTTCCAACTCGAGACTTTTCGAGAATTGCACCCCAGATATTCTTTAATCCACGCATGAATACTAAACAATAGTAATTTTGATCACACAGAATGCATAAAAGCGATATTATTTATTTTTCTAATGTTTTTTTTGAGCACCAAAATGATAGATACGAACTGTAACTACCTACAGCTTTAATTTAAAACATTTAACTTAATTAATCTTCTATCTTATCTTAATCTATTCAACGAAGAGTTGTTAGTTTTAAGTTTATATTTGGAGATTTGAATCCGTTCAACCGTATTCATGGATGTCGTTCTATGAGTGTGAGAGTAAGATACTTCGGGGGTATTGCGTAAACTCGAAGTAGTATCATCAGAGGGGTAAGCACGAACCTCTCTATAGTCCGTAACGCTAACGTTCAACTGTCAAATCACATTGATTTTGCTAGCGAGTCGCTAGCATTACGCCGTGTAAAAAGGTTCGTGGTTACCCCACAGTAATACCCTTTTCACAGCTATCGGGTGAAGCTCTTTATGACGGTGACTTCAATGTATGAGCAGCTGAATCCAATTTCTTTACATCGGCAGTACATTGCTGTTTTTATGGCAACCATATTTAATTTCGTAGTAACGATAATAGCTTGGCATTTTGCAGCAAGAGTTTAGGGTTTAGCAAAAAATTTATTTTTGTGCTATTTTTTTCAATATACCTAATATTGTTATTCTTGCAATTGGTGAGGTAAAATATTATGAAGTTAAGTGACATGTGGAATACAAAAATAATCATACGTACACATCTTTGCTTCCTAAATAATGTAGCCAAAATAAATGCCTTTAATCTTTAAAAAGATGTTAAATTCATGGCGCGAATGTTACGCTTTGTAGAGATTAGTCGTGAACATCATGTTTGACATTTTACTTTCATATAGAAAACATGATAAAAATGTCCTGCTATGTTAGCTATAGGTAAATTGATAAGTAGGGTTACATCGACATGATGGGTGGATAAAGCTTGTCGTGGTTGCACATGTTAGGCCTACAGAACTGCAAGAACATGAAGAATATCCCTCAGCCCCGTTTAACATAGCGGAGACACTTGGAATCAATCATGGACAATTTGCTAGCGTATCGCCTGAGTTTCTTAGTCGATTCTCATGCCTTAGCCTCGAATTTTGCGGGTAGCGGGGCGGGCGCGGCGGGTAGTACGCTCTTCTTTGTAGCGGCAGCATAGTTTTGTATCGGCGTGATATCCGTTTTTGTTCGCAAACAAAATATCTGAATAATGGTTAACCTTCACCTTCAAACACCTCTTTCACCTCAGTCACTTTTCCAAACAAAAATTTGGCTAGTGTATAGCTATTGGGATGAAAAATAACGTTGCCAATATGTAATTTAGAAAAGAGATGGTAAAATTCGTCATCCGTCTATTTCCTAATGTTTCTTCATAAATTAAACCTAAGGAAAAATAAAAATAACTATACTAGTATTTAATATTAAACTCTGTTCCTCCTGATGGTAAAGAAAGTTCAGAAGTGTCATAACTTAACAAGTTCACTTCACGAAGTATTAGTAATCGGAAAGCAATTAATTTTCCATGGATGAGTATTCTGTCGCAGGAAACTAATATCTCCGGGATTCATTACATCTTCTAATTGATTTTTATCTGATAGAAGCACCTTCTATTGGAGTAAGCAATGGAAAATAAATGTGAGGAAATAGATTTACTACTTCTCTACAGTGCCATTGCCTCTTAATCTACTGGTACTCGTATCATTCTTCTTACAAAGATAAGTTAGTTAAGAATGAAGATCATTTGTTAGAACAGGGGCTTTGATAAAGTGACATTATTTCTCGATCGCGTCGACATTCGTCATCAAGTATAGGGGGCCGTGTCGTCTAGTGTAAAAACGAGCCATACTATTTCAGATTCATTTATTGCATGTCTCAGATTAAATAGATGTTACATAAATATAGTAAGTACACGTACTACATTTATGCTTCCAAAAAACCCGTGGTCGTGGTCGTGTCGTGGCCGTGTCGTCTAGTGGAAAAACGGCCAATAGAAAGCCCTCATTTTCGCGTATTTGTCAAATCACGTGATAAAGTCTGACCCTCCATGGTCTAACCACTATTGGCGGGAAATTTGCGACAACTAACGTCAATGCAAAACGATATGACACGTTAAGTAACGAATATTCCAAGAAGGTACGAGTATGGCTTGCGATATTATCTACTTTATCTAACCATGGTATTAATCAAATCGAACACGGAGTGAATTAGTTAAAAAACGAAATTTTCTAACTTCTTTATGTTGTTCAATCTAGACCAGCCTTTCCCAAAGTGAGCGATAACGCCCGCTTATAGGCGCTACAGGCCAGGGGGTGGTAAGAGACCCAGAAAAAAATTGGGGCGTTGTGTAGAGGCTTGGGAGTTATAGTAGTTTTTATTAGGTGAAAAAATTGGGGCGATAAAAAATAATTTATTGTCAAAGTGGGCAGTAGACAAAATATAATCATTAGATAAGTTTTTTTGTTGTAATATATATTATGTAATATATAATATATCTACTAGCTTCTGCCTACCGCAATAAAAATGTGAACTGTAGTACCTACCTACTTTATTTATGTTTAAAAGAAAGCAAGAAAGTATTTTATTTTCGTCGTTTACTTATTATTCAGTATTTAGTTTATACTTGCTCCATAAATACAGTTTATCCGTTCGACAAGAGCACAGAAAATGAGAAATTACTTATTGTTATTTTTTCCGAAGGCCTTGATCGCGCCTTTTTGTTTTACGAGAAAAAAATATCCCGTCCTTTTAATTAACTTCTCAAGCGTTTTATTGTTTAAGGAATCATTTTAACGGAAACATGATATAGAAGGTCGAATTTACAGACTACTAATAAAAATAAACATGGAAACTACCCAAACTGGAATAAATTATGAACCGCGTTGGAGCAAAAATAGCATGTGGTCAGATTTTTTGTTAGAATGTCGATATGAGAATATATTATTATCTGCAGGCGAAAATTGGAGATCTTCCAACTCCTGTTTTTGGTCAGAATGGGAACTGTGATATTATACTCGTATATGAATGTCTAAAAGATTTATTATACTAAAAAGTCGATTTTTACTCAGCTGATCTATTAAACATGAGTTTACCTGAGCTAAGACCAAGATTTGTGCATTATGTGCATACAAATCTTATATTATAAAACACAAACTGCTTTATTATTAAAGCGAAATAGAAATAAGTCGCGTGGTGTCGGCAGAGTAGAGTTTGTACCCCTGCCTGCCCGTGGGCATCGTACGAGGCGATTAAGGGTTTCCGGGAGGACAACATAGGACATATAGACAGGATAGGTATCGAAGATCAGGAGATACATCACCCTCACAAGAAGAAGAAAAAATAAGTCTGTATTGTAATATTGTAAATACGAAAATAACTTTGCTTGTTACCTCTTCACGCTTTATAGATATTTATATAACCAACTTCTAGATTTTTTATTACATATTATTAGGAGTAAGGGAGAGCGGGAATTTCAGCTACCTACACTCATATAGACGAATTCAGGGCACCCTATAGTATATATATTTTCGAAAGACCATTAAAATAATGCAAAAGCTTTTTCAATAGGTACACGTCACGACAAATGTCTGCAACGTAGTTAGTTCTTAGCTTTCGTCAGAAATTTTAAATAATACTAAAATCATTAAAAATGTTCAGAACTATTACGTTTAGCAGAAAATGTAAATTTGAATGAAATTTCAAAACACGCTCGTCACTCATAGTCTAGAAACCATTAACTGGCGATCCGAAATTTGATAAATAAAAAAGGAAACTCCATTTTTGGTCTTGCTTAATTAGGGGTCTATTCACCCGGATCGGAATACTTACTTTTAATTAAAAGGTAATTCACCTTTTAATAATTGGCCATTTCAGTGTCTTTTTAGCCTTTTACCCATTTCAAATCGACGGGTTTTCTGTATAAAGGTAGCGGTCTTGATTACATTTATTTTAATTTATAGAAAATTTAATAAAGATTATTGTGCGTCTGTTCTGTATCTTTTGAAGATGGTGATAGAACCAAAATAAATAAATTATGCTTACTAGAAAATGTTTTAACACTTTCTGACTTTGTTACTTTTTCCAAGTTCCCAAGAAATTAGGGTCCAAAGTTGAGTAAATATACTGCGTTTTTCTGCATAAATGCAACGCAGCTCCAGACGCGCCTTGCAAGATTTTTTCATGACAAATAATTAAATTGTTGCAAGTAGAAATAGGATGAATGGCTACGATGTGACGATAACTTTCTTGACTAAAATTTCATAACTACTTATATACGTCACCGGTGGAGATAGACCCTAAGCTTAGGTAAGGGGCATTTGAAGCGTCTTGGAATTTCTGAAGCGGTAGCCGAGACAGCACGCCAGATGCTACGGGTCTTTCTAAGATTGTGCCGATTCGCGCTAACTCTTTTAAAAGTCTGTTTACTCTGTAGTTTCTTAAGCCAAATTAATAAACTTCAAAGTGGGAATGTGATATACGTCACATGAAATATCTTCTTCTTCAGCCTATTGCAGTCCACTGCTGGACGTAGGCCTCCCCCAGGGCACGCTACAAAGCTACTGCCATAGGGCGTTTTTGCCCATAGTCACCACGCTGGCTGGGCAGGTGACCGCTACATAAAATTTAATATAACTTTATATGCCAGATTAGTAGTTACTTGTCTTTTTCTACGCCGGGTTTCCAATTAAATAGGAAAGTAGTTAAGACGGATTGATGTTTGTTCGTTCCCAATACGTGAAGTTGCGGATGAGATTTTTTTTACTTGATCTCATTTCATAATGTGATATAATTATATGTATCATAATTTAATGACGCAAGATGAACTAGTCTTACGAGCACAATGACTCATATTCGTTCTCTACCTATATAGAGTTAGAATACCATGGTTAGAATATTCCATCTAAATATCTATAAAATGAAGTATCTAAAACACACCCCGACTTGGATATTTACAACCGTCACAACTATCGCAACATTCACGCGAATCACTCTGCGCGTCCTCGGCTTGTAACTTGTCCAGAATAGTTTTTTATGCATAAACCTAAAGTGAATTTAAAAAAGTTGAAACGTCAAATTAAATTAAATTTAGTCGCCAACGGTCAGAAAATTGACTACAAGAATAGCTTTCGACATGCATAAACTTTTATAATAATTTTAGGTTTAAATATCTTTAGATTTATGCTGTGACTGCCGGAATCGACCTTATGCACGTGTATGTAAGATTTTAAGTTACTAACACTAGATACTGTCACGCTCGACATGTTGTATAGGCACACTTAGGGTAAGGACCTAGATGAGGTATCATAATGCATCAACAATTAATTTATTATTATTATTTTATTTAATTTACAGTTTAAACTTTTAAATTGTGATTGTACGATTGTACTGTTATAACAGTTTGACTGCGGGAACGTGTCAAGCAAGTTACTGTAGGTACGAGTACATTACCAAAAGTTGCATACCAAGATATTAGATTACAATGTTGCTTAGTTGTGCATGTCAATACATTTTTTTTTAAAATAAAGATTAAGTAGGTATCAATAAATTACTAACTCTTTAAAAATATCCAAGTCTCAAGTGGAAGTCATCTTTAAACGCCGAAGGCATCGTCTTATTAAAGTCACTTATTGAAGTGATAATGAATATTCCGCAGACAGTCTGTTATGAGAGCTATCGCTGGAGGGTGTTTTTATTTCATTTACCTGCGCCTACCGTTTGTGTTGGTAAGTGTGTTTGGGACTTCCAGAAATAATCTATTATACACCTTTTGGAAGGCAGTTGTTTGAGAGAGTTATAACGTAATCAAGTCTGTTTAGAATGTGGACTAAAATTGAATTATCTATAGCTATTTTGGGTGGTACTACAAAATGGGTAGGATAGCATTAGTAGCAACACATTACCTTATTATCCCAGTCGACAAGCTAGCAACTTGTTTCATTTATATACTAGTGGACGCCCACGACTCCGTCCGCGTGGACTGCAGAAAAACTTGTTCTAGTTGACAGAATTGTGAATCTAAACCGATTTTTATCAAAATCGGTCCAGCCGTTTAGAAGGAGTTCAATTACAAACACACGAACAGAAGATGCTATACGTGGTTGAGATAGCTCGAAATTAATATTGCTTATGGTGAAATCAAGCTTAAATTCTAGGGTACTTGGTAATACTTACTTTAAAAGTATTTTATAATAAATAAACAGATTGTGTTCATTAAATAAGAAATATAATCCGTTTCATATGTTTATATTTATATATTTTATTGTGTGAAGAATGTTGTTATGAGCTACGTATAGCAGTATGTCTCGAATACTGTAAAACAGTAAAACAGTAAACTGTGAAAAACAGTAGTTTTAAGTTAGACCATCAAATACGTGGTTTTAGACAATGCGATTAGATTTTAACAGGTAATTAAATAAAATTGTAAGTCTCGTAAGTTTTGTTGGCAACAATGTAGAATTTTGATTGTGAGTTACAATTTAACTCTAGTTTTATTATGAGGTATATTTATACAATGTATTCACTTCATGATTCTTAACAAAATTTAAAACCCGATGTAGGTAATTGGTTAAACCATGAATAAGGTCTGTGTAAATAATTAACAAAAAATTATACCTATTTGTAATATTTAAACATTTAGATAATACCTATATGAAGAACACACTCATATGGTTCTGTTTAAAAAGTAATCAGAACTGGAAAATCATAAAGAAGATCCAATAGCTACGTTTAGTATAGTAACAAGCTTCTAGCTCGTCATCTGAGAGGAGAGGCATTGCAGCTTTGTCTACTCTTACGACGTGCACTGCAGGAGATGCTGCTGGAGACGGGGCTAATATGAATCACCACAAAACATAAGCACTGCACAGGACATTACGTATGTGCTGGGTAGTGCATTGTGTATAAATGTGCCCCTTAGATTAATGATTGGTCTTCGCGTGCCCCAAAACTAACCGCACCTATGTGTCCTATGAGGCTTACTCGCTGTCCAAAAAAAATGAACCAGCCCTCTGGCCATGAGATGCCTCGACCAACCTTTTCGATATATGCTTAAAAAGGATGTGGGATCCTGGACCCCATGGCCCCATGGTTTGAACCCCAAACGGCTCAAATAGGTAGTCACCACTGAGGTTTGCGTATTTGCGTCGTTTGAGGTTTTCAGCCGCATTGGCCGCAGTCACTTTTGATTGTTGTGCCTGGGAGATGGGACGCTGTTAAGGTGTCAACGCAGGTTGCATCCCAAACCAGAGAGCGCCCCATCTTCCAAGGCACGGGGGTCATCGGATTAACTCGCTTAAAACTACTTAGGGCTATGGCGTACCTACGTACCTATGGGACGTAGTCGGAGCCGCCCGGCCAGGTCCCTGTAGGTTTGGAACGCCGCCGGTCCCCAAGGGCCTAGCGTCTCATCTCCAGTTAACATTAATTAATAACTCTTTTACTGGATATTACTATTATAAGTCGCTTGTAATATGTAGAGATCATCTTATGATGACACAGAAAATCATTGAAATACTCGTAGGGTTACATTTAATCGGTTGCACTCAAAACAGGCTCTTGTCGCCATGGCCACCGAAATAACCGAATATTAGTGCGGTTGCAATTTCCATTTTGGGACATAAATAGACAAGTTTAAGTGTTGACGCCATTCGGTAACCTTAGATCGATAGCAAGTTAATGGTGCATCAATGTGCCCCACCTCCCCCTAGGTACCAGCTTGATAAAATTAGGCCTGATTTAACCAATGTTTGATTAATTTGTGAATGGTAACTAGAAAAGTTGTTTGTAATTATTTTATACGAAATCTACCAAATGAATTTGAAAGGTCATTGAAACTTATATATAACTTGTGCTACAATGTCGTGTTATTCAGCTAGTTTCACATAAATTTATACTGATATAATGGAGCTTTGTGAGCTTAGTTCAATTAAAATTAACTCTTAAGTATTTGTACAATTCTATTGATTGGTATCTCAGTACTTGATAACAGATATATACCTTCATGCTTTGGTCGTATGTTTAGTTACGAATATATACTCATCTTAAGGACCATTGTTCACATTCAAATATTGACTTAATGGATATGAGGGAATGAAATCAAATATAGCCGTTATTATAATACTACATTTAAGTTTACAATCTTCGTGTTTAAGATAGTACCTAAGTTAAATACGAATAATAATAATAATAATGACCTCCGACCGTTTTTCGGGCGGCCAAAAAGAATATTAACCAACTATGACGTAATTTGTTATGTAGGTTATGTATGTATGTAAGGTTATGTTGGTCATGTAGGTCATGTAGTCCCCAAAGAAGGGATTTTGAATAATTCTAACAATAAATATTTTTTTTTAAACGAAAAACCGACTTCACGCTCAGTAAAAGTATAAAAACAGACTAAATGTGCCTACAATACTTGAGGATTGCCCTCGATTTCTACAAGATCCCATCATCAGATCCTGATGTGGTGAATATGGGACTAACTTGGAAGCATACCATGACCAACTATAAAAAAAAATCAAATCGGTTCATAAATGACGGAGTTCTGAGGTAACACACATAAAAAACATACAGATGATTTTTTTCTTTTTTGAAGTCGGAAATGTAAAAAGGGGGTTGAAAATTTGTAAGATAAAGAAATTCTTCTAATTTGCTTCAAATTCACCTAAATTTAACAGCCTTAAGTAAAATTCATTAAATACCTATTTCTGCATTTTCCGAAATTTACGTTTTAAAGATACTAAGTCACTAAGTTAATGCGAATGCCGGATGGGGTAGCGGACAAAACGCTGGTTAAGGTATAAATTATTATAAAACATCACTAAGTACATAATACGATTTATTATTTTTTATGCAGACAGAACCTTAAAACGTAAGCACTATTCCGTGTATCCGGATATGAATGTTCTAGAACGTTAATAAATCGAATGAAATATCTGAAAACTTCGTGAATGATAGGTTTTGTTATCTTCTGTTATTGAGGGAAATCTAAACAATGGTAAAATGTTTTAGACGAGAGAAAACAATAGAGGGACACGAAACACAAAGAACTTGAGAGAACTCCCCTGAACGCGCGAATTTCAAATTATAACTACGCAGATTTCGCGCGTAAGAACTTTGTGTTGCGGGTGGCGGGGTATGTGGGCGGAGCAACCGTGAGATTTTTATTTGTCTGCCGGCTCTTAATCGACGGTTACGGAAGGAGAAGCAGTTGATATTATGTATTCTAGTGAAGCTCGACATGAGCACAGGGCCGTTAACTAAAATATAATAATATTTAGACGACCGATTGGTGTAGTTGGTAGTGGTCCGACCTGCGACGCCATAGGTCCTGGGTTCGAATCCCATTAGGTGCAAACATTGATGTGATGAACATCGATGTTTGTTTCCGAGTCATGGATGTTTATATACTTATCTATGTATAGGTATTTATATACCTTCCGTTGCTTAGTACCCACGACACAAGACCTTAGGGATCTTAGTGTGGGACTAGGTTAATGTGTTGTGAAGTGTGTGAATATAATATATTTATATTTGACGTAGATGGGTCGAGTGGCGTGCCGTTAGGTGTGTCCGACATCTTCCAAAATCCGAAATAAAGAATGCGGCGTGTAGTAAACAAGCTTAATTAGGAATCACAAACACTTTCACTGTATCTACGCACAAGATTACTAGGATTCTAGCGGATAACGTAGAAACGTGGTAAGTACAAGACAGAGGCTGATTAGCACCCGTGCTTCGCTCCGACAGACGCAACAAAAGAACAGAATACCCTCCGGCTCAATTCAACGACCCGGTAGTCGTTGTAAATCTACAGTGGCGCCCTCTCAGTACTCTGTCTTGTCTTTACCCAAGTGACAGCTGTCCTCCAGTCAGTGATAGCTATCGACTTGACGTTTCTAACTTCAACGATTGAAAATAGATGGCGTTGGAGATCCGACTGTAGGATATGACATCTTGATCTCCGACACGGCCATTTTGACAGACTACCCGTCCTCGGGTAGAACCGATGAATCTGTGAACAAGATAACTCAAGGAAGTATCTGCGCTCGGCCATTCTGCCTTAACTTAAATTTAAAGACTTCTTATTACAATAGTTCATGAAATCACAAAAATCGCTCATCGACCGTCAAGTTCCCAAAATCTTTACGTAAAGACATAAAAAATAAAAGATAAGCAGACTCGCACATACGTTTAAATCAGTCAGACCTTTCCTTCGGTCAACATTACAGTAACAGTTAGTCATATAGCCAGTCCTTCGGCTATCTACTATGGAAACACAGTCCTTCGGTTTCCAACACACACATGTAGCACAGTCCATCGGCTAC
Organism: Carposina sasakii; assembly: GCA_014607495.2. Classification (NCBI taxonomy): domain Eukaryota; kingdom Metazoa; phylum Arthropoda; class Insecta; order Lepidoptera; family Carposinidae; genus Carposina; species Carposina sasakii. The sequence goes on along the minus strand of CP053163.1, from coordinate 8,104,501 downwards.
CTACTACGGAAACACGGTCCTTCGGTTTCCCACACACACACATGTAGCACTGTCCATCGGCTACAGCAGAAACTCGGTCCTTCGGTTCTGCCACAAATACATACTACTGTCTGTCAAGGGTTTGTCAAAGTCACAATTTAAAAAAACCGGTCAGTAACTTGTACATCGCATATGAAAATTCATTCATTTAGACTCTGAGGTCACATTAATTTCGATATCAAAATTACTAGGAACTTGATGGTCTGGCACACACAAGGTAAATAATTCCAAAACAAGGCTACAGTATACACAATCCATATAGAGTAACGTCAGTCAAGTAAGTCTAGTTGCCTCAATCTAGCAACTCTTGGAAACTTCCATCCAGCTTCCGTAAACCAGTCTAGTCACTTCCATCCAGTGACTCTTGGAAACTTCCATCCAGCTTCCGTATACCAGTCTAGTCACTTCCATCCAGTGACTCTTGAATACGAGTACCTCTATCCGGTATCCGTAAACCACTCTCAATCAGTCAACTCAACATTAATTAGAACATGACGGTCCATCCCCGTCAAGTTCGCACAGATTATCATCACGGTCACATGTCAGCTTGTCATTGGTAATGTCATTCGCAGGCATTCGCCTAAGTCTGTCATGTGCGTACTTATAGGTTCTATTGGAATTAAGGGCTTTAAGAACATAACGATTACCTTCAAGTACCTCCGATACCCTAAAAGGACCTCTATACTTCGGATCAATTAATCGAATTTCGAGTTCACCTGTAGTTACACGAGTTTTTGGCAAACCTGTTGTAAAATAACTGGAATATTCACCTAAAATAGTTAAAAGATCTGACTTTTTACAAGAGGGTATATCTGTGTCAACATTACTAAAGTCGTTACTGATACTAGAATCGGTTAAAACGTCACAATTTAAAACTGTCAAATTATTTTGTTTTGAAATGCTAAAATTATTTGTTGACAAGTTAATAACGAAGCCTTGACTCAATATTTCACGACCTAGCATAATATCACTACGCATATACACATCGGGTAAAACATGTAATAAAAGTTCTAAACAATAATCATTAATTTCAACATTACACAGTATTTGCTGGGTGCTGAATACACTGGTTTGACCAATTCCCGTTAGAGAGACAGTTTTAGCAATTCTTTTACCATTGAAACTTGATGCAACGCTTTCTTTTATTAGTGAACACTCAGCACCCGAATCAAAATGAAAATCATAAAATCTACCTTGATTATTAAGAGCGCCGGTCGGTGGTAAAGCGGTAAGTGCAACTATCTTTCGTGGATTCAGACGAATTTGACCTCGGCGCACCTCGAAGCCTAGGTACTCTACTTTTTCTTTCAGGAATGAGCACTTTTTAGGATTTAACGAAAATCCCTTCCCAGAAAGAACTTCTAATACTACCTTTAGTCTATCGAAAGCTTCGTCGATGTTACTGGCCACAACTAGCACGTCATCCATGTACACTACAACGTACTTGTTCACGAGATCGCCTAGAGCATGTACGAGGCTATAGAAGTTTGTCCTATACCAGTCATAGAAACATTGTCATAAATTCGCTTACCACTAAGTTTCAAAGCAATCGATTCTTTAACTAAGGAACACTCTGAACCTGAGTCGTAAGTAAATGGGAATGACTCACCAGAGTGACGCAGAGAACCCGAAGGCGCATTCACAATGCACACGTCTACTCGCTTTTCCTTAGCTGGACCAGTTCCAGTGCCGCCGCCGGTACCGTTGTTCCCCTCCTTGATTTTCCTCTTCGGGCAGTCGGATGCATAGTGGCCTTGTTCCCGGCAGTTGAAGCAGGTGATGCGATCGGTTCTCCCTGTAGGTTGGTTGGTCGAGTTATGGTCCCCGTGAAAGGACCTGTGTTTGGACCGGTCATCTTGCTTCTTCGAATTGGCTTTGTTGCGACATTGAAGAGATTTGTGGCCTAGTTGTCCACAATTAAAGCACTTGATGGTCACAGCAGATCCATTAGGTCGGTTTCTTTTTAGGTCGGGTCCATCACGATAAATACTTGATGAATAACTTCTCTTCAGGAACGAGACAGCCTTCAGTTCCTTTTGTAAATGGTTACGCGTCTTGATGTCAGTCGTTATAGCAATCCTCTGAACACGTGGCTCTTGTTTTGAAATATGAGCTAAGACAGTGGCTATTGCTATCTGTTCTGTAGTCAGTCCATTCCACCTTGCCATTAAGGATGTTATGAGGGTAGCGGCGTATGAGGCCAGGCACTCGTTATCTCTCGGTTTCTTGTCGTGCATACTGATGAGAAAGGAAGCAGCAGTTTCAGGACAGTCATACCTTGCTACGAAAAGCTCCTTAAAATCGGCCCACGTCATATTAGGAAACGATATTGAAGACAGCCAAGATGATGCTTCGCCCTTGAGTGTGTGGCTTAACGCGATCATCAGAGGAGATCCATGGCGATGTCGATCTGTGATACACATGTCCGCGGTCGTTATCCAAGCTCGGGCGTCGATGTCTCTTTTCTCTGGGTTGAAATCAGGAAGGCGAATAGAGTCCGAAGATGCAGGTAGTTTTATTGCTTGCACCAACGCCAGAAAATTTTGATTTTGTTGCTCGAAGAGAAGACGCCATTTTTCTTCGCTCGAGTCACTATTTGAAGCACGTGTTTCATGTGGGTGATCCGGGTTGCATCCCACTTCTGATGACGTAGATGGGTCGAGTGGCGTGCCGTTAGGTGTGTCCGACATCTTCCAAAATCCGAAATAAAGAATGCGGCGTGTAGTAAACAAGCTTAATTAGGAATCACAAACACTTTCACTGTATCTACGCACAAGATTACTAGGATTCTAGCGGATAACGTAGAAACGTGGTAAGTACAAGACAGAGGCTGATTAGCACCCGTGCTTCGCTCCGACAGACGCAACAAAAGAACAGAATACCCTCCGGCTCAATTCAACGACCCGGTAGTCGTTGTAAATCTACAGTGGCGCCCTCTCAGTACTCTGTCTTGTCTTTACCCAAGTGACAGCTGTCCTCCAGTCAGTGATAGCTGTCGACTTGACGTTTCTAACTTCAACGATTGAAAATAGATGGCGTTGGAGATCCGACTGTAGGATATGACATCTTGATCTCCGACATATTTATATATTTATATTTGTATTAGATTACCGGTAAGTTCACACTTTTAACGATGCTTTATTTAAATAAAAAGGATATGTAATGATTTCCTATCGTACTGATATTATAAACGCGATAGTTTGTAAGTATGGATGGATACGTAAAAACAGCTAGAGCCATTTTAATAAAATTTCGTATGGAGTTAGCTGACACCCTGGATTAACATATAGGCTACTTTTTATGCCGGGAAAATAATTTTAATAATAGGTATATTTTATTAATTATATTGATTACATTAGGGTATCTATTTGTTAAATTCAAATTTTGTTATACATATATTCTGTGTACACGCATATCTACCTTTTATATTTAATTATCACTTTCCCAGATGGTTTGCTGGAAGAAATCTCTTTCAGAGATAAGCACGCCTTTGTACATTTTCTTTCATAATTTCTGTCTGTATGTAATTGTATGTGTACAATAAAGAATAAGAATTTTATCGCGGCTTATTTCGACATTTTGTGTTTTCTAACGAAGTCGGGGTGTCGCGGGCGTTCACTAGTATGATCATTAATTAATTTATTTCATTTACCGCATTCAATAGTTTTTTCTAATATTTACTCAACTCGATGGTAAATAGATTGAACTGAAGTACAAAAGTTGCGCAGATATAGAATGGACGTACCTTTATTCGAAACTAGTGGACGCCCGCGACTTCGTCCGCATGGACTGCAGAAAAAACAAAATGTTATGTGTTAATCCAAGGTGTCAGCTTAGGTACTCCATACCAAATTTTTCGCGTTATATTAGTAAGATTTTGTATGTATGAAAATAATTAAAGAATAAATAATAAAAAATGTAAAAAACCACTCAAGATCAGTTATTGAAATTGGCTGTATATGTATGTCGTCTTCGTCTTCAGCCTACTGCAGTCTACTGCCTCCTCCAGGGCACACCACAAGGCAACTGCCACAGGGGGGTTTTGTCCATAGTCACCACGCTGGGCAGGCGGGTTGGTGATATGTATGTATGTAGGTATAATATATTTCTTTTATATATTTAAAGTTTTCCATTTTGTAAGCTAAGTGACGCAAAGAAAAATGCAAAAGAGGAAAAAAAGTAAATGAATTACAGTTTTCGAAACACTAAGGCATAAGTTAATAGCTGTATACATTTGAAATTGTAATTCTTAACCAATGAGGAGATATTTAAGAAAAAAGTGGCGAGTACGACAAAACTTCATTATTATGTAAGGACCTAATAATAATATTCATGGACCCGTGATTGCACAATAGATACGTCTTGTAATTTCAAAGGTCACTTTATAGAAGTCAATCAAAAACAAAGTAAAACCCATTACTGACTTTCTGTAAATACAGACGTCCATATAAATATCTCAATAATAATATAATGAATTCTAAATGCTTTGTTAATACAAACTGACGAGGAATCACAATTACCCACAATAGATTCGGCATTAATTGC